>VZQC01007398.1:4290159-4375879 GCA_009823505.1 Rhizomys pruinosus | reverse complement strand
AAAAAAAAAAATGGGGGGGCTGGAGAGATGGCTCAGCAGTTAAGAGCACTGGCTGCTTTGGCAGAAGGGCCAGTTCCATTCTCAGCACCTACATGGTGGCTAACCAGGGTGCCTAACTCCACTTCTAGGAGATACCATGCTGTCTTTTGACCTACATGAGTACTGCAGGACATGGGTACACTTACATGCAGATGATCCATACATATAAAAGCCCCAAAAACATTTTAAATTACACATATATTTATGGTGTAACCACAGCTGTTATCCCCATTATATAATATGTAGCATTTATAAGCACAAAAAATGTATTGTTACCATGTTTTCTTTTCTTTTTTTTTTGTCTTTTTCGAGACAAGGTCTCCTTGTACCCCCCAGCTGTCCTGGAACTTGCTCTGTAGACCAGACTGGCCTTGAACTCACAAAGATCTGCCGGCCTCTGCCTCCTGAGTGCTAGGATTAAAGGCGTGTGCCACAAAGCCTGGCTTATTCCCTTGGCTTTTAACCCAGTTTTGTTACCAGTTGGTGACAGCAAGTTTTTTGCAGATGTGTATTACGGGTAAAATGTACGCTTGTATTTTTACCGTGCTCATACTGTAGATTAGTTGGGAGTGGCTTTACTTACTAATACTCTAAATTAATTCTTAAATTGGGGTGGGAATGACATCTCCCTAGACAGTTTACTTGGTTAACAGGGAGGAAAGAACAGCTGTAAATGCTTAGTTTCATCAGGATTTTATTTTAATGTTTGGAAGTAGCTAGAAAGCTTGTTAGCCTGATGAAAAGCAGTATACAGAGTTATAAAATGTAGAATTATTTTTGCTCCATTTGAACTCAGATTATTTAAGAAGGCTATGAAGGGGGGGCTGTAGAGATGGCTCAGAGATTTAAGAGCCCCCCCATTGCATGTAAGAGTGCACTAACTTGCAGACAAAACATTCACAAACAGATAAAAATCAGTAAATAAAAAAGGTTTTAAAAAGATATGAAGAAAGGACCTGAGGACACATTTTTTTCCATGGGTGTCTGTAGCCACTACACTAATTATATCCCTACCTGCCCTCCTTCACTGGGCATTGAACTTGGGCCTTAAAGATGTGAATGCCTGGCAAGCATTGTAGTTGTATTTTTACTTAGTCTCACTAATATGTTCAGGCTGTTCTTAAAATTTGTAGCTCAGACCTGGCCTTGAACTCAGCCTCCAGAGTAGCTGGCCTTACAGAGCAGTGCTGCTATACCTTTCCATTTGGTATGTGGCTTTTCTTCTTTCATGTGTGTTCAATATAGGTTTTTAGAAATTTAACAAGACAGATTAAAATATGGAAGCAGATGTTTTTTATTGAGCCAAATATTAGCAACTCTGGGGATGGATAGATGGCTCTGCGGTCAGGAGGACTGGCTGCAGAAGACCCAGGTTCTGTTCCCAGCACTCTGATGGCAGTTCTGTCTGTAACTCTAGTTCCAGGGATCTCATGTCCTCTTCTGGCTTCCCTGGGCCTGATGCCCTCTTCTGGCTTCCCCAGGCATTGCAAGCACATGCTTGCTTGCAGGCAAAACATTCATACTCAAAAGAAAATAAATAAAATGTAAACATTTGTAAGCAACAGTAGTGTGTGGTGGCACTCGCCTTTTTAAAAAAAAATAAAAAATAAAAAATAAAAAAAAATATTTATTTTTCTCTATGTGTCTGAATGTACTGTCTGCATGCAGGTCTGTGCACCCATGTCGTGCAATGCAGCGGAGGTCAGTCCAAGAGGGTGTCAGATTACCTTGGAACTGGAGTTCTCCTGGAATTGGAGTTTCAGACGGTTTTCAGCTGCCATGTGGGTGCTGGGGATCGAACTCGGGTCCTTTGCAAGAGCAGTCGGCACTCTTAACTGCTAGGCCATCTCTCCAGCCCTGGCACTCACCTTTAATATCAGCATTTGGGAGGCAGAGGCAGGTGGATCTCTGTGAGACTGAAGCCTGCCTGATCTACATAGGGAGTTCTGGCCACCTGGGGCTATGGGCGGACCTTGTCTCAAAAACAAAACAAAACAAAACCCCAAATCACTCTTGTGTAATAGCAGCATGAGACTTAACTACTGTCTCTAGAAGGTAGCTTTAAAGTATGTATTTTCTGGGGTTAGGTGTGTAGATCTGTGGTAGCTTATATAGCACAAGGAAGCCCCAGTATCCATGCATAAAATGTATGCCTAAGGCAATGCGTCAAAGTTTATTAGCTTATACTTTAGATAGTGACAATGAGTAATAATTACAGAGCCCCCCCCCAAAAATGGTTTCACTGTACTCAGACTAGCCTTGAACTTGGAATGATTTTTCTGCTTCAGCTTCCTGAGTGCTTGGATTACAAGTGATGCTACTGTGCCATGCTATATTTTCAGCATAAAATAAGTGGGTAGTATATTCATTCACAAAGGGCTTACATTACTGAGTTTTTCATTAGTGAGTGAAAAATTATTTTTGAAATTAAGTAATTTTTTTTTTTTTTTGTCTTTTCGACACAGGGTCTTCCTATAGCCCCAGCTTGCCTAGAACTCACTCTGTAGACAAGGCTGGTCTTGAACTCACAGAGATCTGCGGGCCTTTGCCTCTCGAGTGCTGGGATTAAAGGTGTGGGCCACCTCACCCAGCTTTAAGACTGTTCTTAGCCGCCATGTGGGTGCTGGGAATCGAACCCGGGTCCTCTGTAAGAGCAGTGGATGTCTTAACTGCTGAGCCATCTCTCCAGCCCTAAAGTAAAAAACTTTTTACAATCTCAGCAAAGTCTAGATTTGTGGACTGTTAGCTGTCTAAAATAGATTGCAATGTAAAGCCCATAGACTGGAGAATCCACTAAAGTAGTGAAGAGTGTCTTNTTTTTTTTTTTAGAAAAATACCATAGCTCTCATCAGGGTTCCTTTGATCTCTGAAATTACAGATTGAGAACCACCCTGTAATCATTAACAGAAATTTGTTCCAATGTTCTTCTTTAGCCTAATTCACATTTCAGCAAGAGAAAACACTTATAGAACCAGAAGCTTAATATCAAAAGGGCAAGGGTAATTTGGACTAATATTTTCTCTTTATATTCTAGAATATACTGTTTCTTTTTTATACCAAATCAAAGGCAGCTTGTACCTTAGCATTCAAAAGACAAAACAAAAACAACCATGTGGAGGCTGGGCATGGTGGTACATAACTTTAGTTCCAGTACTCTGAGTTCAAGGCCAGCCTGGTTTACAGGGAGACCCTGTCTCAAAAAAACCCCAAAACAAAACAGGTAGAAATAACTAATGTTCATGGGCTGGAGAGATGGCCTAGTGGTTAAGAGCGCTGACTGCTTTTGTAGAGGACCCAGGTTCGATCTCCAGCACCCACGTGGCGGCTGAGAACTCCAGTTCCAGGGGAACCCAACACCCTCTTCTGACCTCCGCGGCATTGCACAACATGGGTGCACAAACCTACATGCAGATAGTACATTCATACTCATAAAAAATAAATAAAATTTAGAAATAACTAATGTTCCTATAACTTCTTGGGCAATGTTCCTATATTGGTAGGTCAAATATCTAAGGTCAGCCCAGATTTATGGGCTGCATTTCTCAGAGTAGTAAAAAGGAGTTGTACAGTTGTTGTAGTTGTTATTATTTGGTCTTTTTGAGACAAGGTCTTCCATTATAGCCCAGCTGGCCTGAAACTCACTATGTAGACCAGGCTGGTCTTGGACTCATAGAGATCCGCCTACCTCTGGCTCCCAAGTGCTGGAATTAAAGGAATGCAGCACCATGCTCCGTTATGTGCTGTTGTTTTTATCTGTTTTTTTAAAATTTTTATTTTTTTTATGTGTATGAATGTATTGTCTGCATGTAGGTTTGTGCAACCAGGTCGTGCAATGCTGAGGAGGTCAGAAGAGGGTGTCAGATTCCCCTGGAACTGGAGTTCTCCTGGAATTGGAGTTACAGACGGTCCTCAGTCACCATGTGGGGGGATTGAACCCACTCCTCTGCAAGAGCAGTCAGTGCTCTTCTCTCCAGAGAAGAGGCTTTCTCTCCAGCCCCAGTTGTTTTTATCTATTACATGAAGTGTATTTCTCCTGCCATTATAGCATTTGTTTCTATAGTTAAAGTGGTAACAGCTTGAGGTTGCAAGAGAATATGAACTGGTTGTTTTGGTTCTACTCTTATAAAGTGCTAGAATGTTCAGGGAGCTGCTGTCCTCTTAACACAACCCACCAAAATGATGGTTTCCGTGGCCCCAGACTGTTAGCCTCTGCAACCATGAAACCAATCTGAACTAGCCCCACATCTGCACAAGGCAGAAAGCTAGCTGAAATACTAATAGTTCCATGATCAGTCGTGTAATAACTCAGAGATCTCTTGCTGGTAGTAAAGTTTGTAGGAATCCTCTTTATTCAAACAGGGCAAACAGTTATATAGGGTTTGGTCAGGCAACTCCCACACTGTATGGCATTACTTCCCAATAGCCAATGCCAGACCACCATACTATCACGCATAGCTCCTACCTCATGGGAGGGTTTCTGCCTGGCTCATCATGATCCTAAAAAACATGCTAGCTGAAGTATTAGCAAGCGCACACCCAGGCTTATGCACCCACACAGTTGTATATTAAAATATATAGCCAGCTTGGGTGTGGTAGTGCATGCCTTTAATCCTAGCACAGGGGTGGGGGTGGGGGTGCAGAGGCAGACAGATCTCTGAATTCAAGGCCCACCTGGTCTACATAGACCTTGTCTCAAAAAAAAAATAAATGAAAATGTATGTTATTCATATAAGACACGTTAAAGTGAAGTGTTACTTGAACATCTAGTGATAAGTACCTAGTACCTTAGGTATTACATGTCCTAGAAGAGGAATGCTGTGTATTAGGCTATTTTTCTCTGATAGAGATGCTGCTAGTGGATGTTGCAAACAAATTATAATGAAACACTTCAATTATAATAGAAAATATAAAAACTATTTTAAAGTATTTTGAAAACTATATAATTAGGGTCAGAATACTCATTAATGTTAGTTTAATAGTTGAAATTTCAGAATAGTAAAAGCATTTTTCATTTATGGATGGTGGTTTGAATGAGAATGTCCCCATAGGCTTCCAGCATTTGGACACTTGGTGCTGTTGGGGGGGGGGGCATGGAAACTTTAGGAGGTGTGGCCATGTTGGAGGAGGCACATCACTGAGGTAGGCTTCGAAATAGCCAGGGCCATTTCCAGTCTGTCTTGCCCTGCTTCCTGTGCCTGCTTGAAGATATGAGCATTTAGCTTTCTCTTCTGGCCACCTCTCCGACTATGCCTCCCCGCCATGATGGTCTATTACCCCTCTGGAATAGAATCAACTCTTCTTTCTATAAGTTGCCTTGGACATGGATTTTATCATAGCAATAACAACTGATATGATATCCTATAGTTGTTAGGATAGCTCTGTTATAACTTGAGGGGGCGGGCATATTTTTGAGACAGGGTCTCCCTGTAGTCCCAGATATCCTGGAACTAGCTATGGCTAGTTCAGGTGGCCTGGAACTCAGATCGGCCCTACCTCTGCCTCCTTAGTGCAGGGACTAAAGAGCACCAACTGCTCTTGCAGAGGGCCAGGTTTCGATTATCAGCACCCATATGGCCGCTAAGAACCGTCTTTAACTCCAGTTCCAGGGGAATCTGATGCCCTCTTCTGACCTCTGCGGTATTGCAAGACATGGGTGCACAAACCTACATGCAGACAGTACACATTAAAAAAAAAAGGGTGTATGCCACAGCACTGGGATAAGCTCTGTTATAACTTTTTTTTTTGGGGGGGGGTTCTTTTCGAGACAGGGTCTCCCTGTAGCCTCCCAGCTGTCCTGGAACTCACTCTGTAGACCAGGCTGGCCTTGAACTCACAAAGATCAGCCTGCCTCTGACTCCCAAGTGCTAGGATTAAAGGCGTGCCCCACCATGCCTGGCTTTTTTTTTTTCTTCTTTTAAAGAATGAGTGGTCACATTCATTCAACAAATTATTGAATGTCCCTATGTTCCAGCATCATTCTATGCTCTATAATTGGAAAGTTGACTTAAAAACATTGGCTGGGCGTAGTGGCGCACGCCTTTAGTCCTAGCACTTGGGAGGCAGAGGCAGGCGGATCTTTGTGAGTTCAAGGCCAGCCTGGTCTAGAGAGAGAGTTCCAGGACAGCTGGGGCTACAGGGAGACCCTGTCTCGAAAAGACAAAAAACAAAAAACACCATGAAGTAGGTATCTTCTGTTTCAAATTCCTTGGTGTTTGTTATTGAAGTGTTGGCTGTTATGGAATTGTGTTTTTGCTTTTTTGGGGGGGGGATCTTTTTTGAGATAGGTTCTTCCCGTAGCCCCAGCTGGCCTGGAGTTCGCTATGTTGACCAAGCAGGTCTTGAACTCACAGAGATCTGCCTACCAAATGCTGGGATTAAAAATGTGTGCCACTATTCCTGGCATTGATCTTTTAACAGTAAACCTGGAAACTTTATATATAATTAAATAATTTACTTATCCAGGACATTATAATTGTTACGGATACTGTTCTCTTTTTTTTTTTATTTTATTTTATTAATTTTAATTGGTTCTGTATGTGTATGAATGTACTGCCTGCATGCAAGTCTGTGCACCCGTGTCGTGCAATGCCGCGGAGGTCAGAAGAGGGTCTCGGATTCCCCTGGAGCTGGAGTTCTCCTAGAATTGGAGTTTCAGACGGCTCTCGGCCACCATGTGGGTGCTGGGGATCGAACCCGGGTCCTCTGTAAGAGCAGTCGGTGCTCTTAACCGCTAGGCCATCTCTCCAGCCCGGATAGTGTTCTCTTAAAACATCAGAATTTCCTTTTGGAATTTCCTGAAATTGTGAATATTTTCATATAATTCTGATAGTCTAGTCACTACAGAGTCCTGTTCACACAGATTCTGTTATTGGACATCTTAGCTTTGTAGTTTAAAATTTGAATATTCCTTTTTTTTTTTCTTTTTTTTTTTCTTTTTTTTTTTGAGACAGGGTCTCCCTTTAGTCCCAGCTGGCCTGGAGCTCGCTATGTAGACCAGGCTGGCCTTGAACTCAAGAGATCTGACTGCCTCTGCCTCCCTAGTGCTGGGATTAAAGGCGTGCCTTATCCGCTAAGCCATCTCTCCAGCCCCTAAAATTTGAATATTCCTACAACAGCTTATTTAAAGATACGTAATGGTTTTCTTTATTATTTTTTTTTTTTTAAGATTCATCTTTTTGCTTTTCTGAGGAGCTGAAGGAAAAGATCTGAATGAAGGGTAGGGTTCTGTTCTTTTTTTTTTTTTTAGTGTCTTTTTTTTATTATTATTTATTTCTGTATGTATTTGAATGTACTGTCTGCATGCAGGTCTGTGCACCCGTGTCGTGCAATGCCGCGGAGGTCAGAAGAGGGTCTCAGATTCCCCTGGAACTGGAGTTCTCCGGAATTGGAGTTACAGACGGTTCTTAGCCGCCATGTGGGTGCTGGGGATCGAACCTGGGTCCTCTGCAAGAGTGTCGGTGCTCTTAACCACTAGGCTATCTCTCCAGCCCCGGGTTCTGTTCTTTCTTACTGTTCTCAGTATATCAGGCCAGTTATTTTTAAATGTTTGCTGAAATTTCCCCAAACCAAATACATTTGTGTACTTACATCCAGATAAAGAGCCTCTGTACTGATTTTTTTTAAATGCGTAGATTAGCTGGATGTGGTGGCATATGCCTATAATCCCAGTGAGACTTGGTCTCAATCCCCTTAACTCTTCTCCAGAAAAGAAAATCACATAGTAGTTTTAAAATTTTAAAGATTATAATCGAAGAACTGACTGAAACAATGAGCTTCTGCTCAAAACAGTCAACTTACTCATGGAGAATATTGAGAAAGACTGAGAAAGAGATGAAAAGTATGTTTGGCAGAATACATGAGCTCTGGTGGGGTGGGGGAATGGGGGGCACACGGGTCTAGATTTGTTAAAAAAACAATAAATTTATGTAAAAATAAAATAAAGGCGTGTTCAAATGAGGACATTCCACCAGGCTTGGTAGCCCACACCTTTAATCCTAAAAAAGATTATATAAATATAGGTAGGTCTGCATGATTAGTACCTGCTCTTAACTGCTAAGTGATCTCTGTAGCCCCCATTGCTATAATATATTCATTGTGTTTCTACTACAAAGTATTTACTCAGATAAGTCTGCTGTGGAAGTGTGTCAAAGTCTTTTTTTTTTTTTTTTTATTTTAAACCAAGGTTTCCCTGTAACCCCTGCTGGCTTGGAACTGGCTGTGTAGACCAGGCTGGCCTCCATCTCATAGAGATCAAGTCGCCTCTGCTTCCAGAATGTTGGGATTATTATTATTGTTACTATTTTCCTTTGAGACCAACTGTAACTCATTGTGTAGTCTGGGCTGGCCCCAGATTTGTGGCAGTCTTTGTCATTCTCCTGAGTGTTGATTATATATGTGAGCCTTTTGTCGTTCTAGGACTTGTTTTAAATGTAAGTCAAATGGCCGGGCGTGGTGGCGCACGCCTTTAATCCTAGCACTCGGGAGGCAGAGGCAGGCGGATCTTTGTGAGTTCAAAGCCAGCCTGGTCTACAGAGTGAGTTCCAGGACAGCTGGGACTACAGGGAGACCCTGTCTCAAAAAAAAAAAAAATAATAATAATAATAAATAAATAAATAAATAAATGTAAGTCAAATGATAATTTTTATAGTATTTGTTAGGATTGCTTTTGGACTAATTACAGAAAGTCTGCCATGTTGTAGGTTAAGTATGCTTCTAATTTTTCTCATGAAACAAGTCTACATGTAATTAGCAGTATTGATGAGGCTCTGGAAAACTTTGTATATATTCTTTTCTTTCCTTAACTAGGTATCTTGCATTCTTTTTAAAACATTTTGTTTTTAAATTTTTATTTTATAGAAAAATTTATGTGTGTGTATGTGTATGTATGTGTGCTCGCGTATACTGCAGACATGTGTTTAAGTGCGTCAGTGTTATGCAATGCCATGGAGGTCAGATCCCCTGGAACTTGAGTTACAGATAGTTGTTAGCCACCATGTGGGTGGTGGGAATCCAACCTGGGTCCTCTGCATGAGCAGCCAGTGCTCTTAACCACTGAGCCATCTCTCCAGCCCCTGTTGCCAGTTTGTTTTCTTCTGGGTGCAGAAAGGATACTTTGTCAGTGCTGGGATGGATTGACCTTTAGTCAGTGCGCCACTACTTCTGGCTATTTTTTATTTTTTAGACAGGGTCTCACTGTAGTCCACCTGACCTGGAACTCTGTGTAGACCAGGTAGGCCCTGAACTCACAGAGATCCGCCTGCCTCTGCTTCCCAAGTGCTAGGACTAACGGTGTGTGCTACCAAACCTGGCAGAATTTTTTTTTTTAAATTTTATTTATTTTTGTATGTCTATGAGTGTACTGTCTGTATGTAGGTTTGTGCACCCGTGTCGTGCAATGCCATGGAGGTCAGAAGAGGGTGTCGGATTCCCCTGGAACTGGAGTTCTCCTGGAACTGGAGTTACAGACGGTTCTTAGCCGCCACGTGGGTGCTGGGGATCGAACCCGGGTCCTCTGCAAGAGCAGTCGGTGCTCTTAACCGCTAGGCTATCTCTCCAGCCCCAGAAATTTTTTTTTTTTTGTCTTTTTGAGACAGAGGACCTGGGTCCTCTGCAAGAGCAGTCGGTGCTCTTAACTGCTGAGGCCATCTCTTTGGCCCCAATATTTTCATTTTTAAAGGCATGATACAGTATTGTGGTTATGTTACAAATCAATGATATAAGCTTGTGATTTCAAAATAACATGGAACAGGGTGAGATGCTGTAGAAGAAAGTAAAACAAGGGATGAATACATGAGTGTCATTATAAAGACATTTAAATTTTTCATAATAAGAAAAATTTCTGCTGGGCATAGTGGCTCACGCCTTTAATCCCAGCACTCTGGAGGCAGAGGCAGGCGGATTTCTGTAAGTTCAAGGCCAGCCTTGTCTACAGAGCAAGCTCCAGGCCAGCTGGGACTAAAGGCAAACCCTGTCTCAGCAAAAAAAAAAAAAAAAAAGAAAAAAATATTAATGTTAAGAATATGTGAATATTGAGTTGGGCGTGGTGGCGCATGTCTTTAATCCTAGCATTTGGGAAGCAGAGACAGGCGGATCTCTGTGAGTTCAAGGCCAGCCTGGTCTACAGAGTGAGTTCCAGGTCAGCTGGGGCTATAGGGAGACCCTGACTCAAAAACACCAAAAAAAAAAAAGTGAATATTTAAATTTCCCCTGAATTCCTCTTTGAGTAAGAATTAGCAATTTTGCCTGGTGTGGTGGTGCATGCCTTTAATCCTAGCACTTGGGAGGGAGAGGTAGGCAGATCTCTGTGAGTTCAAGGACTGCCTGGTCTACAGAGTGAGTTCAAGGACAGCTGGACAAAAAAAGCCGGGTGTGGTGGCACATGCCTTTAGCCTTTAATCCTAGCACTCGGGAGGTAGAGAGGCAGGTGGATCTTTGTGAGTTCAAGGCCAGCCTGGACTACAGAGTGAGTTTCAGGACAGCTGGGGCTACAGGAGACCTTGTCTCGAAAAGACAAAAAAAAAAAAAAAAAAAAACCCTCCTGTGTTACCTAGAAAGATCAATGACAGACGTGTAGTAAATGGGAGATCCGTCCTGTGACTTAGTATCATGAAGGGATTGCCAGTTTTATCCTAAAATCTTGCAAGATCTTGGTTGTTTTCTTTTTTTTTTAATTAATTAATTTATTTTCTATGTGCATGAATACACTGTATGTAGGTTGGTTGCCACGTTGTGCAAGGCTGTGGAGTTCAAAGAAGGATTGTCAGATCCCCTGGGAACTGGAGTTCTCCTGTAATTGGAGGTACGGAGGTTTTTCAGCTGGCCAATGGGGTGCTGGGATCGAACCCCGTCCTCTGCAAGAAGTCCGTCGATCTTAACCACTAAGGCTAAGCTCTTCCAGCCCCTGATCTTGTTTTTTTTTCACTTTGAAATAGTAACCTCCTTTACAATTGAGTTAGGAGTTCAGTCTCTCTTTATCTTACACATATATTTTTCTTTATGTCACCAGATTGTTCTGTAGGGCTATGTACTCTTGCCAGCCAAATCAGCCAGCCCTCTGGAGTTCTTTTTTCTTTGATGACCTGACTGAATGCTTTCACTGTTTTCTAGCTAGTATGCCATTCTTGTTCTTTTTATTTTTTAATTTTTTTTATTATTTATTTTTGTATGTGTATTAAATTTCTATTGTACATTGATGTAGGTCTGTGCACATTGTCGTGAAATGCACGGCGGAGTTCAGAAGAGGGTCTCGGATTCACCTGGAACTGGAGTTCTCCGTGGAATGGAGCTACAGACGGTTCCTTAGCCGCCATGTGGGTGCTGGGGGTCTAACCCGGTCACGCTGCAGAGCGTCGGTGCTCTTAACCGCTAGGCTATCTCTCCACCCCCGCCAATACTGTTTTCTTATTGGCTGCTTTTGTTTTTTTTTTAATAGAGTTAAAAATGAAAGAAGCAGACAAAAGATACTGAGATGGTTTGAGACAGATTTTGTTCAATGTCATCTTATTTTCCAGACTTGTTCTGTCAGTGCGAAAAAGATAAGAGTCTGAAAAGGCGCATGACTGTATTAAGTGAATGTGAGGCTGACACAACGTGACTGCACACAAGTGGAATTCCATTCGACTATAGTGTTTGTTTTTTTTTTTTAGGTTTTGAGTTTTATTTTATTATGTGTATGCATGTACGGTCTGCAATTAGGTTGGTGTACATTGTGGTCGTGTCATGCCGCGGATGTCAGAAGAGGGTTGTCGGATTCCCACTGGAACTGGAGTTACAGATGGTTCATGTACCTGCCAATGGGTTGCTGGAAATCGACCTGGCCCTCTGCGAAGCATCCGGCGCTCCACTTAACCACGTTGCCATCTCTCCACCCCCTATCCCCTATAGTGGTTCTTTATAGTGGTTCAGAATTGGGAAGAAATTAAAATTAAGTGCCTCTGGAAGGTGGCAGCTTATTTTGGGGTTAAAATGAAGTATGGCCGGGCGAGTGGCACATGCCATTAATCCTATCACTGGGAGGCAGAGGCAGGCAGATTTCTATGACATTGAGGACAGTCTGTTTTACATAGTGAGTTTCAGACAGTTTGGGGCTAGGGAGACCCTGACGAAAAAAGAAAAAAAAAAAAAAATAGTGAAAATTTCACATAAGAGTAAGTATAGTGTTTTTTGTTTTTTTTTTTATGGCACAGGGTCCTCCATGTATCACAGCTGGCTTGGAACTTGACCAGGCTGGGGCCTTGATTTCACACAGATCCACCTGCCTTTGCTTCCTGAGAGCTGAGATTTAAAGACTTGAATGTTTGTGTCACCATGCCTGGCTGCATTTATCTTTTTAAAAATTTTTTTTTTACAATTTATTTATGTGTAATTAGTGTTTTGCCTGCATTTAATGGATACGCGTACCATGCACATGGCACCATGTACCTGCAGTGCCTGTTACGGCCGAAGAAGGTGTTTGGACCCCTGGACCTAGAGTTACAGAAAGACATGAAGTCGCCAGCTGGGTGCTGAAACCAAACTAAGGTCCCCTGTGGTCTTCTGCAAAGTAACTAGCACTCTTAACCCTGAGCCATCTTTCTAGTCCTATAGTGCATTATCGCGTTAGGAGTCCGAATTGTGAATATAAAAAACTGAAAGGGGTCACTAACCCTCAGTAACTTCAGTACCAGGGAATCTGACACCCTTGTTGTGGCCTCCATAGGCATTGTACAAACACAATGTATACCCGTACATACTGCAGTTAAATTACATCAGACACCTTAAATTCAAATTTTAAAAATAAAAATAATTGATGCCAGGTAATTGGTGGTACATGCCTTAATCCCAGCACCCCCCGAGACAGGCAGAGGCAGGGTGATCGCTGAGTTTTAAGGCCATCCTGGTCTAAATAGCAAGTTTCCAGGACAAGCTGGGGCTACATGGAGAAACCTGTCTCTAAAGAAAAAGACCCCCCCCCCCCAAAAACAAAAACAAAAGAGAACCTGGAAAGATCCGTGCTTGAATTTAGTATGTATAGAACTATGAAATCTGAGTGATATTTTGTGGTATGTGACTTTTGTGGTATGAAAAAGTGTCATCTTACTGATTCAGTGAACATTTGATAGCTGCTTGGTGTTAGCCTGATAAAGTTTACAAAGGTGGAAAAAAATTGAACTCTCTTTTATATGCTTGTAGTGAAGATGTGAACTGGTCACTGGAAACTTTATTTAATAGGCATAATAGGCAGGTTCTGTCCTTGACCTGGTTCAAAGGACATAGATGTGCAGACAGATGATTTGTAGTAAATAGAAGTAAGCAGCATGCAAACACTTAAGAGGGTGATCTGGAAAGACTTTTTGTAGGAGGGGTTATCTGGTTGAAAGGGATTAGTGAGGAAAGTATATTCCAAGCATACATCAGTATATGGAGAGTTAATTGAGATAAGGTAGAGATTGTCCAGTTTAAAGAACAATAAATAGCCCAGTAAGATTAGAGGGTGGAATACTGTTTAAGGGAAGTGATTCAGGTTGGATCGCAAGACCGGAGTTGCACCAGAAGAGAACCAGTGTGGGTCAATGAAGGAGTTTGATTTTGAGCAGATCAGTTAGCAATTTATAGAGATGGCACTGATAGCATTTTGTAGAACTAATTGAAGGAAGCAAGCAAGCAAGATTGGGGCTGTCTTAATGCTGTTTCAGTCAAGAATCAACTAGTGCCAAAACTAAGGCAGTTATTGGAGAGAATGAGATGGGCTTGAGGACCACTAAGAATAGTGACATATTGATTATGAATTTAAGAAAGAGAAGGCCAAAGATAACCATAGTGTTTGTGGTCAGATGAGTGTATGGTGACCATTTATTTTAACTTGGAATGGAGAAAGAATTTGTCGTTTGTTTGATTGGTTGCTGCTGGTTTTGTGTGCTGGGAGTTGAACTCATGGCTTTGTGCCTGCTGAGCATGCATTTTCCTCATGAGCTATTCCGTCAAGATCACGGTAAGTTTTGTTTTGATTTTGGTTTTGAAGGAAGAGGAATTATGGCCAACAGAAGAAGTCGATAATAATCTTCATTCACATTAACATACCCAAGGAAATCACCTGGGAGATTTCAGGTTTTGGTGATGAAAGATATATGAACTTGGGGCTGGAGGAGCTGAGGCTCAAGTGAGTCGATCACCTAGATCTGCTGCTTTCAGACTGAACTATGTGCATTCCCCCTCAAATCACACCACATGTCATAAACCATCGTATGCGTGTTGTTGTTGTGGCACATCCCTTTTGAATCCCAGCACTCTGGGGCAGAGGCAGCGATATCTGTATTTCAAGGGCCAGCCTGAAAAAAGAAAGGGCTTAAGCATTGAAGAAGGCAGAATGGGACATTTTTGAGGGATAATAAGTAAATAGTCAACAAATTTAGGGTTTGTAAAGAATGATGAGGAGAAAAGTAGGAAAATTTTATTATGATTGTCTGAAGATTTTGTTTTTAGACCTGAAGTGTTTTGAACAATCATTTAGGCTTATTTGTGTGTTCAGGATCTAGAAGAAAGCTACTATCAAAGAGCGTTGTCCTGCTCCTCGCGTGATGTTAAGGAGGGGGGATTCTTTTTGGGTCTAAGAGTCAATCTTCTGTAGCGACAGTAATTTAGGAAACATTGGTATGGTAGGAAATTAGGAAACAGTAATTTAGGAAACACTTCTATGCTGCTAGTATATTGCTGCAACTTAAAGCTTCTCACTACCTCTTTTCCTTCCCATTAAAGAGGACTCCGGGTTTGGTTTGGGTTTTTCTTTCCCTTCCTCCTCGCTGTGGGCCTGGGTAGCTTTCTTGCCAGCCTCCTCGTTTTAGTTTCTAGCTACTTGTCCTCACACCCGTTCCCTATAGCTCTCAAGTCCCTCTCCCTGTGGGTGCGCCTGCATTTGCCTCTAAGTACATTCGTCTTTTTCCCTAGTCCTCCCCATTGTGGCTTCCATCGTATTCAGCAGTCAGCAATGTTGAAAACACCACAGATTATGAAAAACGGGCAAGGGTTCATACTAAGGAAATCAGTGTTCTGGTCACCAGTATAGACTATGTGGGACTAATATCTTGGTACAAAAAAAATTACTAGTGCTTTCTTTTCTGTGTTTCCTCCCTTCCTCAATACAAAAGAAATGAGTTTTTTACTGTGAATTTTGTTTTTTTTTTTTTCTTTTCACCTTTCTTTTTCCCTTTAAACCGAGTACTCCCTTATAAGCTCTAGCTGGCCTGGAATTGCTATGTAGACTAAGATGACCTGGGATCTCACAGAAATACACGCGCCCTGCCTCCGGAATGGTTTAGGACTGTAAGGGCCTCACTCCACTTTCGCTTCTGGTCCGAACAGATTTCTGTATGTATAGATTCTTATACTTTGTAATCTCCCTCCGCAACTGCGTTTAAGGATTCTTTCTTCTTCCGTGTTTAGAAGATTCTTCCCCATTATAGTCACACCAGTTGTGTGTGGTAGTGTGTTGATGTGTGGTGTTGTGTGGCAACACGTAAATAATGTGAACAATACATATATGAATTTTCAGTGTACATTTTGAGAGAAAATATGACATAAGTGTCTTTTTTGAGTCGGTTTAATAATAATGCATCATGATGACCTTGAATTACTTTCATTTTCTTGCAAATGTTAATACGGTTACTTTTTTTTTTTGTTTTTTTTTTTTTTTCAAAGTTGATAAATTCAGTTCCTTTTGGGTAATATGTAACCAGCGCACAGTTTTCTTTTCTTATCCATATCTTCTGTTGAATAATTCTAGGCTGTGGGTGGTGTACTTACTCTGCAGAAATGGTGTAGCATTATACTAAATGTCAAGGATCTTTTTCGTGGTGGTTTGCTGACTTAGAATCCTTTGGATATCTACCCAAGAGCGTTGAAAGCTAGGTCATATGGTGAGGTCTATTTTTTAGTTTTTTGAGGAAGCTCTTTGCAGGCAACAGCATATTGTGGCCTGCTGCTAATTCTTTTCCCACCGCAATGTTTTTAGAAGGATATTTCCTACCCCCCCGCCGCCGTTCCTTCTTTTGCAGCATTTATTGACCTTTTGTTGATTTTTTTTTTAGATAGCCATATTCTGATTGGGGTGAGATGGAATCCATCAGTAGTTATAGTTTCATTTTCCTGATGGATAAGCATGTTGAACATATCATTTCTTCAAATATTTTTTGGCATTTGTGTTTTTTTATTTTTTATTTTCCCTTGAGAACTGTCCCTAGTCAGTTCTTTAAGCTCATTTATTGATTAGTTAGAATTGTTTTGCATGAATTTTGGGATTCGTTTTTCTTGTGATGCTTTTTAGACTATAATATAAGTAATTTCCTGTGGGTATGTAAGCCGACAGAAATTTCTGGTGGCTTTCCTTTCCGTCTGCTTCCTTCTGCTGTTTGTTTCCTTCACTGTGTGGAAACTTTGAATTTCATGCGTCCACCCCCATTTGTTGGTTCATTGGATTAATTTTCTGTGGCCAGTGAAATCATGTTCTGTTAATTTCTGAATGGCTAAGAATTTAGTAACTCTGACTTTATTGGCATGTGCTAGATCTACAGGTGCTTGCTTTGCCTTATTTCTAAAATTTAGTGTGCCAGTTGTATTCTGAGTGTGGATTGACTTTTTGAATCAGTATGAATCAAAAAAGGAAATGCATTTAATGTATCTAACAACCTGTGGTTTGAATGACCCTCAACTCATCCATCACGAGTGTTTTATTCCGCTGGTGACCTTTTTTGGGGACATACAATCCCTCCTTTTTTCTCTAACCGACCTCCTTTTTTCTTGTTTTTTGTTTTTTTTTTTTTTTTTTTTCTATTATTTTTTTTTTTTTTTTTTTTTTTGTTTTTTTTTTATTTTTTTTTTTTTTTTTTTATTTTTTTTTTTTTTTTTTTTTTTTTTTATTTCTTTTTTGAGACAGGGTCATCCCTGTATGCCCCCACTGTCCTGGAACTACTCCTGTGAGGCGGAGCCTTGAACTCACAGAGAATCCAACCTGCCTCTGCCTCCAAGGTGCTGGGGATTTAAAAGGCATCCCAACCAACACACCTGCTGGATACGTATATTAAAAAGATTTGCTTATTCGTGAGATGCTTGTATGCCTGAAGTTGGTTTGCATAATTTAAAATCGAGTTACGTCAATTTCCTTTGCAGTGTTCCTCGTTAATGTGAAGTGAGTGTTTAATGTAAGCTTTTTACTTTCCTAATGCTTTGGTCCCCCCCCCCCCACCAACCCCCCCCAATTCTAGGCCAATCCCCTCCCCTTATTATTGTTTTGTCAACTGTTTTTCATCAGGCTTTATTAGTTATAAACTTGGATTAAATGCTTCGATAGTTTAAAAATACTAGATAATAAAATGTATTTGTTTTGGACGTCCCACTAATATTAGACCAGTGCTTTCCTCCCTATTTGAAGTCCCTTTCCCAGATGAATTATCCTTTCCTTCTTCTGTATGTATGTATCTTAGTATCTTTTTGACTCAGGGATAGCTGGTGAAGAAAGGTAGTCAGATAAAATCGGAAATGTTTTGCTCCCTAAGAAAACACAATGGGGAGTGAACTCTATGGGTTAAGAGGAAATGACTGTAGGCAACGATTTCCGAGGTTGCTGCTTCTACTGGTCCATCACATTTGTGTTCAATGGTGACTAATGTGAGAAACGAATTCAGCCGGCGGCCCGGGAGTGGTGGGCGCATGCCCTTTTAATAAGCACTTGGGGGAGGGCAGAGAGAGCCTGTTGATCTCTGTGGGTTTAAGGCCTGCCTGGTCTACAAGACGAGTTCCAGGACAGCTGGTGGGCTACAGGGAAGACCCTGTCTGTCAAAAAAAAAGACCAAATAAAAGAAAAAAAAAAAAAAAGAAAACGAATTCTCATTCCCCTCGGGCTGTAGAGAGGGACGTAAGCGGTCAAGAGGTTGCTCCTGCCGCTCTTGCAGAGACACGGGTTCCATACCCCAGCACCATAATGCTGCTGAGAACGCGTGCCTGTAATTCCAATTCCAAGAAAACTCCATTTCCAGGGGGAATCCGACAACCCTCTTCTGACCTCGGACATTGCAACGACAAATGGTGGCACAGACCTACATGCAGAACAGTATGACTCAAAAAACAATACAAAAAAAATAGATTAAAAGAAAAAAATAAACGAATTTCTCAGGACCCACTCCATTACTGAATATAAAATAATGATGGTGGAGCTCATCACTTTATCTTAACAAGTCTTTCAGGTGACTGATACATGATCAAAAGTTTCAGATTTGAAAATTGTAGGATCTGATAATAGAGATGCTTGATGTTTAGTGAATGGAGATTTTAGAGATTATAATTGAGTAGTGGAAGAATAAATGCTGTCTGTATTCTCAGGTGCAGATTCTGTACTCTGGGGAAATAGTAATGGGTATTTGATCCAATAAGTGAATACATTTCATTTAAGGGTTATTGTTTGTTTTGTTTTTTGCTGGATCTTGTTTTGAGACCAGGGTCTCTCTGTAGCCCCCAGGGAACCTGGAGCTCACTATATATAGACCAGGCAGACCCGCAGTCCGCAAAGGAATCAACCTGCTCTGCCATATTGAGTGCTGGGATGAAAAGGCATGGGCCACCATATCCAGCTTTTTTTTTTTTTTTTTTTTTTTTTTTTTTTTTGTTTTTGTTTTGTTTTTCCTTTCAGAGGACAAAAAACCTTCAACTGAGGACATAAGCGAAAATTAGAAATAAGGTGAATACATTAAACCAAAGTCTTGAATGGACAAGGTGGGAGTTTCATCATTAGTTTGTCCCTCCTTTGAACATCCTCATATGTGAGAACAGCTTAAGGGAACAATGAGTGATTTAGGTAGGCGGAGAAGGGTCCTGACCAGTTGTCAACATTGAATTTTTGGCATTTTTTTACCCTATTTACTGTAGACATACGGTTGGACCTAAGCAAGCAGCTTATAACGGTTTTTTTTGTTTGTTATGTTTCCTTTTTGGGAACCAGGTCCTCTATGTCCCAAGGTGCAGGAACTGAAAGCTCTCCAAACTCCAAATCCTCCTGTCGCCATCACATCTAGTGTTGACAGCTATTTTTTTTAAACTACTTTGCTAGACAGACAGGTTTGTAGGTTCATATTTTTTTTTTTTGTTTGTTTTGTTTTTTTTTTTTTTCATTTTGGTTTTGGTCTTTTGGAGGCAAGGTCCTCGCCCTGTAGCCCCAGCTATCCGGGAATGTTCATATACCGATTCCCGCATTCGCCTGTAGAAACCAGGCTGCAGGCTGGGCCTTGAACTCACAAAAGATTCCCCTTGCCTCTCTGCCTCTCAAGTGCTAGGATTAAAAGGCGTGGGCCACCACACCACAACTAAATCATTGATTTTGTGTTTTTTATTATTTCCTCTTTTCGCTCCAGAATGGAAACCCTTTCCTTGGATTGGTCTTTTGGCGCAATCAACTCGACAATACTAAGTTGAATTACAAGCGTCCTGTGGCATTGGGTGTGGTGGTGCATGCCAGCACTTTGGGAAGCAGAGGCAGCAGATCCTCCTGGAGTTCAAGGCCAGCCTGTTCGGACAATTAGGAGTTCTTAGGGTCAGTCAAGGCTATGTAGTAAGACCTAAAAGATTCTGTTAACTATGGATTGTGAGTGTTTCTTTAATTTTATTTTTTTTTTTTTTTTTTTTTTTTTTTTTTTTTTTTTTTTCCCTTATTTTATTTTTTTTTTTTTTTTTTTTTATATTTTTTTTTTTTTACCCTTTATTTTAATGTGTTAATGGAGAGATTTGCCATTACCTGCATGTGTGTAAAGTGCACCCATGTTACATAATGCACGAAGAAGTTAAAGAGGATGTTGGATCCCCAAGAACTAGAGTTAAACTTGGTTGTTAGCTGCATTGTGGGTGCTGGGGATGGAACCCGGATCCTCAGCAAGAGCAGCCATGCTCTTAAACACTGAGGGAGCCAGCTTTTCATTTCAAAAGACGCTCAACAATTCAACCTATATGTTTTCTTTATTTTATAGAATTCAAAATTGGTAACACGCTGAGGCCTTAGAACTCCACAGAGATCCCCCCTATCTCTGCACAAAAGTCATTGCGGTGACCATGCCAGCATGAAATAATAATATTATTAAAGAATTTTAAGAGACTTCTGTTTATCATCTTTGATGGAANAAAAAAAAAAAAAAAAAGTGAAATATTCACATAGAGTAAAGTATAGTATTTTTTTTTTTTTTTTTGGCAACAGGGTCTCCCTGTAGTCACAGCTGGCTTGGAACTTGACCAGGCAGGCCTTGATTTCACACAGATCCACCTGCCTATTCTTTCCTAGTGTTGGGATTAAAGATGTACACCAGCAGGCCTGGCTGCATTATCTTTTAAAAATTTTTTTTACAATTTATTTTATGTGTATTAGTGTTTTGCTTGCATTTATGTACGCGTACCATGTACATGCACCATGTACCTGCAGTGCCTGTGAAGGCCAGAAGAAGGTGTTGGACCCTCTGGACCTAGAGTTACAGACAGACATGATCTGCCATATGGGTGCTGAAAACCAAACTAAGGTCTGTGGTCTTCTGCAAAGTAACTAGCACTCTTAACCACTGAGCCATCTTTCCAGTCTATAGTGCATTATCTCTTTAGTCCGAATTGTGAATATAAAAAACTGAAAGGGGTCACTAACAACCATCAGTAACTACAGTTCCAGGGAATCTGACACCCTTTTTTGGCCTCCATAGGCATTGTACACATGTATACCTACATACATGCAGGTAAATTACTCATACACTAAATTCAAATTTTAAAAATAAAATGAATTGAGCCAGGTATGGTGGTACATGCCTTTAATCCCAGCACCCGAGACAGGCAGAGGCAGGTGGATCTCTGAGTTTGAGGCCAGCCTGGTCTACATAGCAAGTTCCAGGACAGCTGGGGCTACAGGGAGATCCTGTCTCTAAAAAGACCCCCCCCCCACCAAAAACAAAAACAAAAAAACCTGAAAGATCCGTGCTTGAATTTAGTATGTATAGAACTATGAAATCTGAGTGATATTTTGTGGTATGTGACTTTTGTGGTATGAAAAAGTGTCATCTTACTGATTCAGTGAACATTTGATAGCTGCTTGGTGTTAGCCTGATAAAGTTTACAAAGGTGGAAAAAAATTGAACTCTCTTTTATATGCTTGTAGTGAAGATGTGAACTGGTCACTGGAAACTTTATTTAATAGGCATAATAGGCAGGTTCTGTCCTTGACCTGGTTCAAAGGACATAGATGTGCAGACAGATGATTTGTAGTAAATAGAAGTAAGCAGCATGCAAACACTTAAGAGGGTGATCTGGAAAGACTTTTTGTAGGAGGGGTTATCTGGTTGAAAGGGATTAGTGAGGAAAGTATATTCCAAGCATACATCAGTATATGGAGAGTTAATTGAGATAAGGTAGAGATTGTCCAGTTTAAAGAACAATAAATAGCCCAGTAAGATTAGAGGGTGGTATACTGTTTAAGGGAAGTGATTCAGGTTGGATCGCAAGACCGGAGTTGCACCAGAAGAGAACCAGTGTGGGTCAATGAAGGAGTTTGATTTTGAGCAGATCAGTTAGCAATTTATAGAGATGGCACTGATAGCATTTTGTAGAACTAATTGAAGGAAGCAAGCAAGCAAGATTGGGGCTGTCTTAATGCTGTTTCAGTCAAGAATCAACTAGTGCCAAAACTAAGGCAGTTATTGGAGAGAATGAGATGGGCTTGAGGACCACTAAGAATAGTGACAGTATTGATTATGAAATTTAAGAGAAAGAGAAGCCAAAGATAACCATAGTGTTTGTGGTCAGATGAGTGTATGGTGACCATTTATTTTAACTTGGAATGGAGAAAGAGTTGTAGTTTGTTTGATTGGTTGCTGGTTTTGGTCCTGGGAGTTGAACTCATGGCTTTGTGCCTGCTGAGCATGCATTTTCCTCATGAGCTATGCTCAGAACACTGTAGTTGTTTTGATTTTGGTTTTAAGAAAGAGGAATTATGGCTAACAGAAGAATTAGATAATATCTTCAGTTCACATTAACATACCCAAGAAATATCAGCTGGAGATATTCAGGTATTTGGATAAAAGTATTTGAACTTAGGGGCTGGAGAGATGGCTCAGTGGTTAAGAGCACTGACTGCTCTTGCAGAGGACTTGGGTTCAATTCCCAGCACCCACATGGCTAAGAACCATCTTAGGCTGGGTGTGGTGGCACATCCCTTTGATCCCAGCACTCTGGAGGCAGAGGCAGGCAGATATCTGTAAGTTCAAGGCCAGCCTGAAAAAAGAAGGGCTGAAGATTGAAGAAGGCAGATGGGACATTTTTGAGGGGATAATAGTAAATAGTCAACAGAATTTTAGGGTTTGTAAAATGAATGATGAGAGAAAAGTGAGGAAAATTTAGTATTGAAGTGTATTGGAGTTTGTTTTTAGACCTTGAAATGTTGGAAATCATTTAGGCTTTTTGAGTAGTTCAGGATCTGAGAAAGCTACTAAAAGAGAGTTGTATGCTATGCGTGATTGATTAGAGGAGGGGGGATTCTTTTTGGGTCTAAGAGTCAATCTTCTGTAGCGACAGTAATTTAGGAAACATTGGTATGGTAGGAAATTAGGAAACAGTAATTTAGGAAACACTTCTATGCTGCTAGTATATTGCTGCAACTTAAAGCTTCTCACTACCTCTTTTCCTTCCCATTAAAGAGGACTCAGGGTTTGGTTGGTTTTTATTGCCCTTTACTAAGGGGTGGCAGGGGACGGGAGTAAAAGCTATCTTTGTTTTCTAGATACTTGAAGAAACAACCGTTCACTATGATATAAATTCATAGAAATGTGGTGAGACTGCATTTGAAGATAGTCTTCTAGTTTTCACATGTAATACTGGCTGCCATAATATTCAGCAGTCAGCAAATGTTGAAAACACCACAGAATGAAAAACAGGCAAGGGGTCATACTAAGGAAATCAGTTCTGTCATCCAAGTATAGACTGTGGACTATATCTTTGAGTAAAAAAAAAAATTACTTGCTTTCTTTTCTTTTTCCTTCCCTTCCTCAGATACAAAGAAATGAGTTTTACTGTGACTTTTTTTTTTTTTTTTCTTTTCCCTTTAGACAGAGTCTCCCTATAGCGCTAGCTGGCCTGGAACTTGCTATGTAGACTAAGATGACCTGGGATCTCACAGAAATACACTGCCTCTGCCTCCTGAATGTTAGGACTTAAGGCCATCACTTCTGGTCCAGCATTTCTGTATGTATAGATCTTTATACTTTGTATCTGCCCATTCCCAACTGCTTTAGATTTCTTCCCCATTATAGTCACCAGTGTGTGTGTGTGTGTGTGTGTGTGTGTGTGTGTGTATACACGTACATATGTGTACAGATACATATATGAATTTCAGTGTACATTTGAGAGAAAATATGAGCTATTTGTCTTTTTGAGTCTGGTTTATTGCATCATAATGACCTTGAATTACTTTCATTTTCTTGCAAATGTTATAATTTCTTTTTTTTTTCAAAGTTGAATAAGATTCAGTTCCATTTTGTATATGTACCACATTTTCTTTATCCATTCTTCTGTTGATAATATCTAGGCTGGTTGTGTACTTCTCTGCAGTAAATAGTGTAGCACTAAACATGAATGTCAAGGATCTTTTTTGGTATGCTGACTTAGAATCCTTTGGATATCTACCCAAGAGCGTTGAAAGCTAGGTCATATGGTAGGTCTATTTTTAGTTTTTTGAGGAACTCTATGCATGCACAGCCATAGTGGCTGCATTCTATTCCCACCAGCAATGTTTTAGAGGATTTCCTACCCCCCCCCCGTTCTTTGCAGCATTTATTGTCCTTTTTTTTTTTTTATGATAGCCATTCTGATTGGGGTGAGATGGAATCTCAAAGTAGTTAATAGTTCTCATTTTCCTGATGGATAAGCATGTTGAACATATCATTTCTTCAAATATTTGTTGGTCATTTGTGTTTTTTATTTTCCTTTGAGAACTGTCTAGTCAGTTCTTTAAGCTCATTTATTGATTAGTTAGAATTGTTTTGCATTTAATTTTTGGAGTTCTTTGTAGCTTTTAGCTAGTAATTTCCTGTTGGATATGTAGTCGACAGACTTCTGTAGGCTTTCTTCCTTCTGCTGTTTGTTTCCTTCACTGTGTAGAAACTTTAATTTCATGCAGTCCCATTTGTTGGTTCTTGGAATTAATTTCTGTGCCATTGGAATCATGTTCTGTTAATTTCTGAATGGCTAAGAATTTAGTAACTCTGACTTTATTGGCATGTGCTAGATCTACAGGTGCTTGCTTTGCCTTATTTCTAAAATTTAGTGTGCCAGTTGTATTCTGAGTGTGGATTGACTTTTTGAATCAGTATGAATAAAAAAAGGATATATTTAATTATTTAAATGTGGTTTGACCTAAAATATACGAGGGGTTCTGCTGGTGAAATTTTTTGGGGATACCTCCTTTTTTCTTTTTCTTTTTTTTTTTTTTTTTTTTTTTGAGGACAGGTCTCTCTCCCGTTAGCCCCAGCTGTCCTGGATACTCACTGTGAGACACAGGCTGGGCCTTGAACTCACAGAGATCCACCTGCCTCTGCCTCCAGAGTGCTGGGATTAAAGGCATCCAACCAACACACCTGGCTGGGATACTTTATTAAAAATGATTTGCTTATTCTTGAGATGCTTTATGCTGAAGTTGTTTTGCATAATTTAATCTGTTAACTTCATTTCCTTTGCAGTGTTCCTTTATTTGAAGTGATTTTGTAAATCTTTTTACTTCCTATGCTTTGTCCCCCCACCCCCCAATTCTAGTCCAATCTCCCTCCCCTTATTTTGTTGTCAACTGTTTTCAGTCAGGCCTTATTATTTAATAAACTTGGATTAAAATGCTTCATATAGTCTAAAATACTAGATATAAAATGATTTGTTTTGACTCCACTATATTAGACCATTGCTTTCCTATTTGATAGTCCTTTCTAGATAGATAGCCTTTCCTTCTTCTGTATTTATGTATCTTAGTATACTTTTGACTCAGGATAGGCTGTGAGAAGGTAATCATAAATTCTGAATGTTTTGCTAAGAACACATGGAGGATGAACTCTATGGTTAAGAGGAATTGACTGTAGGCAGGAATTTCCAAGTTGCTCTGGCCAGCAGCATTTGTGTCAGCTGGTGACTTATTAGAAACGAATTCTAGCCGGGCCGGGCGTGGTGGCGCATGCCTTTAATAAGCACTTGGGAGGCAGGGCCTGTGGATCTCTGTGAGGTGTCAAGGCCAACCTGTCTACAGAGCGAGTTCCAGGACACGCTGGGGTACAGGAGACCCTGTCTCGAACACGACCAAAAAAAAAAAAAAAAAAAGAAACGAATTCTCGGGGCTGGAGAGATGGCCTAGCGGTCAAGAGTGCCTGCCGCTCTTGCAGAGGACCCGGGTTCCATCCCCAGCACCTACATGGCTGCTGAGAACCGTCTGTAATTCCAGTTCCAGGAGAACTCCAGTTCCAGGGGAATCCGACACCCTCTTCTGACCTCCGAGGCATTGCACGACATGGGTGCACAGACCTACATGCAGACAGTATACTCAAACACATACAAAAATAAATTAAAAAAAAAAAGAAACTAATTCTCAGGCCCAATCCATTACTGAATAAAATAATGATGGTGGAGCTCATCACTTTATCTTAACAAGTCTTTCAGGTGACTGATACATGATCAAAAGTTTCAGATTTGAAAATTGTAGGATCTGATAATAGAGATGCTTGATGTTTAGTGAATGGAGATTTTAGAGATTATAATTGAGTAGTGGAAGAATAAATGCTGTCTGTATTCTCAGGTGCAGATTCTGTACTCTGGGGAAATAGTAATGGGTATTCATAAGTGAATAGCATTTCATTTAGGGTTTTGTTTGTTTTGTTTTTTGGTCTTGTTTTTGAGACAGGGTCTCTCTGTAACCCCAGGGAACCTGGAACTCACTATATAGACCAGGCTGACCTCAGTCTCAAAGGGATTCACCTGCCTCTGCCTCTTGAGTGCTGGGATTAAAGGCATGGGCCACCACATCCAGCATTTAGGAATTTTTAATCTTTAGTTTTGTTTGTTTTTCCTTTCAGGAGGCAAAACCTTCAACTGAGGACTTAAGCGATAAGAAAGAAGGTGAATACATTAAACTCAAAGTCATTGGACAGGTGAGTTTCATTATTTTTCTCCTTTGACATTCCTCCAGTGTGAGAACACTTAGGAAAAATAGTGATTAGGTCTGACAAGTTATTAAAAATTGCATTTTTATTTACTGTACATACTGTTGGACATAGAAGAGCTTATACTGTTTTTTTTGTTTGCTTTTGGGACCAGGTCTCTATAGTCCAAGGTGGCTAGGAACTCCAAATCCTCCTGTCGCCATCACATCTAGTGTTGACAGCTATTTTTTTTAAACTACTTTGCTAGACAGGTTTAGTTCATTTTTTTTGTTTGTTTTGTTTTTTTTTCTTTTGGTCTTTTGGAGGCAGGGTCTCCCTGTAGCCCCAGCTATCCTGGAATTCGCTCTGTAGACCAGGCTGGCCTTGAACTCACAAAGATCCACCTGCCTCTGCCTCTCAAGTGCTAGGATTAAAGGCGTGGGCCACCACACTAAATCATTGATTTTTTTTTTTTTCTCCAAATAGAACCTTGTCCTTGATTGGATATTTTGGAGCAAATACTGAAAATACTATTAAATTACAAGTCAGTCTGGGCATGGTGGTGCATGCCAGCACTTTGGGAAGCAGAGGCAGGCAGATCTCTGTGAGTTCAAGGCCAGCCTGTTCTACATTAGGAGTTCTAGGTCAGTCAAGGCTATGTAGTAAGACCTAAAAGATTCTGTTAACTATGGATTGTGAGTGTTTCTTTAATTTTATTCCATTGATACAGGTTTTTTTTCCCTTTATTTTATGTGTATGAGAGTATTGCCTGCATGTGTGTAAGTGCACCCATGTCGTGCAAAACATGAAGAGGTCAGAAGTCATCAGATCCTGGAGTAATGGACAACTGTTAGCTGCCATGTGGGTGCTGGGAGTTGAACCCAGGTCCTCAGCAAGAGCAGCCAATGCTCTTAACTGCTGAGCCAGCTTTTCAACCCTGATATGTTTTCTTTATGTTATGAATTACAAAATAAATGGTAGATCACGCTGGCCTTGAACTCACAGAGATCCACCTATCTCTGCTAAAGTCATGCGTGACCATGCCAGGCATGAAATATATTTTTAAGACTTCTGTTCTATGATGGAGTGTGGGCTGGGCACAGCACCCTAGTGAAAAAGACTTACTTTGCAAGGATGTGTTTTATTATTTGAGCTTTTGTCTATTTTATTTTTTGAGACATGGTCTCCCTGTAGCCACAGCTGGCCTGGAACTCCCTATGTAGACCAGCTGGCCTCCATCTCACAGAGGTGTATCTGCCTCTGCTTCCAGAGTACACCACCATGCCCAGCTTGTTTGTGAGATGGGTTTGTATAGGGGCTGAACCAATTAATGTCGTCCAGTCTGTCCTCTCGGTTCACAGCAGTTCTCGCTATAGTAGCTGTCTGAGTGCTGAGATTATAACCATGAATTGCCACACCCAGTATGTTTAGAGATTTCTTATCTCATGCATGTTGTGACTTTTTAATAGTGCTCACAATTTTTGTTTATGATATTCTGCTGTACAGACAGTTATACTTTCTTTTTCTTTTCTTTTTTTTTTCTTTTTTTTGGTCTTTTTGAGACAGGGTCTCCTTGTAGCTCTGGCTGTCCTGGAACTCATTCTGTAGACCAGGCTGTCCTTTAACTCACAGAGATCCCCCGCCTCTGCCTTCCAAGTGCTAGGATTAAAGGCGTGTGCCACCACGCCCGGTATAGACCGTTATATTTTCATTAAGTCAGATTTGTACATCTTTTTTTGTGGTTTCCAGGTTACAATTTTATAGTATTCAAATGTTGATTATTGGCTTGACAGTCTGTAGTCAAATGTTCTACCACTGAGCTAAACCCATGCACTGCTTGAGAATCTGAATAGAGGGAAAGTGTAGTTAAAAGTCACTATTTGCTGGGGCTGGAGAGATGGCCTAGCAGTTAGGAGTGCCGACCACTCTTGCAGAGGACCCGGGTTTGATCCCCAGCATCCACATGGCGGCTGAGAACCTTCTGTAACTCCAGTTCCAGGGGAATCCGACACCCTCTTCTGATTTCTGTGGCATTGCACGACAGGGGTGCACAAATGTACATGCAGACAGTACATTCATACACATAAAAAAAAATAATTAAAAAAAAATTTTTTTAAAGTCATTATTTGGAGGAGTGCTAGGGATTGAACCCAAGTCCTTATGTATGCTGAATAAATACCCACTGTGAGTTATAATCCCTAGCCTGAACCACAAACCAGTTTGACATGCTGAAGTTTTTATTCCTGTTAGAGAAATCAGATTCCAGCCGGGCATGGTGGCGCACGCCTTTAATCCTAGCACTTGGGAGGCAGAGGCAGGCGGATCTTTGTGAGTTCAAGGCCAGCCTGGTCTACAGAGTGAGTTCCAGGACAGCTGGGGCTACAGGGAGACCCTGTCTAAAAAAAAAAAAAAAAAAAAAAAAAAAAAAAAAGAAATCAGATTCCATGAGGTAACTTTTCATGATAGAAAAGTTTTCTCTGTTATGGTTTATGCTTTTCTCCTAGTTATAAGTCACCTTCAGTGACACTTCTTTAAGAATAGCAGAGTAGGCCAGGCATGGTGGCGCACACCTTTAATCCTTGCACTTGGGAGGCAGAGACAGGCGGGTCTACACAGTGAATTCTAAGGACAGCTGGGGCTACGGGAGACCCTGTCTCAAAAAGACAAAAAAAAAAAAGAATAGAGTACATTTTATTCTGCCTACTTGTGAGTGTTTATTTATTTTGATGGATATGAAATAATGCAGGAATGCATTCTTTTTGTTGTTTTGTTTTTCTTGTTTTTTGTCTTTTTGAGACAAGGTCTCCCTGTAGTCCCAGCTTGCGTGGAAGTGCCTATGTAGACCAGGGTGGCCTTGAACTCATAGACATCCGCCTGGCTTTGCCTCCAGAGTGCTGGGACCTAGAGGTAGAGGTGTATGCACCACACCCAACAGGAATCCATTCTTTGCCATATAAGTTTATACTAATAATTTTAGCACCTAAAGTATTTTTAAAATTTGTATAATAAATAAATAAAGTACCTTGGAAGATGATCAAATTATTCTAATGAGAATAATTAGGAATGCTAAAAAGAGTATTGTTAGGGCTGGAGAGATGGCTCAGTGGTTGAGAGCACTGGCTGCTCTTACAGAGGACCCAGGTTTGATTCTCAGCACCTATATGACACCTAACAACCATCCATAACCCCAGTTCCAGGGGATCCAATGCTCTCTTCTGACCTCTGGGCATTGCACAACATGGGCGCACTTACATAATGCAGGCAATACACTCATACACATAAAATAAAAATAATAAAATATTTAAAAAATATTGTGGTAGAAAAATACTATTGACAGGGCATAACTAAATTGGTTCAAGTAAGGTCAGTAGTTATACAGAGGAATAATGTTTCTCTTTTATCTCCTTAGGATAGCAGTGAGATACACTTCAAGGTGAAAATGACAACACATCTCAAGAAACTCAAAGAATCATACTGTCAAAGACAGGTTTGTGTATTGTGGTATTAAATACAGTGGTTTGACTTTTTTTTTTTTTTGACTAAAGGTTGTTTAAAATATAGCTTCAGGGGGCTGGAGAGATGGCCTAGCGGTTAAGAGCGCCAACTGCTCTTACAGAGGACCCGGGTTCGATCCCCAGCACCCACATGGTGGCCGAGAGCCGTCTGAAACTCCAGTTCCAGGAGAACTCCAGTTCCAGGGGAATCCGAGACCCTCTTCTGACCTCCGCGGCATTGCACAACACGGGTGCACAGACTTGCATGCAGACAGTACATTGATACACATACCGAAATAAATAAAATAAAAAAAAAAATTAAAAAATATAGCTTCATTATTTTCACTGTTAAGAAATAAGGAAAACACTTTGTGTGTGTGTGTGTGTGTGGGTGTGTGTGTGTGTGTGTGCGCGCGCGCGTGCGCGCCTTTTTGAGACAGGGTCTCCCTGTAGCCCCAGTCATTCTGGAACTCACTGTGTAGACCAGGGTGGCCTTGAACTCACAAAGATCCACCTGCCTCTGCCTCCCAAGTGCTAGGATTAAAGGCATACACTACCACACCCAGCTTAAAGGGGATTCTTAGGCACCATGTGGGTGCTGGGAATGGAACCGGTCTTCTGCAAGAGCAGTCATCTCTCCAGCCCCAAGAAACTCGATTTATTTATTTATTTATTTTTGTCTTTTTGAGACAAGGTCTCCCTGTAGCCCCAGCTGTCCTGGAATTCACTCTGTAGACCAGGCTGGCCTTGAACTCACAAAGATCCACCTGCCTCTGCCTCCCAAGTGCTAGGATTAAAGGCAGCGTGCACCACCATGCCCGGCTATACACGACCACTTTTTTTTGGTCTTTTTGAGACCGTCTCTTTATAGCTCCAGCTGTCCTGGAACTAACTCTGTAGACCAGGCTGGCCTTGAACTCACAGAGATCCGCCTGCCTCTGCCTCCCAATGACCACTTCTTTTTACAACTTGTTTAAAAGTTTGAATTAATAGAATGTAAAAATAGTTTGAAAAGAAACTAATTTTTTTTTTTTTTTTGAGACAAGGTCTCCCTGTAGCCCCAGCTGGCCTGGAACTCACTCTGTGGACCAGGCTGGCCTTGAATTCACAGAGATCTGCCTGCCTCTGCCTCCCAAGTGCTAGGATTAAAGGCATACACTACCACACCCAGCTTAAAGGGGATTCTTAGGCACCATGTGGGTGCTGGGAATGGAACCGGTCTTCTGCAAGAGCAGTCATCTCTCCAGCCCCAAGAAACTCGATTTATTTATTTATTTATTTTTGTCTTTTTGAGACAGGGTCTCCCTGTAGCTCCGGCTCTCCTGGAACTCACTATGTAGACCAGGCTGGCCTTGACTCAATTTTTAAAGACAGTTCCAATGAATGCTTTTCTCTTGATGGCTTGCAACAATAAAGGCATGATTATTGTGTTCTCTGTGTTTCTAACCATAAGTGTTTGCCCATATATTAAATTAAAATTCTACAGTTAATATATTTTTATATATAATGCTATAGATTGGTGCTGATTGTATTTCATATTTTCAATAAGGAATTTTCAGTTTTAAAAAAATCTGTTATCGGGCTGGAGAGATGACCTAGCGGTTAAGAGCACTGACCAATCTTGCAGAGGACCCTGGTTTGATTGCCAGCACCCACATGGCGGTTGAGAACCGTCTTTGACTTCAGTTCCAGGGGAATCTGACACCCTCTTCCGACCTCCGTGGCATTGCACGACACGGGTGCATAAACCTGCATGCAAACAGTACATTCATACACATACAAAAAAATAAAATAAAAAATAAAAAATCCATTAATACTAAATCTCACAGATTCTGTCATCCATAAACTAGATTATTAGCTCCATAGCTAATGCCTTTCACCTGCCTGGATTCAGATTTGAGTTCTTTCATTACTGTCTGGCTTTTGCAACCTTGAGCTTTTTTTTTTATTTATTTATTTTTTTTCTTTTTTTTTTGGTCTTTTCGAGACAGGGTCTCCCTGTAGTCCCAGCTGTCCTGGAACTTGCTCTGTAGACCAGGCTGGCCTTGAGCTCACAAAGATCCCTATGCCTCTGCTCCGGAGTGCTAGGATTAAAGGCGTGCGCCACCACGCCCAGCTGCAACCTTGAACTTTTTTTTTTTTTTTTAATTTATTTTATTTCTGTATGTGTATGAATGTACTGTCTGCATGCAAGTGTGTGCACCCATGTCGTGCAATGCCGTGGAGGTCAGAAGAGGGTGTCGGATTCCCCTGGAACTGGAGCTCTCCTGGAATTGGAGTTTCAGACGGTTCTCGGCCGCCATGTGGGTGCTGGGGATCGAACCCGGGTCCTCTGTAAGAGCGGTCGGCGCTCTTAACTGCTAGGCCATCTCTCCAGCCCGAGCTCTTTTTTTTTTTTTTTTTAACCTTGAGCTTTTATTCCCCCATTAGTAAAATGAAAATACTGTGCTCGTTTCATGAAGTTGAAAAATAAAGTCTAGTGGAACTCTTTAGCATAGTTCCTAAAATGCATAGTAAATGTTACTTGTTAATAAAACTAATTTGGGAGGGCTGCAGTATAGCCTAGTTGGTAGAAGGCTTGTCTTGCCTTTTGAGGGTCCTGGGTTGTATCCCTGGTACAAAGTAAAATAAGTGTGGGGGAGATATACTTGAAATTCCAGCAGGAGGGATTTCTGATCAGTTCAGAGTTGGCTGTTCCTTCTTGAGCATGAAGAGACATTTGGTAAGCAGGCCTGAGAACATGAGTTTAGTATCTGCAGCCACATTGCTGACTTCCAAGGGTTTTCCTTTGACCTCTACATGCATGCCTTGGCACATGTATGTCTATATTTACATAATACATCTCACATTCTCCAAAATAAATAAATAAATTGAAGGAAAAAAGTTCAAGATCATTTTTAGCTACATAGAGTGTTCTAGGCTAGCCAGGGGTGTGACACCCTTTCTCAGATACCTAAATATAAATATATATGTATATTTAAGAAATGTAATTTAAGCTGTGGTAAAATAAACATGTAATCCCAACAGTGGAAGTTAGGGCTAGGCAGGAGAATAAAGTTAAGAGCACTGGTTGCTCTTGCAAAGGGCCTAGGTTTGTTTTCCAGCATCCACATGGCTATGTGGCAGCTAACTGTTTTAACTACGATTCTTCTGGCCTCCTTGGGCACTGTATGACTAAATGCACTTAAATTCATGCACATAAAATACTCAACATTCATACACATAAATACCTTTTTTATAAAGGACTTTTTTTTTTTTTTTTTGAAATAGGGTCTTCCTGTAGCCGCAGCTGGCCTGGAACTTACTATGTAGACTAGGCTGGCCTTGAACTCACAGAGATGAAAGGTGTATACCAGAAAATGTCCTTTTTAATAGAGGTAAGAGAAGAGGTATTCAGCAAAACACAAACATATGGTGGCACATGCTTTGAATCCCAGCACTTAAGGCCAAAGGCCAGCCTGGTCTACAGACTGAGCTCTAGGCCAGCTAGGACTAAAGGGAGGCCCTGTCTCAAAAAAAAAAAAAAAAAAAAGCCAGGCAAGGTGGCACATGCCTTCAATCCCAGGACTCAGAGGCAGACGGATCTCTGAGTTCAAGGCCAGCTGGGGCTACAGGGAGACCTTGTCTCAAACACACACACACACACACACACACACACACACCACACGCACCACACAAAAAATACACCACAAACACACACCACACGAGGAGAGAGAGAGAGAGAGAGAGAGAGAGAGAGAGAGAGAGAGAGAGAAAATGAATGAATCACAGTCTGTATTTTAATTTTTACTTCTTTTCGTTTTTAATGTGTGTGAGTGTTTTGCCTGCATGCATCTAAGTGCTCCATGTGCACGTACTATCCTCAGAGGTCAGAACAGGGCATCTCATCTCCTGGAACTGGAATTAAAAGACTTGTGGGTGGGTGCTGAGAACCAGGGTCCTCTGCAAGAGCAGCCAGCAAATAATTATTGTGTACATGGTAGTATGAATACTTAGACAAAGTATAATTGAATCTGTATAACAGCTCTGAAGAAAATTCATATTCTTTCGATCTGTAGGGAACCAGTTATTGAGGAAAGACAGTTAAAAACAAAAAACATTAATTCCAAATTAAAACTGTTAGGTTTTAAGAGATAACATCACAATTTAAAGTTGTTTCTAGGTCTTGTTTCTTTCCTTTTCCTTTCTTCCCTTCCTTCCCTCCCTCTCTCCCTCCCTTTAAAACAACAACAACAACAACAACAACAAACCCAAGGAAAACAAAGTGCCATTATGTAGCCCTGAGTGGCCTGGAACTCACTATATAGACCAGGCTGACCTCAAATAAACAGAGATCTGCCTGCCTCTGCCTCCCAAATTCTGGGATAAAAGAAGTGCTTTATTCTGCCCAAGTTTTCTTTCTTTAATTCCTTTTTTCTTTTTGGTATTTATTGTTGCTTTTCAGATGGGGTCTCATGTTTTTATACTTAGCTCATAGAAGCTTTATAATTATTATTTTTAAAGACTTTAAATTTTTATTTTTGTATGTGTATGAATGTACTGTCTGCATGTAGGTTGGCACACCCATGTCCTGCAATGCCACGGAGGTCAGAAGAGGGTGTCACATTCCCCTGGAACTGGAGCTAAAGACGGTTCTCAGCCGCCATGTGGGTGCTGGGGATCAAACCCAGGTCCTCTGCAAGGGTAGCCAGTGCTCTTAACCGCTAGGCCATCTTTCCAGCTCCTATAATTATTTTCTTAGATTTAATGATACATGGGGGTAAAAAGCTTAATTTCTCCAAAGTATACAAAAGTTACACATAAATTATTTTGCTTTATAGATAGGTTTCTGTAGCAGCCTTTTTCAATATAAGATACATTAAAAAATATCCTATAAATAGGGGAGAGGGAAATGGCTCTGTGGAACAAGTGTGAGGACCAGAGCTCAAATCTCCACCCAGCTGAGGACCAGAGTTCAAATCTCCACCCAGCTAAAAATTAGTTATGGGTGTGCCCACAAGTGCCTGTAATTCTAGCACAGGTTGAGTGGAGGATACCTGATCCTTGAACTTCTCCTGTAATGTCCAAAATGGCAATCTCTGGGTTCAGTGAAAAGACCCTATCTCAGAAAACAAAGTGGAGAGCCATTGAAGAAGACATTCTGATGTTGCCTTCTGGCTTCCTCCACAGGTTTGTGCATGCATACACAATGAGCCTATAGCACCAAGTAAATAAATCCTATAGCTCAAAGAATACTCTGCCTTTGCTAGCCAGCTTATTATATAATATGTTTATGGAAAGAATTTAAACTAAATGAAGGATAAGTTTTTGTGGTCTTGTAGTGGGTAGGAGTTGAGATGGTTTCTCTAATGTAGCCCAGGCTGCCCTTGAACTCCTTAGGTAGCTAAGGGTAACTTGGAATTCTTGATCCTCCAACTTCTATTCCCAAGTGCTGGGATTCTAGGTGGACGCTTCTTTGCTTTGCTGTAGTATATACTTACATAATGGTGGATACTGAAGAATAGTTTTAGTTTCTTGTTTTATTTTGGAATTTTTTTTTATATTCATTTTCTATGTGTATGAATGTACTGTCTGCATGTAGGTTTGTGCACCCGTGTCATGCAATGCCGCGGAGGTCAGGAGAGGGTGTTGGATTCCCCTGGAACTGGAGTTCTCCTGGAATTGGAGTTACAGATGGTTCTCAGCCGCCATGTGGGTGCTGGGGATTGAACCTGGGTCCTCTGCAAGAGCAGTTGGCGCTCTTAACCTCTAGACTATCTCTCCAGCCCTGGAATTTTTTTTTTTTAGTTTATTTTTTTGGTCTTTTCGAGACAGGGTCTCCCTGTAGACCCAGCTGTCCTGGAACTCACTCTGTAGACCAGGCTGGCCTTGAACTCACAAAGATCTGCCTGCCTCTGCCTCCCGAGTGCTAGGATTAAAGGCGTGCGCCACCACGCCCGGCTCAGCCCTGGAATTTTTGAGACTTGATCTCCCCAGCCTGCTCACAGTTGGACTTGCTATGTAGCCCAGGCTATTCTAGAATTCCAGATCCTTCTGCCTTGCCTTCCATTCTTGGATACTGTGTCTCACTATGTTCTGGTAGTTTTCTCTGTATTTTTTTCTGGGACAATATTTAAACACTCCTGGTAAAAAGTGTTTAATTACTGAACTAAATTTTCATTAATTTTCGATTAAATAAGCGATTCTTAGCCAGGTGTGGTGGTGCACACCTTTAATCCTAGCACTTGGGAGGCAGAGGCAAGCAGATCTTTGTGAGTTCAAGGCCAGCCTGGTCTACAGAGGGAGTTCCAGGACAGCTGGGAGGCTACAGGGAGACCCTGTCTCGAAAAGTAAAAAAAAAAAAAAAATAGGTGATTCTTTTTGTTTTTGTTTTTGCTTTGAGACAGGATCTTATGCTGTAGTCCTGGCACTAGAACATACTGTGTAGACTGTAGTCCAAGCTGGCCTTGAACTCACAAAGATCTGCCTGTCTCTGCCTCCCAAGTGCTAGGATTAAAAGTATGCCATACACTGGGCATGGTGGTGCATGCCTTAATCCTAGCACTCAGGTGGATCTCTGAGTTCAAGGATAGCTGGGGCCACAGCAAGTATGCAATACACAGCCTAAATAAGTTAATTCTTGATTACTTCCTAGTGAAAGTGTTTTCCTTTAAATGAATTTTTGGTCTTTTTGAGACAGGGTCTCCCTGTAGCCCCAGCTGTCCTGGAACTCACATTGTAGACCAGGCTGGCCTTGAACTCACAAAGATCCACCTGCCTCTGCCTCTGGAGTGCTAGGATTAAAGGAGTGTGCCACCACGCCCAGCTAAATGAATTATCTTTTCAAAAAAAGAAAAGCCCATATGGGAACTATTACTGTAGAAGCTGTGTAAAGTAGTACATATACATCATAAAAAGAGATTGAGAGTAAAAGGAGTCAGAACAATGCCCCTATTAGACACCATAGGCTAAGAAAATAAAGCCCCAATGCCAAGCATTGACTCCTTTGAAGCTATTGATCAGGGGGTCCCACAGATCCTCCAACAATACTGGCCATTGCCCCTGCTATTGATTACCCACCAGAACTGGATGCCAAGACCCTATTGCTGAAGATACTATACATATGAGCTATAGAACAAACAAGAAAGCAAGGTGGTGCTAGCTTCAAAGTTTCATCTTGACGGGCTACTTTTCATAATGCTGGAAGATGCTATGTATGCTACTGGAAGAAAATATTAATTGCCACCCTTACCCAGCTTTGAATCCTATGTGCTTCAACAACAAATGGCCCAACCTTGAAAAAAAAAAAAAAAAAGGTGAATAAAGAAGCAAGACACGGTGGCACATGTTTTTAATACCAGCACTCAGGTGGCAGAGGCAGGAGGACCTCTGTGAGTACAAGGCCAGCTGGGGTTACCCTGTTTTAAAAATCCGAAAAAAATGAATAAAGGGTAATCACATTTGTATTAGTTACTTTCTTTTGCTGTGATAAAACATCTTGATCAAGGGAACTTATAAAAGTTTATCTGAGATACCATTCCAGGGGTAAGAGTCCATAATGCTGGGGAGACCTGCTGGCAGAGGTGGCCGGAACAAAGAGCCAGCAATCACATCTTTGAGTAGGCATAGGAAGCAGAGAATGGGGGGCGGGGGGGGGGATCCCACAAGGCTTAAGAGCTCTCAGAGCCGTTGCCCAGTGATAGGCTTCCTCTAGCATGGCCACACCCAAAGGATTAGTGCTCCTCCATGAACAGTTCCACAAACTGGGACCAAGTATCTAGATACTTGGAGACTATGGAGAACATTCTCATTCAAAACACAACAGTTTTACATGCTTTAGCACCAATGGCAGAAGTTCAAGACATGTGAAGCAAAGAGAGGGAACCAACAGAAGACACTGGCAAATGTCAGCTACAGAGAGATTTAAAAGCATCTCACAGTGACACAACCAAGAAGTCAGAAAATTTATAAAACATTCACATATTATGAACATACTTTGTTTAGCTGACATTTACAGAAAATTACATCCAATAACAATGAAATACACATTTTTTAATAGAGTGAAATTTCTTAATACAAACCACATTGTGCGCCATAATCAAATCTCAATAAGTTTATAATATCTCCAGCTAGGCATGGTGGCACACGCCATTAATCCTAGCCCTTGGGAGGCAGAGGTAGGCGGATCTTTGTGAGTTCAAGGCCAGCCTGGTCTACAGAGCGAGTTCCGGGACAGCTGGGGCTACAGGGAGACCCTGTCTCAAAAAGACAAAAAAAAAAATCTCCAAAAAAAAATCATGTTCAGTTTATCACTGTTGATAAAGAATATTATAAAATTTTTTGTTGCATTTAGAATTACCATTATAGATTTGTTGTACTGTATCTGGCAATTTGTGTTACCAAATTCTTTTTTTGTTTTTTTGGTATTTTGAGACAGGGTCTTCCTTTTAGTCCCAGCTGGCCTTGAACTCACAGAGATCGACTGCCTCTGCCTTCCAAGTGCTAGGATTAAAGGCGTGTGCCACCACACCTGGCTTAAATTCTTAGTTTTGCTTAAATAGTTGGAAGCTAGTAATTTTACAATTTCTGATTTTCTTTTATGCTAGCTCAGATTTAAGGGGACCATGAATACAGTAGTAAAGAGGATAGGCTCATCAGCAGTTTTATTTTCCTAATTATATGTAAAATGAAGATGAGGTGGGTCTTTGCAAAGAACATTTATAATTATACATATAATTCAATATCTTGGGGGTTGGAGAGATGGCTCAGTGGTTAAGAGCACTGACTGCTCCTGCAGAGGACCCGGGTTCAATTCCTAGCACCTACGTGGTCGCTAACAACTGTCCTAACTCCAGTTCCAGGGCATCCGAAGGCCTCTTTTGATCTCCGCAGGCATTGCACAACAGGGATGCACTTACACACATGCAGGCAATATACTCATACACATTAAAAATATATATATATTATTGGGGCTGGAGAGATGGCCTAGCGGTTAAGAGCACCGACCGCTCTTACAGAGGACCGGGGTTCGATCCCCAGCACCCACATGGCGGCCGAGAACCGTATGAAACTCCAATTCCAGGAGAATTCCAGTTCCAGGGGAATCCGACACCCTCTTCTGACCTCTGACACAGTGCACAAATTTGTGCACGACACGGGTGCACAAATTGCATGCAGACAGTATATTCATACACATACAGAAATAAATAAAATAAAATAAATATATATAGTTATAATACCTGGTAGACGATCATCTAAACTAGCACTCGGCAGGCAGAGGCAGGAGGATCTTTGTGAGTTCAAGGCCAGCCTGGTCTACAGAGTGAGTTTCAGGACAGCTGGGGCTACTGTCTCAAAAAAAGACCAAAAAAAATAATAATAAAATAAAATATTGTACTTATATGGTATGATAGAATCAACTTTCTCATTTTATGTTCTGTGTAGCTTTTGTATATGCATCGAAGTTTTTGTGCCTTCTAAGATTTTTACACAGACCTTTCTCTCCTCCTTTTTAGGGAGTTCCAATGAATTCACTCAGGTTTCTCTTTGAAGGTCAGAGAATTGCTGATAATCATACTCCAAAAGAAGTAAGTATATCTTTCTGAATCAAAACTTTAAAATTGAAAAAAAAATGAGATAAAAAGGGATTATAGCTCAGTGATAAGAGCATGTGATTAATATGCACATGACCCCAAGTTTGATCCAATAGCACCAAATAAAAGGGAAATTTTTATTTATTTATTTATTTATTTATTTATTTATTTATTTATTTATTTGTAAGCCAGGTGTGGTGGCATACACACCTATAGTCCCAGCACTCCGAAGGCAGAGGCAGGCAGATCTCTCTGGGTTCAAGGTCTGTTCTCCATAGTGAGGTCAGCTGGAGCTACAGAGAGATCCTGTCTCAAAAAAACAGACAAAAAAATTATTAGTTGTGTCCCCGAGTACAGGAATGTGCACGAGTGCCATGTGCATATGTGGCAGTCAGGACAACTCGCGGGACTCAGTGCTCTATCATGTGGGTCCTGGGGGGTTGTTAAATTTAGGTTGTCAGCTGAGCCATTGCATTGACTGAGGAAAAAATTAACAAGTTTTTCTTCTTGAGCAGGTGAGATTGCTTAGTAAATGCTCTTGCTACCAAGTTTGACAACCTGAGTTCATCCCCAGAACCCACATTGTGGAAGGAGAGAACCAACTTAACAGAGTTGTCCTCTGACCTCCACGTGTGAGCTGAGTTTGCTGGGATTATATGCGTGTGTCACCACATTCACCCCTCTTATTCTCTGTAAATGAAAGAAAGTGGGTTTGTTTGTTTGTTTGTTTGTTTTTTTGAGACAGGGTTTCCCTGCAGCCGCAGCTGTTCACGAAAACTCTATGTAGACTAGGCTGGCCTTGAACTCACAGAGATCCACCTGCCTCTGCCTCCCAAGTGCTGGTATTACAGGTGTGTGCCACCACTCTTGTCTCCAGTGCTTTTAACCACCATCCTCCTAAGCCCCTTTTAATTTTTTTTTATATTTCATTTTATTTTTATTTTATGTGTATGAGTGTATTGCTTGGATGTGTGTAAGTGCACCCATGTTGTGCAGTGTCCTTGAAGGTCAGAAGAGGGCATTGGATCCTTTGGAACTGGAGTTAGGGATGGTTATTAGCTGCCATGTGGTACTGGGAACCAAACCCAGTCCTCTGCAAGAACAGTCAGTGCTCTTAACTGCTGAGCCATGTCTCCAGCCCCCCCCCCTTTTTTTTTTTTTTGGTCTTTTTGTCTTTTTGACAAAAGACCTGTAGACCAGGTTGGCCTTGAACTCACAGAGATCCACGTGCCTTTGCCTCCCGAGTGCTGGGTTAAAGTCATGTGCCACCATGCCTGGAGATTTTTAATTTTTTTTTTAAGCTTTTTGACTTTAGTTCTTTTTTTTAATACTTATTTATTTATTTTCGTATTAGTTCTTTTTTTTAATACTTTATTTTCGTATTAGTTCTTTTTTTTAATACTTATTTATTTTTGTATTAGTTCTTTTTTTTAATACTTATTTATTTATTTTCATATTAGTTCTTTTTTTAATACTTATTTATTTATTTTCGTATTAGTTCTTTTTTTTAATTATTTATTTATTTTCATATTAGTTCTTTTTTTAAATACTTATTTATTTTCGTATGTGTGTGAATATACTGTCTGCATGCAGGTCTGTGCACCTGTGTCGTGCAATGCCTCGGAGGTCAGAAGAGGGTGTCGGATTCCCTTGGAACTGGAGTTAAAGTCGGTTCTCAGCCACCATGTGGGTGCTGGGGATCAAACCCGGGTCCTCTGCAAGAGCAGTTGGCACTCTTAACCGCTAGGCCATCTCTCCAGCCCCTTAATATATATTTTTTAAAGACAATGTCTCCCTATTGTGGCTGTCTTGGAACTCACTATGTAGACCAGGCTGGTCTTGATCTCACAGAAATCCACCTGCCTCTGCCTCCTGGGTGCTAGGATTAAAGGTGTGTGTCACCACACCTAGCTTTAAGATTTATTTTTATTTTTATTTATTTATTTATTTATTTATTTATTTTAAAATTTTATTTATTTCATGTTTATTTATTTCTGTATGTGTATGAATGTACTGTCTGCATGCAGGTTTGTGCACCTGTGTCGTGCAATGCCGCGGAAGTCAGAAGAGGGTGTCGGATTCCTCTGGAACTGGAGTTCTCCTGGAATTGGAGTTTCATACGGTTCTCAGCCGCCATGTGGGTGCTGAGGATTGAACCCGGGTCCTCTGCAAGAGCGGTCGGCGCTCTTAACTGCTAGGCCATCTCTCCAGCCCCAAGATTTATTTTTATTTTATGAGTATAAGTGTTTTGCCCACATGTATGTTTGTACACCGTGTGTATGTCTAGTGCCTGGTGGCCAAATCCCCTATACTTGGAGTTACAGATGAGCAGTGAGATGCCATGTGGGTACTTGTAATGGAATCTTGGGTCCTCTGCAAAAGCAGCAAGTGCTCTTAACCGCGGAGCCAGATCTCCAGCCACCAGAACTGGATTTTTATTCTTAGAGAAGTATTATTAATTACAGATTACATTTGTATCTTACTGTATTTTAAACCAGTGGCCATGTAATTGGCATCCTATATAAAAAAATAGTGCTTTTAAAGTGTAATAAACATATTTTTCTCCTCTTACAGCTGGGCATGGAGGAAGAAGATGTGATTGAAGTTTATCAGGAACAAACAGGGGGTCATTCAACAGTTTAGATATCCTTTTTATTTCTTTTCTTTTCCCTCAATCCTTTTTTATTTTTTAAAAATAGTTCTTTTGTAATGTGGTGTTCAAAATGAAAATTGAATACTGGCACTCCTCATCTCTTTAAAACATCCGATGATTTGAATTCTAGTGTTCAATATTCATCATTGGCTGTTTTTATTGTGCTGATTTCTGGTGATCAGACCTCAGCCCCTTTCATATTGCCCCTTTCTTTTTGAAAATTTCGTGTGTGCACAGAGAGGCCATTTTTTTCAGGACTGTGCATTTTAAGGTTTGTGGTGATAAAAAGTTATCAACCAGAGAGAGTTTTCATAATGACCTTCCAGTTGGCCAGAAAGTTCTAGCACGTGACTACTTCACTCCTGGACTTTGATTTTCAGTGGGAGATGGAAGATTTTTTTAAGAGAACTGAACTGTGGGAAAATGACCTTTCCTCATCTTGAAGCTGCTTTTTAAAATCTGAGGGTCTGGACCAAAAGAAGATCAGATTTGGAGTCAAGATGGCAGGTACAGCGAGTAAAGACTAACTCCAAAATGGCTTCACTGAAGAGAAAGCATTTTAATATTAAAAAAAAATCTTGTCAGAAGATCCCAGAAAAGTTCTAATTTTCATTAGCAGTTATTAAAGTTATTCATGCAGAAGTGTATGCAGCAGAACACTGCTCCTTTTGATTTTATTTGTACTTTTTGCCCTGGGACATGGGTTTTCAATGGACATTGTCTGTACCAGCTTCATTAAAATAAACAATATTTGTAAAAACCGTACTAAAGCTCCTCTTATTTTAGTTTTATAGGAAGAAAAATAAAAATGCCTCAGATAAGGTTTCCTTGGAATTCCTAGAAATTTCCTAGAAATTCCTATAGTATTTCTTAAGTACTATACAGTGATAAACATAGTGACCTTGCGGCAATGAAAGTTATTGGAGTGCCTTCCAAATCAAGCATTTCATTAAGGTCACAACACTTTTTAAAACTCCTGTTGTCTTGTTTTAGATTGTGATATTCCTGGGTAGTACATATGTATCATAGTTACTAGATTACATTGAATAAATGGACATTTTTTGTATTGAGTTCTGGCCTAGAACTTGTTATGTAGAGCAGTCTAGGCTCAAACTCGCAGAGATCTGCCTGCCTCCGCTTCCCAAGTGTGGGATTAAAGATGTGTGCCACCATACTGTGCTGTACCAAAACTTTTGAATTGATTTTACTTGGATAATGAATCTGTGAACATATCTCAGTGGTAGAGAGCTTGCCTAGCAATCCCCAATGCCTTGGGCTCCATCCCTGGCACCAGCTTGGTTTGAGCCTCAAGGAGGGAACCTCTTTGAGGAGTTTCCTGCACACCCTGGCCTGTGGCCATGTCTGGGAGGCATTTTCTCAGTTGCTTGATGTAGGAGGGTGGGTGGGTCAAGGTTGTATAAGAAAAGCAGCTGTGGTTTCTCCTTCAGAACCTGCCTCCAGGTTCCTAAAGTTCCCATTGGCTTCTGATTTGGACTGCAACTTGTAGGCCAAATAAATCCTTTCCTTTCCTTGTTGCTATAATTTTTTTTTTTTTTTTTTTTTTTTTTNATTCTGGTTTTGTGTTTTTTTTAATTTGATGTATGGGTGGTATGTGTATGATGTACTGGCTGCATGCAGGTCGGTGCAAACCAGTGTCGTGCAATGCCCACAGAGGTCAGAAGAGGGGGTCGGATTCCCCTGGAACTGGAAGTTTTCTCTTCCTGGGGTGCGGGTTGGGGGGGAGGGGTGACAGAACGGGGGTTCTCGGCGGCCATGTGGGGGCTGGGAAGCCGAAAACCCGCGGGTCCTCTGCAAGAGCAAGCCGGCGGCTCCAACCGCTAGGCCATCTCTCCAGTAGATCCTGCTCATTCCCTTCCCATGTGTTCCCTACTTTCTTATACTTCCCTTTCTTCCGTCCATGAAGCCCTCAACAAAGCTGAACAGCATGGTGTTGAATTCCAGAACTACATGGCAATATGAACATCTTTTTTTTGTAAATCTCCTAGGTCTCAAGCTCTATGCTATACCACACAAAAAATGGAGAAACACAGGTAGCATTCATGTGGTGGTAAAGAGATAAACTATGGGCTGGAGGGATGGCCCTAGCGGTTAAGAGTGCCGACCGCTCTTACAGAGGACACGGGTTCGAATCTCAGCAGCCACATGGCGGCGGAGAACCTTCTGGAAACTTCCAATTCCAGGAGACTCCAGCTCCAGGGGAAATCCGACAATTCCGACAACCCCCTTCCGACACGTACGCGGCATTGCACGACACGGTGCACAAACCTGCCTGCAAACAGTAACATTGATACACATACAGAAATAAATAAAATTAAAAAAAAAATTTTTTTTAAGATATAAGACTATAAGGTCCAACAACAAATACTAAACTTAAGACTGGTTACCTATGCAGGGACAGCAAGGGTTGGAAATGCCGGGTCAATATGCTGGATCTGCCGCCGTGCCCTTACATGGAAGAAAGCAGACAGGAGAGAGAACACACCTGTGTTTTCACATGGTAGAAGAAACAAGCATGCCGACAAACCTAAACGCCCACGGCCTTTTTTTTTTTTTTTTTTTAACAACTATTTTTATATAATTTTAATTATAGTTCTGTTATGTGTGAATGTACTGCCTGCATGCAAGTCTGTGCAAAACAACCCGTGTCGTGCAAACGCCGCGGAGTTCAGAAGAGGTCTCCGGTTCCCCTGAGAGCTGAGATGCTCCCCCTGGAATTTGAGTATTCAGACGGCTCTCGGCCCAGCCATGTGGGTGCTGGGGAATCGACCCGGGTCCATCTGTAAGAGCAGACGGTCAGGCGCTTGACCGCTAGGCCAATCTCTCCAGCCCCGCGCCCCCCCCACGGCCCCTTGTTTATAGCAGAATTTAAGCCATGCACACAAACACCATCATTACCTCGAACGCCTGCTCCCCACCACCCTCAGTGCCCAAGCAATTGTGGTTTTGGGAATCTAATTTCTAACACCTTAATTTGTGGAAGGTACAAGAAAACAAGCCATTCCAATATGTGATAGCGATCAAGTTCCTATAACTGGTCTGGTCGAATGACTTCTTTCAGTGAAAATGATAAGTCAATATTTTTGAAAATTCATAAAAAAGGCCACACAGTATTAAGGTTGCGAAGTCATTGGGTATGGTCATACCGGAATTCTTTCATATACTTCTCCTAGTTTATTTTTAATAGAGTTTAAGCAGTTGAAAGTTGAAAGCTAATATTCAAAGTTCTGCTTCCCTTTGTTTCAATAATACCTAAGTAATCAGGTTATTTTACTAAGGGAAAGAGATCACCCTTCTCTGGCACACATCCGGGAACTAACTGGATTTAAATTCTGATCGCCACAGATAAGAACGCCAGTGTAGAACCTCAGCTTTTGGGCTATACAATTGCGCCCTCTGCTGGTAGTCCTATGCTCTGCACCCAAGTTGTTTTTTTGTTGCTGTTTTTTTTTTCTTTGAAATGTGCCAAAAGGATAAAAGTGCGTTGCAATGATGATAGTCGCTGCTCTCCTCTCTCACCCCAAGCCAAGTTAAAGAAAGATATCCTCTCAGGTACAGCCCTAGTCAGCCTTTCCAGCTTCCTCAAACACGATGTACACTAGCAATCCTATCCCTGCCCCAAACCCTGGAGGACCATGTGTGAAAGTGTGGCAAGGGAACCCATTACAAAGAAGTTGTGGGATGGGGAGGTGGGGGAGTGGAAGGGATGGTTGACTGATGGACCGACCAACAAGTATTAGAGAAATAGCATCCTCCGTGAGGAATTTAACATTTGTTTTTTAAATCAGTATGTTCTTCAATCTTATAACCACAGTGGGATTTTAAGAAAAACTTAAACAAGCATAAACCTTCCAACCTAAGATATTATCTCCCCTTTCTATTTTCTTTTCCAATCCTTTCCTTAGCCAATCCAAATTTTTGTTTATCTTGCTGTTGTTGTTTTGAGAAAAAACCCAAAGGGGCTGAAGCTGTGTATCCCTGGCTGGCCCAATTGCCTCTTCCTTTTTTTATTTAGGTTTTTTTTTTAAAATTTTTTTTTTTTTTTTTGCTTGCATGTATGTAGATGTATGTTTTTGTAGTCTATGTTGTACACACAAGTCCAATTGCCCAAGGAGGCCACAAGCAACAGAACACCCAGGAACTGGGTGAGCAGTGTGAACCACCCCATGTGGTTCTTGGAATTGACTCAGGTCTCTTGAAGAGACTTGGGGCGGGGGAGACAAGAGCTAAGAAGGCGAGGGGGGAGACCAGGGGGCGAGAGGCGCGTGAGCAAAATGAAGACAGAGGCGAGCGACGAGGGTAGCAAGGACCCCGGGCATACTAAAACGCGCGGGGGCGCAAAAAAAGACGCGAAGGGGGGGGGGTGCGCCAGCGCACGGCGAGCGGGTGCGGGGGACAGCACGAGAGAGTGGTACGGATCGTGCGCGAACGCCATAGCGAGACGCCAGCATCGGAGAGAGCGGAAGGGAACGCGGGAGATGAAGCAAACGGGGAGGTAAAGTGGTCGAATAAACTTGGCGGGGGACACGGCCAAGCAGAAGCCGGCCGGCGGTGAGAGCGGTGGGGACGAGAAAGCAAAATAAAAAACGGCTGTGCGCGATCGGCGAGGCGCGCGATGGAGAACCGACTCGCAGAGGCGAAGTCCTAGCGGATCTACGCCAACCGCTCCGCCTCTGTCACTCCTCTACCGTGCGCCACACCACCAAACCCAGATTTTAAATATTTTTAATTTTTGTTTTTGAGACAGGGTCTTCCTATAGTCCCCACTGTTCTGGAACTCTCACTATGGGAAGACCAGGCGGCCTTGAACTCACAGAGTCTGGCCTGCCTCTGCCTCTGTATTTCTAGGATTAAAGGCGTGCACCACCACTGCCCAGCTTAAAGACAGTTCTTTAGCAGCCATTGGGGTCCTGGGGAATTGAACCCAGGGCGTCTGCAAGAGCAGTTGATGCTCTTAACCACGAGCTATCTCTCTAAGCCCCTTAAATTTATTAGTATTTAATATGAAATGAATTGTCCTGCATGTATGTAAGTGGGTCTGATGTCCATGGCAATGCCCACAGAGGTCGAGAAGCATCAAAATATACCCCTGGAACTGTAGTTATGGACAGTTGTTAACTACCATCTGGGTGCTAGGAACAATCCGGGGTCCTTTTCTGCAGAGGCAAACAGCTAGGACTCTTAATAGCTAAGCATTTCTCCAGAACCAGCCACCCAGGATTTTAAATGTTTGTCTAATACAACGTATTCTATAGTCCCCCCTCTAGTTTTCCTTGTACAATAAAAACAAACTAATTTATAGGTGTTCAGTATTTTCCCCAAACTTAAATCTTTTGTGGGGGGAGTACTTTGTTAGACAGGGTCTCCCTGTAACCTCAGCTGACCTGGAACTTTCTATGGGGTAAACCAGGCTGGCTTTGAAGTCACAGAGACCACCTCCTCTGCCGTCCTAAGTGCTGGGAATTAAAGACAATGCATTACCACAAGTGGCCATATATCTTTTTAACCATCACTTTTTTTTTCGTTCTTTCTTTCTTTTTGCTTGTCGCTAGTTGTTTGGTGGTACTGGGTTTGGACAGAAGGCACTCACTATCTCTGAGCTACATATCCAGCCCTTAAGTATAATTTTAGGTACTACAGTAATACATCATAAACTATTTCCCAACTTATCCTTGTGCTATCTCTAACTTTTCATTAGTAACAAATGTGATGTTACACAAAATGTTTGTTCTTTTGAGTCAGTTCCTTGTGCGATTCCTAATCAAAGACTCTCAAACACTCTTCTGGTTCCTGACATCAGGAACTTTCCTAAAGGACATCTCAATCATTTGAATGCTACTTGCCAGGAGTCAGCTGGTTTCCTAGGAATGACGTACCTCATGGTTCTCAGCTCCATTTCTCCTTGCCTGATCTCCTGCCTCGACTGCCTGAATCATTTGCTGATGGGAGGATACTCTGTTTTCACAGACCCAGAGCCAAGGAGCGCAGCCCTCACCCCCCTCGGCTATTCCCCAGCTGAGCACACCCAGACCTCAGAGGCTGACACTGTGGAAAACTTGTAAGTGGGCAGCACTGTAGCAACGCGGACTTCTCTGCATTGTGGGCGGGTTTTTGTTGTTTTTTTAACTTAAAATGTAGCTTTGGCTTTTCCTGAGACATGAGATAACATTCTGGCAGTTACAATGAAAAGAACCAGACTCCTGGACAGTTACCTTGATGAGTTAGCTACTTGAGCCTTCTACTCTAGGGAAGGCGGGAAGGAGTGAAGCTGAACCATTTGGAGAAGCTGAACCAGTTGGAAGCAGCTTTTTCATCTGTCCATGCACTGAAGACCTACAGAGATGCCTAGAGCACTGAGGTCCATCAGTCCAACCTTGACTTCTCTCTTCAAGTAACTCTGGTTGAATAAAGAACACTAAGGATCACACGAGTACTTACCTGTGCTAACACAGAAATGTCTTCCCTATGTGCTTACCATGAGCGTTTTGGCCAGCAGCCCAACCAGGCTGGCTCAGTCATTTGTCCTGAGTCTCCTTTGGTTGTCGGTACTGGGTGTAGATCTCTGCCCCCAGCTGGAAAACAGAGCTGTATTGTGCCCTCACATGAGCCCAGGTTACCTAAGAACCAGCAGCATAATCACTCCCTCCTTGGTTAAAAATGGTTTATGTTGGGCTGAAGAGATAGCCTAAAAGTTAAGAGCACAACGGTCTTGCAGAGGAACCCGAGTTCCGATCCCCAAGCACGCACGTGTGGCGGAGAACCGTCGGTAACTCCAAATCCAGGAGAAATCCAGTTTTTCCAGGGGAATTCCAGACACCCTCTTACTGACCTCCGCGCATTGCAGCGACACGGGTGCAACATGAACCTACATGCAAACAGTACATTCAGCCACATACAAAAATAAAAATAAAAGTAAAAAAAAAATTTTTTTTTTTTTTTTTTTTTTTTTTTTGGCGCATGCCTTTAATCCGTAGCACTCAGGAGGCAGAGGCAGGCGGAGCTTTGTGAGTTCAAGGCCAGCCTGGGTCTACAAAGTGAGTTTCCAGGAAAGCTTGGGGCTACAGGGAGACACTGTCCTCAAAAAACCAAAAAAAAAAAAAGTGGTATGTTGATCTAGAAACAAAAGGAGAATGGAGATTAGATGACCAAGGTAGCTACTAAAAAAAATCTATTTTTATATATTGTGTATCTCTTGTTTGGAGTTTGTTTTTTTTCATTCACCATACCACATTTAATAAAACGACTTCATACCACAAACTTAGCTCGCTCTCCTCCCCCCAGACAAAAAAAAGATGCAATAACAAGAGACTTATTTATTCAACAAACCACGCGAACACTAAAAACCATAACATAACTCCCCACATTAAGTAAGCAGTCTAACCTATTTTTTATCTGGATTCAAAATGCGGTAAAAAGGAGGGCTCGTGTGTGTGGCAACTCAGCAAACCGAAACAGAGTGCGGTTCGCTAGCCGGGTGGGGGGGGTGCGGTTGCTCTCTCTCTCTAATTCGACTTCCTCGTCGCATCATATTATCTTGCTGATAAAGGGGTTCTTTAGCACCAAAGTCTCAAGCCGCTTCTGTGAGTTTTTATGAGTGACACTGAATGATTTAAAGACTCATATATTTACAGGAAATTCCATTTACCTCATTCAACAAGTATTTCTCAGATTTCTACAATAAAGCCCTGGGCCAGCACAGCACAGTAAATATATTGATTTAGCTAAAACAACAACAACAAAAAAAATGACCAGATCAGGCGGACCCAGAGGCAAATGGATCTCAGGGCTACGGTCCCACTCAAAACCCACAGGGAAAAAGTCAGAGATACCAACCCTGGGATAGACAAGGCTGACAGCCCATGACCTTGGAGTGGCCAAATCTGATTAGGAATAAAAACTCATGGGTGTGGGTGTAGGAATGACTTTTATAAAATGAACAGAATCTGGACTAATGACATTTTTTTTTGTTTTTATGTCTTTGTGTGAGGATTAATGGAAACTTTTTAATTAACCAGTTCAACAAAAAAATACTACGGCAAACAAATTTCACTGAACCATGTACTCTTGTGACCTGGGCATCTGGCCTTAATTACTTAGCATCTCAATTTGCTGCTCTACCCAAAGATAGTGAATGATTTGGATATGCTTGAAAAGTAAACAAGCAAGGGCTGGAGAGATGGCTAATGGTTAAGAGCACCGACTGCTCTTGCAGAGGACCCGGTATCGATCCCCAGCACCACATGGTGGCTGAGAACCCGTCTGTAACTACAATTTCCAGAAGAACTCCAGTTTCCAGGGGAATATGATACCCTCTTCTCTCTGACCTCCGCGGCATTGCATAGAACTACATGCAGACAGTAAAAAAAAAAAAAAAAAAAAAAATTCAATAAATAAATAAATAAAATAAATTGAAGATAAATATTAAAATACTTTTTTTAAAAAGTAACAAATCAAAGCACTGTAAAGCAGAACATCTTCACTGAAAAAAATGTAGACTGGGAAGAATGTTTGACATTGCGTGTAGGCCTGGGGATGACAGGGCAAGATTGTCTGATAAGGGTGGATCCAAGCTTGTAGTTCCCCAAAATTGATGCTGGATTAACAGTTTTGAATAAAATTATGGTGAATCCTCACCAAGAGGCACCCTCTGAGTTTGGGCCCACACATAAGAACGAAATTTAAGAGTCAGGCTTTATAGGTATAACGTAATGTACAATGGTGATGACATAAGCAGGGCTGGAGAGTTGGTTCAGTAGTTTAGAGCACTTATTATCCGTGCAAAGGAACGAGGTTCAGTGCCCAGCACCACACATGGGCAGCGGCAACTGTCATAAACTGCCAGTTTCCCAGAGATCCAAGTACCCTCTTCTGCCTCTGGGGGCATGCATGCAATGGGTGAACTTACATGCATTCAGGTGAAAAAACGCATACACAGCCTGGCATGGTCGCACATGCCCTTTAGTCCCAGCACTCAGGAGGCAAGGCCAAGGCAGAATCTCTCGGTAAGTTCAATCAGCCTGGTCCACAGAGCAAGCTCCAGGACAGCTTGGGACTAAAGGGGACCTGTCCTCAAAAATACCACCAAAAATACAAAAAGACCAATACCAAAAAAAAAAAAAAATTCCAATACACATAAAATATAAATAAAAAAAAAAAACCTTGGCAATAGAGAGATGGCTCAGCAGTTAAGAAGACGGGCTGCTCTTGCAGAGGACCCAGGTTCATTCCCAGCACCACATGGCAGCTAACAACCATCCATAACTCCAGTTCCCAGGGCCCTCTGATACCCTTTTCTGACCACTATGGGCATTGAATAACATGGGGGCAACTTACGTACAGTGCAAGTAATACCTCGTACACAGAAAAAAGAAAAACAACGTCAGAAAGGCTAAAGGAATAGATAATTGTGGGTGTCTGTAACTTTCTTAAAAGTCACTTTCCTTTTCTACCTAAGCCTCTGCTAGAAGACATTTCAGTTATGTAATTCTGTCATTCAATTAAAAGATCCATATATAATGCCCCGAAGGGCACACTATTTCTCCTACTATGTAAATTTTAGGACTTAACTTGAGGAAACCCCAAAATAAAACCACCCCTCCTAATCTCCTTTATCGAGGGATGTTTGAGAAGAAAGTTGCCAAAGTATGTCCAATGCTCATCAGGATGCCCAGCAGAGAACAGCTGCTCAGTCAGCACTTGTTCGCATGCCCTATTCCTTTCCACCAGACTTTTCCCATTAATTCGGTCTGCTGGCTTGCTGTTTTCAAAGGGGCAGAGATGACAGTGTATACCACCTGCACCAAGGACTTCCAGAACCTAAGTCCCCAGAGAAGCCAGGTGCTGGGGATACATCTTTTCTTCCAAAAAACCACAAGGGGAAGACTGGACCTAAATCATTCAACCAGCAGATCCCAGCTCACATCAGTCACGTGAGTTGGTAAAAAAAAAAAAAGCTAAGAGGTTGGTCCCACAAAACCCTGTTTGACCCAGTGATGCTCATACAGGGGCGGGAGAGACTGCTCAGCATTAAGAGCACTGGCTATACTCTTGCAAAGGACACCGGTTTGGTTCCCATCATCCCCAATGGCAGCTAACAACTGTCCCTAAACTGCCATTTTTCAGAGGATCTGACATCCTATTTCTGACGTCCTCAGGCACAACACGTGTGCACTAATCTACATGCAGGCAAAACATGCACACATTCACATACACACACACATACACACACACACACACACACAACATTCATAAACATAAATAAAATAATAAATTAAAAGCCGGGCGTGGTGCGCCGCCCTTTAATCCGATCACTTTGGAGGCAGAGGCAAAGGCGATCTTTGGGAGTTTCAGGCCAGCCTGGTCTACAGAGCGAGTTCCCGGACATCTGGGGCTACAAGGAGACACTGTATCGAAAGACTAAAAAAAAAAAATAATAATAATAATAAATTAAAAAATATATTTTTATAAAAAGCTCACATAGCCAACATGGTGGTCACCTTTAATCACCAGCACTTGGAGGCAGAGGCATGGGATCTCTGTAGTTAAAGGGGCCACCGGTCTACAGAGCGAGTATTCAGCAGGACAGCTGGACGACAGGGAGACCCTGTTTCATCAAAATACCAAAAATGAAAAAAAGGCGCCACATAGAGTTTAGTGGATTATTCAGTATGTAAGAGCCCCTGATAAAAAGGACAGGTCAGGACTGAGGTCCAGTTACATCTGCTCACCAAGCCCCTGTACTTGAGCACTGAACTGCATCTTCCTAAGTGATGGAGCCCTGTTGCCAAATCAACAAAAATACTGAGTGAGTAACCACTCTGCTGCCCTCTCTTAGGAGGAACCTCTGTTTTGTCACAGACCATAGGTTAAAGTGAAGGCTGATGGGATCTTGCTCCCTGCCTCAGGTTTCCTGAAAACTAGCACATGCCGTGGCATAATAAAGCAGGCTTTGGTTCCAGACAGTTGACTGCTAGGGGCAACACGCTAACAAACAAAGGTAAAAACACACTAACAAAGGTGAAAACACGCTAACAAACAAAGGTGAAAACATGCTAACAAAGGTGAAAACTGCTTCTTTTGCTTCAGCTCTGTGACCATAATTAACATTAAAGAAAGCCAGGTCATAAAGGTCTTTTCTTACTTTTTTCTCCTTTGAAATTATTCCTAATGGGTTTAAATAAATAGCTTTACCTTCCAATTTTCCAGCCCACCAGCCCCACACTCTGAGGTATCACTTCTGCTGCACCCAGAATTCATAAGCATTCCATTCTAAGCTACTGTTGCCTTGTTCAACATAATCTTCCTTTGATATACTCTTATGCCTCCATGTAATCGCAGTCCCCTTCCTTAATTTCTTCCTTTAGGGAAGGAAGTTGATTGACAAGCCTAAGAAGAAAAGAACCAAGACAGACAAGCCCAAAGTGTCCAACAGAGAGAAAGACAAAAGGATCCTTGGGCAAACCAAGGCAGTTGGAGGTAAGGGTGTGCCCGTGAGGATCAGCTTGGACCCTGTGGCACAAACTCCCGTCTGATGACCAGGCTATGCTGGGGCTGCACAAGCCCCTCATTTCATAGTAATGACGCAGTGGTTAGAGGAAACCAGAGCTGAGGGCCTAGAGAACATAACAGCTCTGGTTTAGTGGACACCCATGGCACTAGGTGCTCTAGGCATATGATCTCATGAAGTGACTGCTGCCATGCTGTTTGTGTAGCAGCTGAGGCTGAGAGATGTTGGGTAACTGGCATACGAGAACAGATGGTGAAGGTGGACCCAGGGTTTGTTCTTTCCTATTTGACTCCTGATGCATGCTGCTCTGTGAGCCATAATTCATGCTGAGATCTATAATCGAAAAGCCTGAAATGCAGAATGTCCCTCAAAAAATCTGAACTTTCTGAAACACCAACAAGAATGCGATCAAGTAGAAGGAGTCTAAACCCGGGACCTCATGTAAGGTTCAGTCACACTAAAAATACTGTATAAATGTCTTGAGCAGATCTGTTAGTATACCTAACTCAGATCTTTTAGTATATTTGGCCTGTGGTTGTCCATTTGCTTAGAATAAAATCCCATTGCTGCTTTAAAAGAAAAATCATGAGGCTTGGAAATGGCTCAGCAGTTAAGAGGCACTGGTCCGTGCTCTTACAGAGGACCAATGTTCAATTCCCAGCACTACAGGGCAGTTAACAATCATTTGTAACCCCAGTTCTGGGGGAATCCAACATCTTCTCCGGAAACCTCCACAGGGCATTGCACAATATGGGTGCACTTAAATACATGTAAGGCAAAGATGCTCATAAACATTATTATATATATAGTGTAATATATATAATAATATATAATAGATATCTATATAATTTTTTTTTTGAGACAGGTCTCCCCTATCGCACCCAGCTTCCGTGAACTCACTACTGTAGAACAACTGGCCTTGAACTCAGAGATCCCTTCCTACCAATCCCAAGTGTAGGATTAAAGGCATGCGCCACCCACGCCCGGCTTAAAGAACACAGTTCGCGCCACCATGCCGGGTGCTGGAAGTGAACCCAGATCCTCTACAAAGTAGTTCAGCGCTCTTAAGCTCTGAGATCTCTCTCCAGCCCCTAATAATGTATGTTTATTTGTTTTTATGTGTATGAATAATAACTGTCTGCATGAGAGTTGGTTGCACCCGGTGATCATGCAAAACACCGTAGAGGTCAGAAGAGGGTGTCGATTCCACCTGGAACTGGAGTTAAAGATGGTTTCTCCAGCCGCCATGTGGTGGTGGAGATCGAACCCGGGTCCTCTGCAAGATGGTCGGAGCTCTTAACCGCTAGGCCATCTCTCCAGCCCCCTAATACATTTTTTTTAAAGAGAAAAAGAAGCCAGGTGTGGTGGACCATTTAATCTAGCACTTGGGGAGGCAGAGGCAAGGCCAGGTGTAATCTCTGATGAGTTTCCAAGGCCACCTTGGTCCTCAACATAGAGTTCCTGGACAAGCTGGGGCTCCAGGGAGACCCCTGTCTCAAAAAAAAACAAAAAAATTAAACTAATTAATTAGAGGACCTAGAGACCTCGGTGCAGAGAACCTGAGGTTTGATTCATGGCACCCACATGGCGAGCTAAACACCATCTATAACTGTGGTTCCAGAGGATTCAGCACCGCTCTTCTGGCCTCCCACAGGCAGTCTAATGCCAGTGTAACTTATAAACATGCAATACACACAAAGTAACAAAAAAGAATTTTTATATTTGTAAATTTTTTATTTCTATGATTTTTTTTAAGTTTTTATTTTTTTATGTGTAGGAATGTAAACTGTCTGCATATAGGTTTGGTGCACCCGTGTCAGCAATGCCCCAGGGAGTCAGAAGAGGGTGTGGATTTACCCCTGGAACTGGAGTTCTTCTGGAAGTGGAGTTTTTCAGTCAGTCGTGCTCAAGCAGGCGCCCATGTGGATGCTGGGACGAACCTGGGTCCCTGCAAGAGCAGTCGGGCGGGCTCTTGAACCATAAGGCCATCCTGCTCCAGGCCCTATTTAATTTTTTTTTATGTTTATGAGTGTATTTCCTACATGTATATAAAATCCAGTGTTGTGCAATGTCTTTGTAGGTCAGAAGAGGGAGTTGGGTCAGAAGAGGGCATTGATTCCCCTGTATTTCGTTTGTTATTTAGAAAATGTAAATGGGGCTAGAGAGAGGGCCTGTGGTTAAGAGCGCCGACCGCTTGCAGAGGACACGGGTTCGATCCCCGTCACCTACATGGTGGCTAAGGGCCATTTATTTCCAGTTCCAGGGGAATTTTGTGTCTTTTTCTGACCTCCGTGGCTTTGCGCGACAAACCTACATGCAGACGTACAGTTCAAACAATACAAAAATAAACAGTAAAAAAAAAAGAAAATGGATGAATATCATACTGAGTTATAGTCTCAACACCATTTTCATCCCTTCCAGACCCCCTCCAACTGTCCCCTCAGGCTGAGATAAGGCTCACCCTAGGCATCCTAATCTGAGCTTCAGGAAGTGAGAGTGAGGGGTGGTTTGAATGAGAATGTCACTCATAGGCTCCCCAAGTATTTGGACTTTTTGTCCCCAGTTGGTGGCACTGTTTTTGGGAGTCTTAGAAGGTGTGGCTGTTGCCCCGAAGGAAGCGTGTCACTGGGGGATGGCTTAGTGTTTCTTAAATCTTGCCAGTTTCCAGTCACTCTCAGTATGGCTGCTTGAGTGGTGTGATCCTCCTTTCTTTCCTGCTATGGGCCACCTGCTTGCACCCATAACCTCCCTGCCATGAGGGACTCTGATCCCCTCGGGAACAATAAGCTCAAAAAACTCTCCCTTCTATAAGTTCCCTTGGTCACAATGTTTTTTTTAGTTTTTTTGTAGCACAGTAACAGAAAAGTAACTAATACAGAAGTATTTGGGAAAGGAAGGACACTCTGAATGCTTTTCCCAGCCACTACTTCTCCAGTTCCCTATTTATTACCCCTGAACAAAGACCTCAGAGCCCTGTGCCCCTGGGGCTTCCTTTAAGCTAAACTCACACCATCCTGTAGTGCCCCCAAGATAGGAAGAGTCTCTGCACAAATCACACACTGCAGCAAGAACAGCACCAAATGCAAACCTGGAGATGGATGCTTTTGAAGTTTGCCTTCCCTTTGTTTTAAAAAATACAAATTTATGGGGGGCTGGAGAAATGGCCTAGTTGATTAAGAGGGGCCACTGCTCTTGCAGAGTACCATGTTCGATCCCCAGCACCCACATGGAACCGAGAATCATCTTTAACTAAACTCAGTTCCAGGGGAATCCAACACCCTCTTCTGACCTCCCAAGGCATTGCACAACATGGTGCACTTATTATATACATGCTGTCAAAACACTTATACACATTATATACAAATAAATAAAATTTTTTAAAAAAATTAAATTATGTAAAATATAAGGGGTTGTCTGATATATTCGTTTCGCCTCAAATTTAGTAAAGTGAACAAGCTAATTGTATTAAACCCCAAAACCAAGCTAACGAAGTTCACTAGTATTAAAGAAAAAATATTGGGATGAACAGGGTAGAAACCGACTTCTTCGAGACATGAAAGGGCAACTACTCCTGTATGTAGCATGTATGTCAGCCAAGCTTGCTGCCACAAGGAGTTAGGTACCTGGAAACTGCAGACCGGAGGGAAATGCAAGCCAAGCAAAACCTAACAGCACAGCGATCATGAAACCCCGCTCCTCTGGAGGTTCACTGCTCCTCAATTTTATCTGTCTCCGAGAACATGGAGCACAATGCCTCGTTAGGGCAGCAAACAAATGCATCTCTTCCCGGCTCTGACAACTGCTCCAGTGAAGACACCAAAGGGGAATGATCTTTTAACAATCTGGCAGTTGACAAATTTTGTCCTGAATATGTTGGGAACATCTTACAGGTGTCAGAAACTTTAGCTCTTTAAATGCAGAATTTATTTTATCATGTTGCATCTTTATTTATTTTATTTTATTTATTTATTTATTTGTTTATTATTGTGTATGAAATGTAACTGTCTGCATGTAGGGTTTGTGTGCACCCGGGTGTAGTGCAATGCCACGGCGGTCAAGAACGAGGGCGTTGGATTCCCCTGGAACTGGAGTTCTCCTGGAATCGGAGTTAAGACGGTTCTCAGCCGCCATGTGGGTGCGTGGGGATCGAACACGGGTCCTGCTGCAAGAGCAGTCAGCGGCTCTAACCACTAGGACATCTCGGACCAGCCCGCATCTGCTTTTTTCATACGTTGGCAAGCCTGAGTGTAAAAGATAAATTATATTTATTATGGGACCCTGCTCCAGTCCCTGGATCAGGGGTTGCAAAATCACTGGTTGGATCTTCAGTTTTGTTGATCTTGTTGTTCCCACGATGTTGAAACACGGTATTCCTAGGATAGTCAGTCTCCACTGCTTTTTCTGACTCCAGATGAGCACTTCTGTCTTCAACTTTGACTTCTTACATATGTTCCTGGTTGAATGAGCTTCCTCAATACTCTTTCCTGAGTTAACTTCTCCTTGCCTCTTCATTGTTAGGATTTCTACAACTGTGTGTCGCAGCTCTTCAATAGGCCAAGCTCCTACTGGAATGACCGTCTCAGAGATTGACATCATGTTTTTCTTTTTTCTATTTTTTTTTTAATTAATTGAAGAAGTATTCGTATGTGTATGAATGTTACTGTCCGCATGCAGTAGGGATCTTGTGACCCATGTCCCGTAGCAATGCCGCGGAGGTCAAATGAGGGCGTTGGATTCCCCCCTGGAACTGGAACTACAAACAGCTGCCATGTGGGTGCTAACTGCCATGTGGGTGCTGGGGATCGAACGGCGGGTCCCTCTGCAAGAGCAGTAAGGCGCTCTTTAACCAATGGCATCTCTCCAGCCCCTGACATAATATTTTCAATTGGATCTGTGATTGGTTCAATATGTACAAGACATATCCAATATATTTTTTAATGTTAAAATTTTATTAACATTGGTTGTGTATTAATGGACTGTCTGCCTGTAGGTTGTGCCCCATGTCCATGCAATGCCGCCGAGATCAGAAGAAGGTCGCCGTCCCCCGGGAACTGGAGCTCTAGATGGTTCTCGCGGCCATGTGGGTGCTTGGGAATCAAACCCCGGGTCCTCTGCACGAGCAGTCGGTGCTCGCAACCGTTAGGACCCATCTCTTCTCCAGCCCCCATATCCAATATTTATTTACAAGTTTTTTGGCATCTAGACTATTTTAAATCAGGTCATTCAATGTGCCTAAAATTTCTTCTTTGGGGCCTTATTAATCAGGTTCAGACATTCAAAAATGTTTACCATTTTCAGCAAATAATCTTTGTTCATCTTCTTCTGCTATGGTAGCCTCTACCTCCAAAGTGCTAGGATGAAAGGCAATGGTGCCACCATGCCCCGCCGTATTATGCCTTTTGGACAGTTGCTTTATTTCTTTTTATGTCCCGAGAAGAACTGGTTTTGGGATGAAACAAATAAGAATAAGTCCCTCTAAAAAAAAAAAAAAAAGAAAAATCGTCTTCAATGTAATAAATTCTAAGATTTCTATTCGTTTTCACTAGGTCCTTTTCTGATTGTGACACTGGCAAGGGTCCTGCTAAGGCCTTGTTTCACAATGCCCTGAGTGTTAATTATGACTTCTAACAGGTGGCTGAAGAAGTGTGCTCTTGAATGTAGTGCTCACAGATTTAGTGGTAGTTAGTGGCAGCAGACTTGTGGGGGCTTTCTAAATGAATCAATCTTAGACTGAATGATCTGCCCACGTAACACCCAAAGACAGGTTTTTTTGGGGGCCTGTGAGCATCTTGCTTTGGTTTTTCTGCAGTCGCTTGCTTCTTATTTTTAAGGTGAAATGCCTGGCTTAAGGTCATATTTTAACTTTGGAAATCATTTTAATTGGCAATAATCTCATATCTTGATTATCACATTCTCAAAATTATGAATTTCTGAATTGGTTAACTCAAGTAGGTTTTAAAGGAAGAAGTTTTTCCCTTCTATTGTCTTATTTTTTGCTTGCTTTCAATGTTTGGTTTTGTTTTTGTTTTTGGGTCTTTTTTGGACAGGGTCTCCCGTAGCTGTCCACTGTCCTGGAACTCACTATGTAGAACCAGGCTGGTCTTGAACTCACAAGATACACCTGCCGCTGCCTCCGGAGAGCCGGGATTCAAGAGGCATGCGACACAAGGCTGGGCTCAGTGTTTTAGCAGCCATTTTTATTTTGAGTTTGAGAACCTTTTCCCTTCTTGGTACTGATCTTCAGATGCCTCACTTTCTGGCTCTGGTTATCTGAGTTTTCCTGTTCAAAGTACAAACATTATCTTTTTTCCTTTTAGCAGATGATCCCTGAGCTTATTTGCCTTCTTTGCTCTCAGAATGCTGAATGGGCTCTGTGGGTCACCGGCAGCTGCAGTTCTCAGGGGACAGTGGGTCGGGGCGCATCTCCTCAACCTCACCACGGTGACCTGGCTCTGACACGCCATGGAGTCCCCGAAGTTTGCTTCGTTTTTATTATTATTTTTTGTGTGTATGAGGTACTGTCTGCATGTAGGTTTGATGCACCCATGTTGCGTGCGATGCCACGTGTGGGGGTCAGAAGAGGTGTTGGATTCCCCTGGAACGGAAGTCAAAGATGGTTCTTAACCACCAAATGGGTGCTAGGAACCAAACCCCAGGTCCTCTGCAAGAGGCAGCCAGTGCTCTTAACCGCTGAAGCGGCCATCTCTCCAGTCCCTAAGGCAGTTTTTTTTTTTTATTTTTTTTTTTTTTTTCTTTTTTTTTTCAAAATATAATTAAAATGCAAATTTCTACTCACCCCAGATTCCGGGGGCGAGACTCAGAATATGTACACCAGTGTTTATTTTGTTGCTGCTTAAGTTTTAAAAGTGTCCTAAGTGAGCAGGGCATGTGTGCACGCCTTTAACCTAGTAACTTGGAGGCCAGAGGCAGGCGGATCTTCCTTGTGAGTTCAAGGCCAGCCTGTCTACGCAGTGAGTTCCAAGGACAGCGGCTACAGGGAGAAGCCCCTGTCTCAAAAAGACCAAAAGAAATAAATAAATAATAAATAAATAAATAAAATAAAATAAATAAATGTATGTTACTAAGTGAATATGAAGAGATCGTATTTCCTTAACTCTGTCTCCAATTGTGTTCCCCCAGGAAAGTCAAAGGATTTCAAAACTGAAAAGAAATGGGAGCTAATTCAGAAAGAGAAAAAAACAGGAACTAAAAGGAAAAGGACACGTAAAGAAAGGAATATGGAGGCAGAGTTGAGAGGGGCTGACGTCACCAACTCAAGGGAACTAGGCAGCACCTTGGGAAGAGACCTCAGCCGCTCACACTCTGCTGCTAAGGAGCCTTGGCTTGCTCCCGAAAATGATGCTGTGGAAAGCCAGGTTGCTATAGATGGAAGATCATCACCCACCCAGGCCGCAGGTGTCACTGGCCAGGTGGAATCTGAAGAGGAGAGGAACCCGGAAGACCTTGCCAAGGTAGGTGCTGCAGTTCTTTCCTCTTGGCTCAAAGGAGTTCTGTCCTCACTTGGCGAAACTGCAGATGTGGGGAAAATGGCCTTGACTGGGATGTACTTCCTGAACCGGCTCCACTACATGATGGTTGTATTTGTTCTGCTTTGGCACTTTTCTGACCCTAGTTAGAAGCCAGAACTGATTAAACACACAGGGAAGGAGGCTTTACCCCTCTGAAGTGAGGCATTTGGTGATGCCCAGCTTCAAGCTCATTTTTTTTTTTGTTTGGTTTTTTTTGTGGTCTTTTCGAGACAGTGGTCCCCCTCCCTGTAGCCCCAGCCTGTCCTGGAACTCACTTTGTAAGACCAGGCTGGCCATTGAACTCACAAAGATCCGCCTGTCCCTCTGCCATCCCAAGTGCTAGGATGAAAGGCGTGCGCCACCAACGCCCGCGGCCTGAGCTCATTGTTTTGTAAAACACCCAGGAGGCCTCATCTATTAGAGTCCTTTTGGTTGGAGCAGTGCAGCTCTGCCTTTTCAGTTGTTAAAGATCCATTGGGCAATTTTAATTTTTTTATTTTTTGTTTTTTTTTTTTGTTTTGTTTTTTTTTTCCCATGGCAATTTTAAAGTGCACCTAGCAGGACTGAAGAGACGGCTTCAGCAGTTAAAAAAAAGAACACTGGTTTGCTCTTGCAGAGAACAGGGGTTGATTCCCAGAGCCCACAGGGCAGCTAACAAGGAATCTGGTTATTGAGTGGCCAGGGGATCTGATGCTCACGTTCGGACCCTCCTCGGCACCTTGTGACAAAAGGGCACTTACATACATGCAGCCGATAACACTCATACACATAAATAAGTAGACTATTAAAAAGAGTGCAGTTAGGATTGAAAAACTGGAACCTGGGCCAAAACGTGGTGGCACACACCGTTAAACCTAGCACTGTTTAGAGCAAGAGGCAAGCGAATCTCTGAGTTCAAAGCCACTCTGGACTACATAGCAACTTCCAGAGCCAGCTGGGGCGTACAGGAGACCATTAATCTCAAAAAGACAGAAAGGGAGAAAGACAAAACAAAACAGAGATCTGCTTGTCCTGAGTGTGGGCCACCATGCCTGCTGAGACCATTATGTGCAGGTCACCTCTGTTATTGCAGTGAATCCTGGACACGGCCCATGAACGCTGTATAAGGAGAGTTGTGATCCCCAATCTCCAAAACAAATGAAAGACCTGAAATCCAGCCAGGTCAATTCAGCGCCTAGCCCAGGCAGCAGCAGTAGAGTTTATGCTGCTGTAGTGGTAGTGTGGAGTCAGCTTTAGGATTCTAACTCTTATTAGAGACCACAGGTCTGGGCTGCAGCCTGGTCTGTCCCTTGTACCCAATATAAACATTCTGGTCCTCTTAGGCACTCTCCAGGATAAGAGGGAACAGAAGTCTTCCCGGGACAGGCTGAGAATAGAGAAGGCAGAGATGAGGCGGCTGGAGGTGGAGAGGAAGAGAAGGGCGCAGGAGCAGCTGAACCGGCTGCAGCAGGAGCAGCTGAAGAGAACAGAGGAGGAGAAGACAGCAGCTGGAGCTGGAGCACGCAGAGCTGCGGAGGAGAACCCGGTGTGGCAGCACTCAGAGAAAGGGGCAGGGCGATCCTTCCACAGGGCTGCAGCACAGTGCTAAGGCTCATGCCCTGACATCGAACCACATGTCTCCGCTCTCTCTCCAGGCATCCCAGAACAGCCTAGAGCAGAGACAGGACAGGATACCCATGGGCAATTCTTGGGAAAGGCGTTGAGATTCAGTCCAGCATCCGCCAAGCTCCGGCCACGCTGTTGGCATCCTCTGAGGCTCTTTCATAGGCCTTTACTCTAGCAGCCCTATGAGGCAGGAATCTCAAAATCTTTAAGGATGAAAAATGAGTCCTTGGGTGGTAAGAGTATGAGCTAGGTGCTGAAATGTCTAGGTTTCTTCTTAGACCCCTGGTGCTCTTACCTCTGCCCTTCAATCCTGGCCTTAGAAAACCTGTTCTCTGGAGGGCTGCTTCCGGGGACCTGAGGCTGGAAAGCCAACTGCCAGTGGTTTGAGTGGCGCTTCCATGTTTTCTACCACTCCTGCTAGACATCTCCTGTTTTCTCAGCCGGTTGAGGAACAGGGACTGGAGGAAGAGGCACAGCAGCAGGAGGAAGCAACAGAAAGCAGCAGGTGCAGCATGCAGGCAGCCCAGGACAGAGCTCGCGACAGCAGCAAGAGCAGGCTTAGGAGGAGACTGCAAGAACTGCAGAGAAAGAAGTCAGCAGGAGGGAAGACCGAGAGGCTGTGAGAGGAGTCTGCATCACCCATATTGGATCAAAAGTACTTTAATCCACTGTAGGCATTCTTTATTCCTAGCCTAGACCACAGTGCACAAAGCACACTACATCTGTAAGCTCATTTTTCTCCAGAGTGATAACCATGTGTGACTACAGCGAGTTGATAGCTAAGGGTGGAATGTGAAAGGAGACTCGTGGAATGACTGCAGGGTCCCAGCCCCAATTCAGCAATCAGTCACCCCTTTCAGCATCACTCAGGAACCACCTAAACGGAGGCCCAGCTCTACTCCTTGCTTCCTTCTATGGCAAGTGGAGACAGTCCCAAATGTCTGGGTAGCTTCAGGGCAGGCCTTCAGGTGTGACCTAGCTCAGCAGATGAACCTGTGGCCAGTTTCTGGTTCCAGCTCTTTGAAGCACTCAGTTACAGAGGAACAGAATCCTGGTTCTGACACTTCTCCTGAGCACAGCTGCATACTACCCCATGGCTCTGAAAAAGATCTCCTGAAAGGCTTTTTATGAATTGTTCATAGTCCTTTGACAGAGGATTCAGGATTAGTAAATTAATCCCCCACCTAGGATCCAGCAAATGTGAGGGAGACCAAAGTATCAATTTCTCTAGTAATGCCCCTGCCGAGCCCACCTCTTTGTATTCTGCAGAGGCCAAGAAGCAAAGACAGAAGGAACTGGAGATGCAGTTGGCAGAAGAACAGAAACGCCTGATGAAATGGCTGAAGAGGAACGCACTAGAGTATCTGTGGCAGAAACGTAAGCCGAAGAGATGGTCGGCGCTAGAAGCCAAGGAGAGGAGGCAAAAGGAAGGGAGGCACAAGGCTAGCGCTTGGAGAAGCCCATGAAACTCGTCCGGAGCAACCAGGTACTGGCTATTCAGGGAACAGTTTTTGTGCTGTGGGAGCTATGTCAGAGGTCTGCTGTGCCTTGCCTAGTGCCAATTGGCTAACCTCTATTTAGTTTTTTTGTTTACATTATTTTTATAAATCCCATGTGTATGAGTGTTTATGGTCTCATATGGGTTTAATGTACATGCCATCAATGCCTGAGGAGGACAGAAGAGGGTGTTAAGATCCCCTAAATGGAGTTACAGTTGTCAGCTGCCATATGGATGCTGGGATGAAGCCTAGTTCTTTTGTAAAACACCAGTGCTCTAACACTAAGCCATCTCCCAGCCCCCTCTATACATTCTAGCTACTGATTTCCTCCCCGTACTTAGTAAAGTCATAATACATGCCTTACAATCATTAGAAAAACTGGAGTGAGCTGGGTGTGGTAGCAGAAACCGGTGAATTCCAGGCTCGTGTGGAGGCAAAGCAGAGGATCTTCTCATCTCTAGTTCAAGGCCACCAGGAGCTACACAGGCAGACCTTATCTCAAAAAACACAACCTTAAAGAGGAAAAAACCAAAAAAAAAGAAAGCCAAAACAAAGAAAGAAAAAAAAATAGGATTCTTAGTAAAGAGTCCTCATTCAGCTTCAAAATTCTGGGTTCTATGTATCATAACAGTACTGAGACCAAAAGCGAGCTATTAGAGCCCCCAACTTTCCAGGAAAATAAAACTGACAACTCACTGGAGAGGTACTAGAGCAATTAAAGCTAATTTAGAGGTGGCTGGGAACAGAAAACCAAGCAATAAAGGAGCTATGGGTAGTCTGAACCAACTTTACTTCCTCAGGATCTATGTGACATCAACCCAGGTATTTTAATACTGTTCTGGCTTGTTTCTCCCTCATCGCCTCTTAAAGCAAAGGAATCCCTTCCACTAATCAAAGTTAAGAATGTAGGAACTGTGGGCTTTCCTTTTTATTTTCTATGTAGAATCTCATGATGCCCAAGTCCTGCCTCTGAAAGGCACTAAATGAACAGTTTAATCCTCTTCTAAGACCTACAAGCAGCACCAATCCAACAATTTCTAGCAATTTAAACAAAACCAATTAATGCTGAGTGCTTATCATTTTTGCAACTGGGGGTGGGGTTGTCTCCTTAGGCAAAAAGCTGCTTTGGAGAAACACCTTCATTTTCATCAAGAACTCCTTAAGGAAACCAGTGGTCTACAGTGGACACACAACATTTCCAGCCTTGGGTTTACTCGTATTTCCAGTTCCTTCAAAGATACCCAGGCGCAAAGAAAAACCCAAAAAGTAAGTTGAGAGGTGATGATGGAAAAAACTGAAGTCCCATCCTAAGCCCAACTAGGAGCTCCATTTTCTCTGATCCACCATGACCAATGACTCTTAACCTACTTTAATCCTTTTATGGACTACATGAATTGAGAGGCAATGGTGCCTAAAAATGCCCATAATTCCTTAATTCCTGTTTGAGACCTAACAGTCTTAAGATACTCAATATATTTGAGTCAATGTGTTCAAAGGAGTTGCCGATAAATGGAAATTCTGTCATGAAATAATTCTGCATTACCTAAATAAGTTAATCTTTTTTTTTAATTGTTTTGATTTATTTTTACAATGTAGTGAAATGTTACTGTTGGCATGTGAGGTGTAGTGGTCACCCGTGTCGTGGCAATGCCACGGAGGCAGAAGAGGGCGGATCAGATTCCCTGGAAACGGAGTAAAGATGGCTCTCAGCCACCATGCTGGCGCTCTCTTCTGACTTCGGGGAGTCGAACCCAGGTCCTCTGCAAGGAGCAGCTGGAGCTTGTTAACCGCTAGGGCATCTCTCCACCCCCCAATACCATTTCTTAATCATAATCAAAGAACCAAAACGAGGGCAAGCCTAGAATCTAAAATTAAAATTTTTTCTAATTTTATTATGTTCTGTATGGGTATAAATTACTGTAGCTGCATGCAGTTTGTGACCCGTGTCATGCAATGCGTGCGGAGGTCAGAAGGGGGTTTGGATTCCTGGAACTGGAAGTGTCTCCTGGATTGGAGTTTCGGACGGTTTTATCAGCCACCATGTGGGTGCTGGGGTTCGAACCCGGTCACGTGCAAGAGCAAGCCGGGCGCCTAAGAACCGCTAGGCTAAATCTCTCCAGCACCCCTAAAAATTTAAATTTCTTATAAGGCATTTATCACTTGATAAATGTTCATTTGAGCCGGCTGGGTGGCGCACGCCGTTGTAATCCTAGCACTTGGGAGGCAGAGGCAGGCGGACTTAACTTTGTGAGTTCAGCAGGCAGCATGCCTGTCTACAGAGCGAGTTCCAAGGACGGCTACAAAGAGACCCGCTGTCTCGAAAAGACCAAAAAAAAAAAAAAAAAAAAAAAAAAAACTTCACTTGAACAAAATGAGCTATTTTGTAAGGTAATTCTCATATCCTCAAAGGGTAGATTCTAGAGTAGCATTGTTGAATAAGGCAGCCAACTACCTACCTGTGAGCACATGTTCTTCAAGTCACACTAGCCACATTTCGACTCAAGGGCCACAGTCTATTTGTGAAATTGCTATCAGAAAACAACATAGAACATTTATATCACCACAGAAATTGCCATCATTTCGAGCTGTGAGAACATACATAACGTCTTAAGACGTTATTCCTGAATGAACCGTGAAGAATCTCACAAAAAATTAAAATCCCCCCCCCCCCTATCAGAAGAATCTCAGATCACTTTAACACCTTTTAATATCTAATAAAAGCATCTCTTTTAACAAAGTATCAGAATGTTCATTAAGAGATGAGCTTCGCCGGGCATGGTGCGCACACACTTTAATCTAGACTTGGGAGGCAGAGGCAGGCGGATCTTTTTTTGGGTGGAAGTTAGGAGGCTGGTCACATGTGATCCCAGGCGTGGTGACTAAAGGGAGACTCTGTCTCAAAAAGACAAAAAAAAAAAAAAAAAAAAAAAAGATGAGCTTCAGAACAAAATGTATAAAACGGTATAAACCAAGCAATATCTTCATTTTTTTCATAAACTTTTATTTCCATTCTATACTGTCTGTATTATTTTCTTGTTGCTGTGACAATATACCCAAATGATGAAACTTAAGGACATTTATTTTGGCTCATGGTTTAAGAGCATGGTCCACCATGGAAGGGAAGTCACAGTGGTAGAAACATGAAGTGGCTGGTCATGCTGCATCGGCAGTCAAGATAAATGCTGGTACTTAGTTCACGTCCTCCTTTTTACTTCAGGCTGGGAAAAAAAAAAACCCTCGTGGGACCCTCGCCCATGGAATGATTCTGATCTCGCATAACTAGGATAAATTCTCTCACCTCAAACCAAATCTGTAAATACTCTCATAGACCCACATCCAATGGTGTGGCCATGGTGGTCCTAAATCCAGGCAAGTGTAACAAATGAAGATTTAACCATTATGCTGTCCAAGAATTTAAAAAAAGGAATATTTACAAGTAATTCCAGTATCTTACTTATGCTCAAAGGTGTCCTAGTTAGCTTTCTGCAGCTGTGATAAACACCATGACCTGTGATAAAGCAGCATGCAGCCAGCTGTGGTGGTGTGCAAGCCCAAGGGACATGCTGAAGAGAACGCTGAGCGCATGAAAATCAATTGGAGTTGTGAGCCACCTGGCTACATAGTAAGTTTTTTTTCCAGGACAGCTGGAGCTAAAGGGAGACCCTGTCTCAAAAAGACAAAAAAAAAAAAAAAAAAAAAAAAATTATAGCAACAAGGAAAGGAAAGGCTGATTTATTTGGCCTACAAGTTGCAGTCCAAATCAGAAGCCAATGGGAACTTTAGGAACCTGGAGGCAGGTATCTGAAAGGAGAAACCACAGCTGCTTTTCTTAACAACCTTGACCCACCCCACCCTCCTACATCAACAAACTGAGAAAATGCCCTTAGACAGTGGCCACAAGAGCCCAGGGTGTGTCAGGAAACTCCTCAAAGAGGTTCCCTCCTTGAGGCTCAAACCAAGCTGGTGCCAGGGATGGAGCCCAAGGCATTGGGGATTGCTAGGCAAGCTCTCTACCAACTGAGATATTTCCACAAGATTCATTATCCCAAGTAAAATCAATTCCTAGGAATGAGCTGCTTAATTGGTTGTAGGCACTGATCATCGATCCGTACTCGCTAGTGTGCACACATCTTAAATCACCAGCACTTGGGGAGCGGAGGCAGGCAGATCTCTGCGTGTTGAGCCTTAGACGGCTCTACAAAACAAGTTCTAGGCCAGAACTCAATACAAAAAATGTCCATTTATTCAATGTAATCTAGTAACTATGATACATATGTACTACCCAGGAATATCACAATCTAAAACAAGACAACAGGAGGTTTTTAAAAAAGTGTTTTGTACCTTGCGGCATGAAAAGTTATTGGAGTGCCTTCCAAATCAAGCATTTCATTAAGGTCACAACACTTTTTAAAACTCCTGTTGTCTTGTTTTAGATTGTGATATTCCTGGGTAGTACATATGTATCATAGTTACTAGATTACATGTCTCTATCCCCGCATGTCCGACTGTCTCACCGAACCTATAGATCTTTTCATGATGTTGACCCTTCCCTATTATATTGAGTTTTTGACGCCCCAACTCTCTCATCTTCTAGTCCCACTCTACTTCGCTTCCACCCGCGCCCATATAGTTGCTCTCATTCTCGCATTGTTACACTCTCTCTTTCCGCGAATTCTAATCGCGTCCGGCTGTCTTGACTTGCGTGCTCTAATACACAGGTCCGTCGTCTACACGCTCCCCGTCCAGACATCCCTGTCCGTTGTGTCCGTGTGTGACTTCACCTCTATTCAGCTCCCCTAGCCCAAGGGTGTGACGGGCGACCGCGCGAGTATCATGTCTAAAGAGGCGTCTATAGCGCAATGGTTCCAGGGGGTGCGCCCGGACCGCGCTCCTGGGGGACTGTCTGGAGTGTGCTCGCACGGGGCGCTCACAGCCGGTCTCGTTAAGAAGAAGGGTGCGAAGTGATTGGACTTGGATAATGAATGGTGCACATCTCCGGGTAGAGAGCTTGCCTAGCAATCCCCAATGCCTTGGGCTCCATCCCTGGCACCAGCTTGGTTTGAGCCTCAAGGAGGGAACCTCTTTGAGGAGTTTCCTGCACACCCTGGCCTGTGGCCATGTCTGGGAGGCATGTTCCTGAGTTGGGGCGTGATGTAGGAGGGTGGGTGGGTCAAGGTTGTATAAGAAAAGCAGCTGTGGTTTCTCCTTCAGAACCTGCCTCCAGGCTCCTGCCAAGTTCCCAGTGGCCTTCTGATTTGGACTGGCAACTTGTAGGCCAATAAATCCTGTCCTTTCCTTTGTGCTATAATTTTTTTTTTGTTTTTTTTTTTTGTTGGTCTTTTTGAGACAGGGTCTCCCTTACTCCAGCTGTCCTGGAACTTACGATGTAGCCCAGGCTGGGCTCCAAACTCCAGAGTTTTCCTGCTCTGTCCTCTCAGCATGTCCCTTGGCTTGCACCACCACAGCTGGCTGCATGCTGCTTTATCACAGGTCATGGTGTTTATCACAGCTGCAGAAAAGCGAACGAGGACACCTTTGGAGCATAAGTAAGATACTGGAATTACTTGTAAATATTCCTTGTTTTAAATAATAAATTCTTGGACAGCATAATGGTTAAATCTTCATTGTTAACTTGCCTGGATTTAGAGCCACCATGGCAACACCATTGGATGTGGGTCTATGAGAGTATTTACAGAATTTCTGGTTTGAGGTGAGAGAATTTATCCTAGGTATGGGCAGAATCATTCCATGGGCGAGGGTCCCACGAGGGTCCCAGCCTGAGTAAAAAGGAGGACGTGAACTAAGTACCAGCATTTATCTTGACTGCCGATGCAGCATGACCAGCCACTTCATGTTTCTACCACTGTGACTTCCCTTCCATGGTGGACCATGCTCTTAAACCATGAGCCAAATTAAATGTCCTTAAGTGTCATCATTTGGTATATTGTCACAGCAACAAGAAAATAATACAGACAGTATAGAATGGAAATCCCAGTTTATGAAACATGAAGCTCTTGCTTGGTTCCTAACGTTTGATACATTTTGTTTCTGAGCTCCTCTTTTTTTTTTTTGTTTTTTTTTTTTTTTTGTCTTTTTGAGACAGAGTCTTCCCTTTCGTACCCGCTGGCCTGGAGCTCACTCGGTAGCCCGCCTGCCTTGAACTCACAGAGATCCGCCTGCCTCTGCCTCCCACGTGCTAGGACGTCAAGGTGTGCGCCACCATCCCGGCCAGCTCAATCTCTCATGAACAATTCGGATACTTTGTAAAGAGAATTGATTTTATTAGATATTAAAAGGGGGTTAAAAGTGATCTGATTTTCGCTCGGATTTTCAAATGGTTTTGGTGCGTTCTTCCAGTCAATTAGCAATAAAGATCCTTACGCTATGTATGTTCTCAACACGCGCAGACATATGGAATTGTCTTGGTGATAAAATAGTTCTACTTTGTTTTCTGATAGAATTTCCAAAAGTACCTGTGGCCATTGAGGTCTTGAAATGTGGCTAGTGTGACTGAAGAACATGTGCTCACAGGTAGGTAGTTGGCTGCCTTATTCAACAATGCTACTCTAGAATCTACCCTTTGAGGATATGAGAATTACCTTACAAAATAGCTCATTTTGTTCAAGTGAAGTTTTTTTTTTTTTTTTTTTTTTTGGATTTTTTGGTCTTTTCGAGACAGGGTCTCTTTGTAGCCCGTCCTGGAACTCGCTCTGTAGACCAGGCTGGCCTTGAACTCACAAAGATCCGCCTGCCTCTGCCTCCCAAGTGCTAGGATTAAAGGCGTGCGCCACCACGCCCGGCTCAAGTGAACATTTATCAAGTGATAAATGCCTTATAAGAAATTTAATTTTAGGGGGCTGGAGAGATAGCCTAGCGGTTAAGAGCGCCGACTGCTCTTGCAGAGGACCAGGGTTCGAACCCCAGCACCCACATGGTGGCTGAGAACCGTCTGAAACTCCAATTCCAGGAGAACTCCAGTTCCAGGGGAATCCAACACCCTCTTCTGACCTCCGCAGCATTGCATGACACGGGTGCACAAACTTGCATGCAGACAGTACATTTATACACATACAGAAATAAATAAAATTAGAAAAATTTAATTTTAGATTCCTAGGATGAAATAGTTGTGGTTCTTTATATGATTAAGAAATGATTGGGGGCTGGAGAGATGGCCTAGCGGTTAAAAGCTCCAGCTGCTCTTGCAGAGGACCTGGGTTCGATCCCCAGCACCCACATGGTGGCTGAGAGCCATCTTTGACTCCAGTTCCAGGGGAATCCGACGCCCTCTTCTGACCTCCGTGGCATTGCACGACACGGGTGCACAAACCTACATGCCAACAGTACATTCATACATGTAAAAATAAAAAAATTAAAAAAAAAGATTAACTTCTTTTAGGTAATGCAGAATTATTTCATGACAGAATTTCCATTTATCGGCAACTCCTTTGAACACATTGACTCAAATATATTGAGTATCTTAAGACTGTTAAGGTCTCAAACAGGAATTAAGGAATTATGGGCATTTTTAGGCACCATTGCCTCTCAATTCATGTAGTCCATAAAAGGATTAAAGTAGGTTAAGAGTCATTGGTCATGGTGGATCAGAGAAAATGGAGCTCCTAGTTGGGCTTAGGATGGGACTTCAGTTTTTTCCATCATCACCTCTCAACTTACTTTTGGGTTTTCTTATGGCCTGGGTATTTGAAGGAACTGGAAATACGAGTAAACCCAAGGTCTGGAAATGTTGTGTGTCCACTGTAGACCACTGGTTTCCTTAAGGAGTTCTTGATGAAAATGAAGGTGTTTCTCCAAAGCAGCTTTTTGCCTAAGGAGACAACCCCACCCCCAGTTGCAAAAATGATTAAGCACTCTAGCAATTAATTGGTTTTGTAAATTGCTAGAATTTTGGATTGGTGCTGCTTTGTAGGTCTTAGAAGAGGATTAAACTGTTCATTTAGTGCCTTTACAGAGGCAGACTTGGGCATCATGAGATTCTTACTAGAAAAATAAAAAGGAAGCCACAGTTCCTAATTCTTAAACTTTGATTAGTGGAAGGGATTCCTTTGCTTTAAGAGGCGAGGAAACAAGCCAGAACAGTTAAAATACCTGGGTTGATGTCACATAGATCCTGAGGAAGTAAAGTTGGTTCAGACTACCCATAGCTCCTTTAGTTGCTTGGTTTTCTGTTCCCAGCCACTTAAATTAGCTTTAATTGCTCTAGTACCTCTCCAGTGAGTTGTCAGTTTTATTTTCCTGGAAAGTTGGGGGCTCTAATAGCTCGCTTTTGGTCTCAGTACTGTTATGATACATAGAACCCAGAATTTTGAAGCTGAATGAGGACTTTCCTAAGAATCTATTTTTTTTCTTTCTTTTTTTGGCTTTCTGGATTGTACCTCTCTATCCAAAGGGTTGGTTTGTTTTGAGATAGGGTCTGCCTGTGTAGCTCCTGGTGGCCTTGAACTAGAGATAGAGATCCTTTTGCTTTGCCTCCCAAGAGCTGGAATTACAGGTTTCTGCTACCACACCCAGCTCACTCCAGTTTTTATGATTGTAAGGCATGATTATGACTTTTACTAAGAAGGGGAAATTCATGAGGTAGTAATTATAGAGGGGGCTGGAGAGATGGCTTAGTGATTAAGAGCACTGGTTGTTCTTACAAAAGACTAGGCTTCAAATCCCAGCATCCATATGGCAGCTGACAACTGTAACTCCATTCTAGGGGATTTAACACCCTCTTCTGTCCTCCTCAGGCATTGCATGGCATGGGACACTTAAACATATGCAGACATAACACTCATACACATGGGATAAAAAAATGTAAAAAAAAAATAAATAGAGGGTTAGCAATTGGCACTAGGCAAGGCAAGCAGACCTCTGAACAAGCTCCCACAGCAACTGTTCCCTGAATAGCCAGTACCTGGTTTGCTCCTGGACGAGTTTCATGGCTTCCTCCAGAGCTAGCCTTGCTGCCTCCTCTTCCTTTTGCCTCCTCTCCTTGGCTTCTAGCCGAGCCATCTCTTCGGCTTTATGTTTCTGCCACAGATACTCTAGTCGTTCCTCTTCAGCCATTTCCATCAGGCGTTTCTGTTCTTCTGCCAACTGCATCTCCAGTTCCTTCTGTCTTTGCTTCTTGGCCTCTGCAGAATACAAAGAGGTGGGCTCGGCAGGGGCATTACTAGAGAAATTGATACTTTGGTCTCCCTCACATTTGCTGGATCCTAGGTGGGGGATTAATTTACTAATCCTGAATCCTCTGTCAAAGGACTATGAACAATTCATAAAAAGCCTTTCAGGAGATCTTTTTCAGAGCCATGGGGTAGTATGCAGCTGTGCTCAGGAGAAGTGTCAGAACCAGGATTCTGTTCCTCTGTACTGAGTGCTTCAAAGAGCTGGAACCAGAAACTGGCCACAGGTTCATCTGCTGAGCTAGGTCACACCTGAAGGCCTGCCCTGAAGCTACCCAGACATTTGGGACTGTCTCCACTTGCCATAGAAGGAAGCAAGGAGTAGAGCTGGGCCTCCGTTTAGGTGGTTCCTGAGTGATGCTGAAAGGGGTGACTGATTGCTGAATTGGGGCTGGGACCCTGCAGTCATTCCACGAGTCTCCTTTCACATTCCACCCTTAGCTATCAACTCGCTGTAGTCACACATGGTTATCACTCTGGAGAAAAATGAGCTTACAGATGTAGTGTGCTTTGTGCACTGTGGTCTAGGCTAGGAATAAAGAATGCCTACAGTGGATTAAAGTACTTTTGATCCAATATGGGTGATGCAGACTCCTCTCACCAGCCCTCTCGGCTTCCTCCTGCTGCTTCTTTCTCTGCAGTTCTTGCAGTCTCCTCCTAAGCTGCTCTTGCTGCTGCCGAGCTCTGTCCTGGGCTGCCTGCAGCTGCACCTGCTGCTTTCTGTCTGCTTCCTCCTGCTGCTGTGCCTCTTCCTCCAGTCCCTGTTTCCTCAGGCTGAGAAAACAGGAGATGTCAGAGGAGTGGTAGAAAACACTGGAGCAGCTAACTGGCAGTTGGCTTTCCAGCCTCAGGTCCCCGGAAGCAGCCCTCCAGAGAACAGGTTTTCTAAGGCCAGGATTGAAGGGCAGAGGTAAGAGCACCAGGGGTCTAAGAAGAAACCTAGACATTTCAGCACCTAGCTCATACTCTTACCACCCAAGGACTCATTTTTCATCCTTAAAGATTTTGAGATTCCTGCCTCATAGGGCTGCTAGAGTAAAGGCCTATGAAAGAGCCTCAGAGGATGCCAACAGCGTGGCCGGAGCTTGGCGGATGCTGGACTGAATCTCAACGCCTTTCCCAAGAATTGCCCATGGGTATCCTGTCCTGTCTCTGCTCTAGGCTGTTCTGGGATGCCTGGAGAGAGAGCGGAGACATGTGGTTCGATGTCAGGGCATGAGCCTTAGCACTGTGCTGCAGCCCTGTGGAAGGATCGCCCTGCCCCTTTCTCTGAGTGCTGCCCACCGGGTCTCCTCCGCACGCCTCTGCTGCTCCAGCTCCAGCTGCTGCTTCTCCTCCTCTGTTCTCTTCAGCTGCTCCTGCTGCAGCCGGTTCAGCTGCTCCTGCGCCCTTCTCTTCCTCTCCACCTCCAGCCGCCTCATCTCTGCCTTCTCTATTCTCAGCCTGTCCCGGGAAGACTTCTGTTCCCTCTTATCCTGGAGTGCCTAAGAGACCAGAATGTTATATTGGGTACAAGGGACAGACCAGGCTGCAGCCCAGACCTGTGGTCTCTAATAAGAGTTAGAATCCTAAAGCTGACTCCACACTACCACTACAGCAGCATAAACTCTACTGCTGCTGCCTGGGCTAGGGCTGAATTGACCTGGCTGGATTCAGGTCTTTCATTTGTTTTGGAGATTGGGGATCACAACTCTCCTTATACAGCGTTCATGGGCCGTGTCCAGGATTCACTGCAATAACAGAGGTGACCTGCACATAATAGGTTCCAGCAGGCATGGTGGCACACTCAGAGACAAGCAGATCTCTGTTTTGTTTTGTCTTTCTCCCTTTCTGTCTTTTTGAGACATGGTCTCCCTGTAGCCCCAGCTGGCCTGGAACTCGCTATGTAGACCAGAGTGGCTTTGAACTCAGAGATTAGCCTTCCTTTGCTTCCTAAGTGCTGGGATTAAAGGTGTGTGCCACCACGTCTGGCCAGGTTCCAGTTTTTCAATCCTAACTGCACTCTTTTTAATAGTCTACTTATTTATGTGTATGAGTGTTATCGGCTGCATGTATGTAAGTGCACCGTGTCACAAGGTGCCCGAGGAGGTCAGAAGTGAGCATCAGATCCCCTGGCACTCAATAACAGATCATTGTTAGCTGCCATGTGGGCTGCTGGGAATCAAACCCCTGTTCTCTGCAAGAGCAACCAGTGCTTTTAACTGCTGAGCCGTCTCTTCAGTCCTGCTAGGTGCACTTTAAAATTGCTCATGGGAAAAAACAAAACAAAACAAAAACAAAAAAATAAAAAAATAAAATTGCCCATGGATCTTTAAAAACTGAAAAGGCCAGAGCTGCACTTGCTCCAACAAAAGGACATCTCTAGATGAGCCTCCTGGGGTTTAAAAAACAATGAGCTCAGCCGGGCGTGGTGGCGCACGCCTTTAATCCTAGCACTTGGGAGGCAGAGACAGGCGGATCTTTGTGAGTTCAAGGCCAGCCTGGTCTACAAAGTTAGTTCCAGGACAGCTGGGGCTACAGGGAGACCCTGTCTCAAAAAGACCAAAAAAAAACAAAACAACAAAAAAAATGAGCTTGAAGCTGGGCATCACCAAATGCCTCACTTCAGAGGGGTAAAGCCTCCTTCCCTGTGTGTTTAATCAGTTCTGGCTTCTAACTAGGGTCAGAAAAGTGCCAAAGCAGAACAAATACAACCATCATGTAGTGGAGCCGGTTCAGGAAGTACATCCCAGTCAAGGCCATTTTCCCCACATCTGCAGTTTCGCCAAGTGAGGACAGAACTCCTTTGAGCCAAGAGGAAAGAACTGCAGCACCTACCTTGGCAAGGTCTTCCGGGTTCCTCTCCTCTTCAGATTCCACCTGGCCAGTGACACCTGCGGCCTGGGTGGGTGATGATCTTCCATCTATAGCAACCTGGCTTTCCACAGCATCATTTTCGGGAGCAAGCCAAGGCTCCTTAGCAGCAGAGTGTGAGCGGCTGGGGTCTCTTCCCAAGGTGCTGCCTAGTTCCCTTGAGTTGGTGACGTCAGCCCCTCTCAACTCTGCCTCCATATTCCTTTCTTTACGTGTCCTTTTCCTTTTAGTTCCTGTTTTTTTCTCATTCTGAATTAGCTCCCATTTCTTTTCAGTTTTGAAATCCTTTGACTTTCCTGGGGGAACACAATTGGAGACAGAGTTAAGGAAATACGATCTCTTCATATTCACTTAGTAACATACATTTATTTATTTATTTATTTATTTATTTATTTATTTATTTATTTATTTTGGTCTTTTTGAGACAGGGTCTCCCTGTAGCCCAGCTGTCCTGGAACTCACTCTGTAGACCAGGCTGGCCTTGAACTCACAAAGATCCGCCTGCCTCTGCCTCCCAAGTACTAGGATTAAAGGCGTGCGACACCATGCCCTGCTCACTTAGTAACTTTTAAACTTAAGCATGCAACAAAATAAACTGGTGTACATATTCCTGAGTCTCAGCCCCAGAATCTGGGTGAGTAGAAATCTGCATTTTAATAATATTTTGAAAAAAGCAGTCCTCAACTGCCTGCTAAAAAAAAAACTGCCTTAGGGACTGGAGAGATGGCTCAGCGGTTAAGAGCACTGGCTGCTCTTGCAGAGGACCAGGGTTCAATTCCCAGCACCCACATCTTTAACTCCAGTTCCAGGGGAATCCAACACCCTCTTCTGACCACCGTGGCATCGCACGACACGGGTGCATCAACCTACATGCAGACAGTACACTCATACACACAAAAAATAATAATAAAAAAGAAGGCAAACTTCGGGATCCCAGGCAGTGTCAGAGCCAGGTCACCGTGGTGAGGTTGAGGAGATGCGCCCCGACCCACTGTCCCCTGAGAACTGCAGCTGCCGGTGACCCACAGAGCCCATTCAGCATTCTGAGAGCAAAGAAGGCAAAAGCTCAGGAGCATCTGCTAAAAGGAAAAGCAATGTTTGTATTTGAACAGGAAAATCAGATAACCAGAGGCCAGAAAGTGAGGCATCTGAAGATCAGTACCAAGAAGGGAAAAGGTTCTCAAACTCAAAATAAAAATGGCTGCTAAAACACTGAGCCCAGCCTTGTGTCGCATGCCTTTAATCCCAGCTCTCAGGAGGCAGAGGCAGGTGGATCTTTGTGAGTTCAAGACCAGCCTGGTCTACATAGTGAGTTCCAGGACAGCTGGAGCTACAGGGAGACCCTGTCTCAAAAAGACCCAAAACAAAAACAAAACAAACATTGAAAGAAAGCAAAAATAAGACAATAGAAGAAAACTGTATTCCTTTAAAACCTACTTGAGTTAACCAATTCAGAAATTCATAATTTTGAGAATGTGATAATCAAGATATGAGATTATTGCCAATTAAAATGATTTCCAAAGTTAAAATATGACCTTAAGCCAGGCATTTCACCTTAAAAATAAGAAGCAAGCGACTGCAGAAAAACCAAAGCAAGATGCTCACAGGCCCCCCAAAAAACCTGTCTTTGGGTGTTACGTGGGCAGATCATTCAGTCTAAGATTGATTCATTTAGAAAGCCCCCACAAGTCTGCTGCCACTAACTACCACTAAATCTGTGAGCACTGCAGTCAAGACCACACTTCTTCAGCCACCTGTTAGAAGTCATAATTAACACTCAGGGCATTGTGAAACAAGGCCTTAGCAGGACCCTTGCCAGTGTCACAATCAGAAAAGGACCTAGTGAAAAAGAATTATTAGAATTATTACAATTGAAGACGATTCTTTTTTTTTTTTTTTAGAAGACTATTCTATCTGTTGTCAAAACCAGTTCTTCTCGGGACATAAAAAGAAATAAAGCACTGTCCAAAGGCATAATACTGGCGGGGCATGGTGGCACATGCCTTTAATCCTAGCACTTTGGAGGTAGAGGCTACCATAGCAGAAGAAGATGAACAAAGATTATTTGCTGAAAATGTAAAACATTTTCTGAATGTCTGAACCTGATTAATAAGGCCCCAAAGAAGAAATTTTAGGCACATTGAATGACCTGATTTAAAATAGTCTAGATGCCAAAAAACTTGTAAATAAATATTGGATATGGGGGCTGGAGAGATGGCCTAACGGTTGAGAGCACCGACTGCTCTTGCAGAGGACCCGGGTTTGATTCCCAGCACCCACATGGCAGCTGAGAACCATCTAGCTCCAGTTCCAGGGGAAGGCGACACCTTCTGATCTCTGCGGCATTGCATGACATGGGTGCACAAACCTACATGCAGACAGTACATTAATACACAAAAAAAGTAAATAAAATTTTAAATTATTAAAAAATATATTGGATATGTCTTGTACATATTGAACCAATCACAGATCCAATTGAAAATATTATGTCAGGGGCTGGAGAGATGGCCTAGTGGTTAAAGAGCACCTACTGCTCTTGCAGAGGACCCGGGTTCGATCCCCAGCACCCACATGGCAACTGAGAACCATTTTTAACTCCAGTTCCAGGGGAATCCAACACCCTCTTCTGACCTCCGCGGCATTGCACGACATGGGTGCACAGACCTACATGCAGACAGTACATTCATACACATAAGAATAAATAAATTAATTAAAAAAAAATAAGAAAAAGAAAACATGATGTCAATCTATGAGAAGGTCATTCCAGTAGGAGCTTGGCCTATTGAAGAGCTGCGACACACAGTTGTAGAAATCCTAACAATGAAGAGGCAAGGAGAAGTTAACTCAGGAAAGAGTATTGAGGAAGCTCATTCAACCAGGAACATATGTAAGAAGTCAAAGTTGAAGACAGAAGTGCTCATCTGGAGTCAGAAAAAGCAGTGGAGACTGACTATCCTAGGAATAACGCTGTTTCAAAATCGTGGGAACAACCAAGACAACAAAACTGAAGATCCAACCAGTGATTTTGCAACCCCTGATCCAGGGACTTGAGCAGGTCCCATAATTAAATATAATGTATCTTTTACACCAGGCTTGCAAAGTATGAAAAAGAAGATGCGGGCTGGAGAGATGGCCTAGCGGTTAAGAGCGCTGACTGCTCTTGCAGAGGACCCGGGTTCGATCCCCAGCACCCACATGGCGTCTGAGAACCGTCTGTAACTCCGATTCCAGGAGAACTCCAGTTCCAGGGGAATCCAACGCCCTCTTCTGACCTCCGCGGCATTGCACTAACACGGGTGCACAAACCTACATGCAGACAGTACATTCATACACAATAAATAAATAAATAAATAAATAAATAAATAAATAAAGATGCAACATGATAAAATAAATTCTGCATTTAAAGAGCTAAAGTTTCTGACACCTGTAAGATGTTCCCAACATATTCAGGACAAAATTTGTCAACTGCCAGATTGTTAAAAGATCATTCCCCTTTGGTGTCTTCACTGGAGCAGTTGTCAGAGCCGGGAAGAGATGCATTTGTTTGCTGCCCTAACGAGGCATTGTGCTCCATGTTCTCGGAGACAGATAAAATTGAGGAGCAGTGAACCTCCAGAGGAGCGGGGTTTCATGATCGCTGTGCTGTTAGGTTTTGCTTGGCTTGCATTTCCCTCCGGTCTGCAGTTTCCAGGTACCTAACTCCTTGTGGCAGCAAGCTTGGCTGACATACATGCTACATACAGGAGTAGTTGCCCTTTCATGTCTCAGAAGTCGGTTTCCTACCATGTTCATCTCAATATTTTTTCTTTAATACTAGTGAACTTCGTTAGCTTGGTTTTGGGGTTTAATACAATTAGCTTGTTCACTTTACTAAATTTGAGTAACGATATATCAGAAAATATATTTTAAATAAATTTACATTTTTAAAAATTTTATTTATTTGTATGAATGCACTATCTGCATGTAGGTCTGTGCACCTGTGTAGTACAATGCCTTGGAGGTCAGAAGAGGGTGTTGGATTCCCCTGGAACTGGAGTTAAAGATGATTCTCAGGTTCCATGTGGGTGCTGGGGATCGAACCTGGGTCCTCTGCAAGAGCAGTGGCCCTCTTAATCACTAGGCCATTTCTCCAGCCCCCATAAATTTACATTTTTTTACATAACAAAGGGAAGGCAAACTTCAAAAGCATCCATCTCCAGGTTTGCATTTGGTGCTGTTCTTGCTGCAGTGTGTGATTTGTGCAGACTCTTCCTATCTTGGGGGCACTACAGGATGGTGTGAGTTTAGCTTAAAGGAAGCCCCAGGGGCACAGGGCTCTGAGGTCTTTGTTCAGGGGTAATAAATAGGGAACTGGAGAAGTAGTGGCTGGGAAAAGCATTCAGAGTGTCCTTCCTTTCCCAAATACTTCTGTATTAGTTACTTTTCTGTTACTGTGCTAAAACACTGTGACCAAGGGAACTTATAGAAGGAGAGTTTGTTTGAGCTTATGGTTCCAGAGGGATCAGAGTCCATCATGGCAGGGAGGTCTGGTGGCAAGAGGTGGCCATAGCAGAAAGAGGATCACACATCTTCAAGCAGCCATACTGAGAGTGACTGGAAACTGGCAAGATTTAAGAACACTAAGCCCATCCCCCAGTGACACGCTTCCTTCGGCAAAGCCACAGCTTCTAAAACCTCCCAAAACAGTGCCACCAACTGGGGACAAAATGTCCAAATACTTGGAGCCTATGAGGGACATTCTCATTCAAACCACCACAAACTCTCACTTCCTGAAGCTCAGATTAGGATGCCTAGGGTGAGCCTTATCTCAGCCTGAGGGGACAGTTGGAGGGGGTCTGGAAGGGATGAAAATGGTGTGAAGACTATACTCATGTATGATATTCATACATTTTCTTTTTTTTTTAATTTTATTTTTGTATGTGTTTGAATGTACTGTCTGCATGTAGGTTTGTGCGCCCGTGTAGTGCAATGCTGCAGAGGTCAGAAGAGGGTGTCCCCCTGGAACTGGAGTCAAAGACAGTTCTCAAACGCCATGTGGGTGCTGGGAATCGAACCTGGGTCGTCTGCAAGGGTCGGCGCTCTTAACCGCTAGGCCATCTCTCTAGCCCCATACATTTTCTTAATTAAAAAATAGAAATACAGGGGAATCCAATGCCCTCTTCTGACCTCCACGGCATTGCACCACACGGGTGTACCAACCTATATGCAGACAGTACACTCATACACATAAAAAAATAAATAGGGCTGGAGAGATGGCCTAGTGGTTAAGAGCGCCGACTGCTCTTGCAGAGGACCCAGGTTCGATCCCCAGCACCCACATGGCGCCTGAGAACCGACTGAAACTCCAATTCCAGGAGAACTCCAGTTCCAGGGGAATCCGACACCCTCTTCTGACCTCGGTGGCATTGCATGACACGGGTGCACAAACCTATATGCAGACAGTACATTCATACACATAAAAAAATAAAAATTAAAAAAAATAAATAGAAATAAAAAATTTAAATATTAAAAATTATTTTTTGTTACTTTGTGTGTATGCATGTTTATAAGTACACCTGGCATAGAATGCCTGTGGAGGCCAGAAGAGGGTGCTGAATCCTCTGGAACCACAGTTATAGATGGTTGTTAGCTGCCATGTGGGTGCCATGAATCAAACCTCAGGTTCTCTGCAAGAGGTCTCTAGGTCCTCTAATTAATTAGTTAATTTTTTGGTTTTTTTTTGAGACAGGGTCTCCCTGGAGCCCCAGCTGTCCAGGAACTCTATGTAGACCAGGCTGGCCTTGAACTCACAGAGATACACCTGCCTCTGCCTCTGCCTCCCCAAGTGCTAGGATTAAAGTGTGTGCCACCACACCTGGCTTCTTTTTCTCTTTAAAAAAATGTATTAGGGGGCTGGAGAGATGGCCTAGCGGTTAAGAGCTCCGACCACTCTTGCAGAGGACCCGGGTTCGATCTCCAGCACCCACATGGCGGCTGAGAACCATCTTTAACTCCAGTTCCAGGGGAATCCGACACCCTCTTCTGACCTCTACGGTGTTGCATGACACGGGTGCACAAATCTACATGCAGACAGTATATTCATACACATAAAAAAATAAAATAAATGTATTAGGGGCTGGAGAGATGCCTCAGAGGTTAAGAGCGCTGACTACTCTTGGAGAGGATCTGGGTTCAATTCCCAGCACCCGCATGGTGGCTGAGAACTGTCTCTAAGCTGGGCGTGGTGGCGCATGCCTTTAATCCTAGCACTTGGGAGGCAGAGAAGGATCTCTGAGTTCAAGGCCAGTCTTGTCTACAGAGTGAGTTCCAGGACAGCTGGGTGCGATAGGGGAGACCTGTCTCAAAAAAAAAATTATATAGATATCTATTATATATTATTATATATATTACACTATATATATAATAATGTTTATGAGCATCTTGCCTACATGTATTAAGTGCACCCATATTGTGCAATGCCTGTGGAGGTCGGATAAGGATGTTGGATTCCCCCAGAACTGGGGTTACAAATGATTGTTAACTGCCCTGTAGGTGCTGGGAATTGAACCTGGGCCCTCTGTAAGAGCAGGCAGTGCTCTTAACTGCTGAGCCATTTCCAGCCTCATGATTTTTCTTAAAGCAGCAAGGGATTTTATTAGAAGCAAAGTTGACAACACAGGCCAAATATACTAACAGATCTGAGTTAGGTATACTAACAGATCTGCTCAAGACATTTATACAGTATTTTTAGTGTGACTGAAACCTGTCACATGAGGTCAAGGGTAGACTCTTCTACTTGTGGCATCTTGTTGGTGTTCAGAAAGTTTCAGATTTGAGGACATTCTGCATTTCAGCTTTTCAGATTATAGATCTCAGCATGGAATTATGAGCTCACAGAGCAGCATGCATCAGGAGTCAAATAGGAAAGAACAAACCCTGGGTCCACCTTCACCATCTGTTCTCGTATGCCAGTTACCCAACATCTCTCAGCCTCAGCTGCTACACAAACAGCATGGCAGCAGTCACTTCATGAGATCATATGCCTAGAGCACCTAGTGCCATGGGTGTCCACTAAACCAGAGCTGTTATGTTCTCTAGGCCCTCAGCTCTGGTTTCCTCTAACCACTGAGCTATTACTATGAAATGAGGCTGCAGCCCCAGCATAGCCTGGTCATCAGACGGGAGTTTGTGCCACAGGGTCCAAGCTGATCCTCACGGGCACACCCTTACCTCCAACTGCCTTGGTTTGCCCAAGGATCCTTTTGTCTTTCTCTCTGTTGGACACTTTGGGCTTGTCTGTCTTGGTTCTTTTCTTCTTAGGCTTGTCAATCAACTTCCTTCCCTAAAGGAAGAAATTAAGGAAGGGGACTGCGATTACATGGAGGCATAAGAGTATATCAAAGGAAGATTATGTTGAACAAGGCAACAGTAGCTTAGAATGGAATGCTTATGAATTCTGGGTGCAGCAGAAGTGATACCTCAGAGTGTGGGGCTGGTGGGCTGGAAAATTGGAAGGTAAAGCTATTTATTTAAACCCATTAGGAATAATTTCAAAGGAGAAAAAAGTAAGAAAAGACCTTTATGACCTGGCTTTCTTTAATGTTAATTATGGTCACAGAGCTGAAGCAAAAGAAGCAGTTTTCACCTTTGTTAGCATGTTTTCACCTTTGTTTGTTAGCGTGTTTTCACCTTTGTTAGTGTGTTTTTACCTTTGTTTGTTAGCGTGTTGCCCCTAGCAGTCAACTGTCTGGAACCAAAGCCTGCTTTATTATGCCACGGCATGTGCTAGTTTTCAGGAAACCTGAGGCAGGGAGCAAGATCCCATCAGCCTTCACTTTAACCTATGGTCTGTGACAAAACAGAGGTTCCTCCTAAGAGAGGGCAGCAGAGTGGTTACTCACTCAGTATTTTTGTTGATTTGGCAACAGGGCTCCATCACTTAGGAAGATGCAGTTCAGTGCTCAAGTACAGGGGCTTGGTGAGCAGATGTAACTGGACCTCAGTCCTGACCTGTCCTTTTTATCAGGGGCTCTTACATACTGAATAATCCACTAAACTCTATGTGGAGCCTTTTTTTTAATTTTTGGTATTTTTGAAACAGGGTCTCCCTGTAGTCCCAGCTGGCCTGAAACTCGCTCTGTAGACCAGGCTGGCCTTAAACTCACAGAGATCCACCTGCCTCTGCCTCCCAAGTGCTGGGATTAAAGGCGTGTACCACCATGTCTGGCTATGTGAAGCTTTTTAAAAAATATATTTAATTTATTATTATTATTATTTTTTTTTTTTAGTCTTTTCGAGACAGGGTCTCCTTGTAGCCCCAGCTGTCCTGGAACTCGCTCTGTAGACCAGGCTGGCCTTGAACTCACAAAGATCCGCCTGCCTCTGCCTCCCAAGTGCTAGGATTAAAGGCGTGCGCCACCACGCCCGGCTTTAATTTATTATTTTTATTTTATGTGTATGAATGTTTGTGTGTGTGTGTGTGTGTGTATGTGTGTGTGTATGTGAATGTGTGAATGTTTTGCCTGCATGTAGATAGGTGCTCCTGTGTTGTTGCCTGAGGAAGTCAGAAGAGGATGTCAGATCCTCTGAAATGGCAGTTAGGGACAGTTGTTAGCTGCCATGTGGGTGATGGGAACCAAACCTGGGTCCTTTGCAAGAGTAGCCAGTGCTCTTAACTGCTGAGCAGTCTCTCCAGCCCCTGTATGGAGCCTTAAAGGGGTCCAAACAGGGTTTGTGGACCAACCTCTTAGGTTTTACACTCACGTGACTGATGTGAGCTGGGATCTGCTGGTTGAATGATTTAGGTCCAGTCTTCCCCTTGTGGTTTTTTGGAAGAAAAGATGTATCCCCAGCACCTGGCTTCTCTGGGGACTTAGGTTCTGGAAGTCCTTGGTGCAGGTGGTATACACTGTCATCTCTGCCCCTTTGAAAACAGCAAGCCAGCAGACCGAATTAATGGGAAAAGTCTGGTGGAAAGGAATAGGGCATGCGAACAAGTGCTGACTGAGCAGCTGTTCTCTGCTGGGCATCCTGATGAGCATTGGACATACTTTGGCAACTTTCTTCTCAAACATCCCTCGATAAAGGAGATTAGGAGGGGTGGTTTTATTTTGGGGTTTCCTCAAGTTAAGTCCTAAAATTTACATAGTAGGAGAAATAGTTTGCCTCTTTGCATTATATATTTATCTTTTAATTGAATGACAGAATTACATAACTGAAATGTCTAGCAGAGGCTTAGGTAGAAAAGGAAAGTGACTTTTAAGAAAGTTACAGACACCCACAATTATCTATTCCTTTAGCCTTTCTGAGTTGTTTTTCTTTTCTTCTGTGTACGAGTGTATTACTTGCATGTACGTAAGTGCACCCATGTTATTCAATGCCCATAGTGGTCAGAAAAGGGTATCAGAGTGCCCTGGAACTGGAGTTATGGATGGTTGTTAGCTGCCATGTGGGTGCTGGGAATTGAACCTGGGTCCTCTGCAAGAGCAGCCAGTCTTCTTAACTGCTGAGCCATCTCTCTATGCCAAGTTTTTTTTTTTTATTTATATTTTATGTGTATGAATTTTTTTTTTTTTTTGGTATTTTTGTATTTTTGGTATTTTTGAGACAGGGTCTCCCTTTAGTCCCAGCTGGCC
>VZQC01007398.1:4257820-4288255 GCA_009823505.1 Rhizomys pruinosus | reverse complement strand
TTTATTTATTTTTGTATGTGTATGAATGTACTGTTTGCATGTAGGTCTGTGCACCCGTGTCGTGCAATGCCGCGGAGGTCAGAAGAGGGTGTCGGATTCCCCTGGAACTGGAGTTCTCCTGGAATTGGAGTTACAGACGGTTCTCAGCCACCACGTTGGTGCTGGGGATCGAACTCGGGTCCTCTGCAAGAGCAGTTGGTGCTCTTAACCGCTAGGCTATCTCTTCAGCCCAACATAAACCATTTTTAACCAAGGAGGGAGTGATTATGCTGCTGGTTCTTAGGTAACCTGGGCTCATGGAGGTCACAATAAGCTCTAGTTCCAGCTGGGGGACAGAGATATCTACACCAGTACCGACAACCAAAGGAGACTCAGGACAAATGACTGAGCCAGCCTGGTTGGGCTGCTGGCCAAAACGCTCATGGTAAGCACATAGGGAAGACATTTCTGTGTTAGCACAGGTAAGTACTCGTGTGATCCTTAGTGTTCTTTATTCAACCAGAGTTACTTGAAGAGAGAAGTCAAGGTTGGACTGATGGACCTCAGTGCTCTAGGCATCTCTGTAGGTCTTCAGTGCATGGACAGATGAAAAAGCTGCTTCCAACTGGTTCAGCTTCTCCAAATGGTTCAGCTTCACTCCTTCCCGCCTTCCCTAGAGTAGAAGGCTCAAGTAGCTAACTCATCAAGGTAATTGTCCAGGAGTCTGGTTCTTTTCATTGTAACTGCCAGAATGTTATCTCATGTCTCAGGAAAAGCCAAAAGCTAAATTAGTTAAAAACAACAAAACCCGCCACATATGCAGAGAAGTCCGAGTTGCTACAGTGCTGCCCACTTACAAGTTTTCCACAGTGTCAGCCTCTGAGGTCTGGGTGTGCTCAGCTGGGGAATAGCCGAGGGGGGTGAGGGCTGCGCTCCTTGGCTCTGGGTCTGTGAAAACAGAGTATCCTCCCATCAGCAAATGATTCAGGCAGTCGAGGCAGGAGATCAGGCAAGGAGAAATGGAGCTGAGAACCATGAGGTACGTCATTCCTAGGAAACCAGCTGACTCCTGGCAAGTAGCATTCAAATGATTGAGATGTCCTTTAGGAAAGTTCCTGATGTCAGGAACCAGAAGAGTGTTTGAGAGTCTTTGATTAGGAATCGCACAAGGAACTGACTCAAAAGAACAAACATTTTGTGTAACATCACATTTGTTACTAATGAAAAGTTAGAGATAGCACAAGGATAAGTTGGGAAATAGTTTATGATGTATTACTGTAGTACCTAAAATTATACTTAAGGGCTGGATATGTAGCTCAGAGATAGAGTGCCTTCTGTTCAAACCCTAGTACCACCAAACAACTAAGGAAAGCAAAGAAAGAAAGAAAGAAAGAAAGAAAGTGATGGTTAAAAAGATATATGGCCACTTGTGGTAATGCATGTCTTTAATCCCAGCACTTAGGAGGCAGAGGCAGGTGGATCTCTGTGACTTCAAAGCCAGCCTGGTTTACATAGCAAGTTCCAGGCCAGCTGAGGCTACAGGGAGACCCTGTCTAAAAAAGTACTCCCCCCAAAAAAGATAAATATGGAGAATACTGAAACTATGGAAATTATTTGTTATTACAAGAAAAATAGAGACTATAGAAAAGTGTATTAGAACCATTAAAATCTGGGTGGCTGGGTCTGGAGAAATGGCTTAGCTATTAAGAGTACTAGCTGTTCTTGCAGAAGACCCAGGCTTGATTCCTAGCACCCAGATGGTAGTTAACAACTGTCCATAACTCCAGTTCCAGGGGAATTTGATGCTCTCTTCTGACCTCTGTGGGCATTGCATGACATCAGTACACTTACATACATGCAGGAAATTCATTCATATAAAACTAATAAATTTAAGGGGCTAGAGAGATAGCTCAGTGGTTAAGAGCATCAACTGCTCTTGCAGAAGACCTGGGTTCAATTCCCAGGACCCACATGGCGCTAAGAACTGTTTAAGCTGGGCGTGGTGGTGCACGCCTTTAATCCTAGCACTCCAGAGGCAGAGGCAGGCAGATCTCTGTGAGTTCAAGGCCAGCCTGGTCTACATAGTGAGTTCCAGGCCAGCTGGGACTATAGGAAGACCCTGTCTCAAAACAAAAATTAAAAATATTTAAAAATCTGGGTGGTTGGAGGGCACGGTAGTACACATCTTTATCTTAGCACTTGGAAGAGGCAGGCTGGAGAGACAGCTCAGTGCTCTTCCAGAGGACCTGAGTTCAATTCCCAGCACCCACATGGGGTGGTTCACACTGCTCACCCAGTTCCTGGGTGTTCTGTTGCTTGTGGCCTCCTTGGGCACTTGGACTTGTGTGTACACATAGACACAAACATACATACATACATACGTACATACATACATAATTTTAAAAAACCTAAATAAAAAAAGGAAGAGGCAATCTGGGCCAGCCAGGGCTACATGTTCAGACCCTGTCTCAAAAACCAAACAACAGCAAGAACAACAAAATTTGGATGGCTAAGGATTGGAAAAGAAAATAGAAAGGGGAGATAATATCTTAGGTTGGAAGGTTTATGCTTGTTTAAGTTTTTCTTAAAATCCCACTGTGGTTATAAGATTGAAGAACATACTGATTTAAAAAACAAATGTTAACTTCCTCAGGAGGATGCTATCTTCTAATACTGTGGTCGGTCCATTCAGTCACCCATCCCTTCCACTCCCCCACCTCCCCATCCCACAACTTCTTTGTAATGGGTTCCCTTGCCACACTTTCACACATGGTCCTCCAGGGTTTGGGGCAGGGATAGGATTGCTAGTGTACATCGTGTTTGAGGAAGCTGGAAAGGCTGACTAGGGCTGTACCTGAGAGGATATCTTTCTTTAACTTGGCTTGGGGTGAGAGAGCATCGACTCTCATCATTGAAAGCATACCTTGTTTGGCACATTAAAAGAAAAAAACAGCAACAAAAAAACAACTTGGGTGCAGAGCATAGGACTACCAGCAGAGGGCGCAATTGTATAGCCCAAAAGCTGAGGTTCTACACTGGCGTTCTTATCTGTGGCGATCAGAATTTAAATCCAGTTAGTTCCCGGATGTGTGCCAGAGAAGGGTGATCTCTTTCCCTTAGTAAAATAACCTGATTACTTAGGTATTATTGAAACAAAGGGAAGCAGAACTTTGAATATTAGCTTTCAACTTTCAACTGCTTAAACATCTATAAAATAACTATGCAGAGTATATGAAAGAATCTAGTATGACCATTACCCACTGACTTCGCACTTAATCCTGTGTGGCCTTTTAGAATTTTAACATATTTGATTCACATTTTCCCTAAAGAAGTCATTGACCAGACAGTATAGGACTTGATGCTATCACATATTGGAATAGCTTGTTTTTGTACCTTCCAAAATTCAGGTGTTAGAAATTAGATCCCCAAACCACACTGTTGGGAGGTGGGGAGGGTTGAGGTCATGAGGTGTTTGTGTGCATGGATTAATGCTGCTATAAAAGGGCCGTGGGGGCGGGGGCTGGAGAGATGGCCTAGCGGTTAAGAGCGCCGACTGCTCTTACAGAGGACCCGGGTTCGATCCCCAGCACCCACATGGCGGCCGAGAGCCGTCTGAAACTCCAATTCCAGGAGAACTCCAGCTCCAGGGGAATCCGAGACCCTCTTCTGACCTCCGCGGCGTTGCACGACANCGCGGTGCACAGAACTTGCATGCAGGCAGTACATTCACACACATACAGAACTAAATAAACTTAAAAAAAAAAAAAAAAAAAAAAAAGGGCCGTGGGAGTAGGTTTGTGGCTGCATTCTTCTACCATGTGAAAAACACAGGTGTGTTCTCTCTCCTGTCTGCTTTCTTCCATGTAAGGGCACGGCGGCAGATCCAGCATATTGACCCGGCATTTCAACCCTTGCTGTCCCTGCATAGGTACCAGTTCTTAGTTGTATTGTTGTTGGACCTATATACTTTAATATCTTAAAAAAAATTTTTTTTTTTTTATTTTATTATTCTGTATTGTATCAATGTTACTGTCTGCAGGCAGGTTTGTGCACCCGTGTCGTGCTAACTGCCGGCGGAGTCAGAAGGGGGTGTCGGATCTCCCTGGAACTGGAGTTCTGCCGTGGATATTGAGTTCAGACCAATCTCGGCCAAAAAAAAAAAAAAAGAATGAGCAGGATCATGTGTTAAGAGAGGAAACAAGCTGGCCGTGGTGGCACAGGCCTTTAATCCCAGCACTTAGGAGGCAGAGGCAGATGGATCTCTGTAAGTTCAAGGTCAGCCTGGTCTACAGAGTGAGTTGCAGGCCAGCTACAGGGAGATCCTGTCTCAAAAGGACAAGAGAGAGAGAGAGGGAGAGAGAGGAAAGAGAGAGAGAGAACAGGAGAACAAGCCAGGGAAGCCTATCTTGCATTATAACAACCCGCTCTCATAGTGATCAGCCAGCTCCTGAGGAAACTATATTAATCATCTCATGGCAGTTGGTGTCTCTGTGAGAAGTACCTCTGTTTTGGTTTTGGAGACAAGGTTTTACTATATAACCCAGGCTGGCCTGAAACTTTCAGTCTTCCTGCCTCCGGTTTCCAAGTGTTGAGATTACAGGTGTAAGTCACATCTGGTGGGACTTTTTTTTTTGGTCTTTTTGAGACAGGATCTCCCTTTAGTCCCAGCTGGCCTGGAGCTCACTTTGTAAACCAGGCTGGCCTTGAACTCACAGAGATCCACCTGCCTCTGCCTCCGGAGTGCTAGGATTAAAGGTATGCACCGCCACGCCCAACTTAAAGACAGTTCTTAGCCACCATGTGGGTCCTGGGAATCGAACCCAGGTCTTCTGTAAGAGCAGTCGATGCTCTTAACCACTGAGCCATCTCTCTAGCCCCTTAAATTTATTATTTTTATATGAATGAATTTCCTGCATGTATGTAAGTGTACTGATGTCATGCAATGCCCACAGAATGCTGGGATTAAAGGCGTGTGCCACCATGCCCGGCATTCTGGTGGGACTTTTAAAAATTGCACTGAACTGGTAAATTAATTTAGGGAGTATTGTCTTTTTTTAAAGAAAGTTTTCCATACTTAAAAAATCTTGAAAAAAAAAATCTTGGAAAAACATGTTAGCAAAACTGGCTAAAATCTACTCTGAAACCTAAACTTATATATAGGTAATCAATTTGGAAAAAAATAAATTGCAAATATTAATAAAATAAAATAAAAAATAAAGAAAGTCTTCCTAGGGACCCCAGGATGTTCTCCAACTTTTGATTCTCCTGTCTTAACCTTCCAAGTGTGAGGATTATAGGTTTAGGCCACCGGACCCTGTTTAGCATTGCCAGGTTTATGATAATATGACTCTCTGGATTATACAGAGCATTATTTTGACTCAGGTCTATTTTAAAATTTGTATTTATTTTTACTTTATGTATATGAGTGTTTTGCTTGCATGTATGTAAGTGTACCACATGCATGTAATGGAGGTTTTATTCCCTAGAAGTGGAGTTAGGGACAGTTGTTGGCTACTGTGTGGTTTCGGGGAACCAAACCCAGGTCCTCAGCAAGAGCAGCCAGTGCTCTCAGCTGCGGAGTCATCTCTCCAGTGATACTCAGGTCTGTTTTTATTTAATTTAATGAAATTATACACTATGTTAAAAATTATACTTTTCTCTTTTTAAATCCATAAGTTACTAATGTATAATGATACTTATAAGGGTTAAATCACTTGTCTGTAGAGATGGCTTAGTGGTTAAGAGCACTGGCTGCTCTTACAGAGGGTCCAAGTTCAATTCTCAGCATTCATATAGCAGCTAAAAACCTTTGGTAACTCCAGTTCCAGGAGATCCAACATCCTCTTCTGACCTCACGTATTGCATGACAAGGTGCCCTTACATACATGCAGGCAATATAAACTCATACACAGTTAAAAATAAAAATAATAAAGTATTTTTAAAAAGAGCTAGATTACTTTAAAAGGAAGTTGGGGAACCAACTTATTGAAAAGTGATACATAAGGGGAAGACTTGATCATTTATCTTGCCTGCCTATATAAACTACCCTACTGGGTAGTTAAATAGCACATAAGGAAATAATTCTCTTTGGAGGAGTTACCTAGCTAGCAAGTGAGGAAAGAAAGACAGAATTTCATGATCGCAATTTTGCTAACTGCACTGCACTGATGGACATGTAGCTACTGGCATCATGAAGAGACAAGTGATCCTTTTGTGTCCTGAGAGTCACAAAACGGACCTTGCTAAAAGGAAAAATGAGTCCTTAATCCGATCAAATCTCTAGATCCCAGGACTGACCAACAGGAAATAGGAAGAGAGAAATGCAAGGAACCACACCAGGAGGATGCAGCAGCAAAGTCAACAGCATGGGAAGCTCAACAGGATGAAGCTACCCCGTCTTCTGAATAAATTAAAAGGAGAGGGGAGGAAATCAAATGGCTTTATAATGTAAATGACACTTAAAAGTCATATTGACTAATTATAAATAAACAACCTCACAATTGTGAGACAGTAAGAACTTAAAAACATAACCATATTGAGTTATTTGTATTTCTAGGTATAATAATGACACTATAGTTATGTCAAAAGAGTCCTTTCTATTTTTTTAGGGATATATGGATAAAATGATGTAAGCCTTGAATTCATTTCAAAATAACATGGAAGAGAGGAAGGAGTTGGTATAACAGGTAAATGATGCTGGCCGTTGAAAGCACTGGCTTTACTATGGTGCTCTGGTACCTTTGGGTATAACTAAGGTTCCCCAATAACAATTATTATTATTTTTAGTATATATATATATATTTTTTTAGACAGGGTCTCCCTTTAGTCCCAGCTGGCCTTGGCCTTGAACTCACAGAGATCCGCCTGCCTCTGTCACCAGAGTGCTGGGATTAAAGGCATGCGCCACCACGCCTGGCACTAAAGATGGTTTTTAGCTGCCATGTGGGTGCTGGGAAGCGAACCCCAGTCTTCTGCAAGAGCAGTCAGTGCTTTTAACCGCTGAGCCATCTCTCCAACCCCAATAACAATTATTTTTAAATTCTATTCATGCCCAATCATGGTGACACACATCTATAATACCAGCACTTGGGAGATGGAGGCAGCAGATGGGGAAAGGGGATAGAATTCTAAGCCAGCCTGGGCTACATGAGACCCTGTATCCAAAAACAAAACTAGCTGGGTGTGGTGGTGCACGCCTTTAATCCTAGCACTTGGGAGGCAGAGGCAGGCAGATCTTTGTGAGTTCAAGGCCAGCCTGGTCTACAGAGTGAGTTCTGGGACAGCTGGAGCTACAGGGAGACCCTGTCTCTAAAAGACAAAGAAAAACAAAAACAAAACTAAAGTTGTATGGTAGCATAGGTCTTTCTTTAATCCCAGCACTGGGGAGGCAAAGGCAAGTGGATCTCTGTGAGATCAAGGCCAGCCTGGTCAACATATCAAATTCCAAGTTAGCTGGGATTATAGGGAGACCCTGTCTCAAAAAGAAAAACAAAATAAAACAAAGCAACAAAAACAAAGCAACAAAAAATCCAAAATAACTTCATTGATATTTTGGGTTTTGAAAGACTATCTTTCCCGCTGGGCGAGGTGGTGGATGCCTTTAATCCTAGCACTTGGGAGGCAGAGGCAGGCGGATATTTGTGAGTTCAGGCCCAGCCTGGTCTACAGAGTGAGTTCCAGGACAGCTGGGGCTACTGGGAGACCCTGTCTTGAAAAGACCAAAGAGAGAGAGAGAGAGAGAGAGAGAGAGAGAGAGAGAGAGAGAGAGAGAGAGAGAATCTTTCCCATAGATGACTTTAAAAAAAAAATGAGCCAGGTGTGGTGGTACATGGCTTTAATCCCAGTACTTGGGAGGCAGAGGGAGGTGGATCTCTGTGAGTTCCAGGCCAGCCTGGTTTACAAAGTGAGTTCAGGCCAGCTGGGACTGCAAGGAGACCCTGTCTCAAAAAGACAAAAAGAAAATTGATCTGTCTTTTTGAAATAGGGTCTTCCTGTAGCCCCAGCTGTCCTGGAACTCACTATGTAGACCAGGCTGGCCTTGAATTCACAGAGATCCACTTGCCTCTGCTTCCCAAGTGCTCAGATTTGACTGTCTTTTAATAGTTTGTTTGCCTATTGTGGTTTGGATTGTAAATGTCCTTCAACAGGTATGTGCTAAATAAAGGCTCGGCCATTAGCCTGTGCTGCTATTGGGAGGTGGGGTACCTTTAGGAGGTGGGGCTAGGGGAAGAAAGCTAGGTTATTGGGATGTGCCCTTGAAATGGGACTTCAGAACCTTCCTTTCTTATCTCCTTACTACCATGAGGTAAGCAGCTTTGCTCTGCTTCATGCTTCATGCATGCGATAGCCCTAAAGCAAAGCAGGCAGTGACCATGGACTGAACCTTCTGAAACCATGAATTATAAGAATAATTTATTTATTTTGATTTTTTAAAAAGATTTGTTATTTTTATGTGTTTGAGTATTTTGTTTGGATGTAAGTGTAGCACATGAGTGTAATGCCCATGAAGGCCAGAAGAGGGCACTGGATCTCCTGGCACTGGAGTTACAGAAAGTTTTTAGCCTCTATGTCCGTCCTGGGAACTGAGCTCAGGTCCTCTGCAAGAGCAGCCAGTGCTCTTAACTGCTGAACCATCTCAGCAGCTTTCCATCTGTGTTTTGAGACGGGGTCTGGCTATATAGTCCAGGCTGGCCTTGAACTCAGCAATCCTCCTGCCTCAAATTCCCACATACTAGGATTGCAAGCATGCGTACCATCATGCCTGGCAATTTTCTTTTCTTTTCTTTTTTTTTTTGGTCTTTTTGAGACAGGGTCTCCCTGTAGCCCCAGCTGTCCTGGAACTCACTCTGTAGACCAGGCTGGCCTTGAACTCACAAAGATCCACCTGCCTCTGCCTCCCAAGTGCTAGGATTAAAGGGGTGCACCACCACACCTGGCTGCAATTTTCTTTTCTTATCATGTTCTAATCTTCAGTTTTAGTTCTTTATTTTGACAAGTTTAGATTCCATGTCAGAAATGAGCTTTATTTCCTTGACTGTGAAGAGACTTTTCAGACTCAAAGGTGACAGATGTATTCTGTGGACATTTTTGGTTTCCATGCTGGAGCAAAAGTGCAGGATTGATGGTTGTTTGGGATTGCCAAGGAGGAACCTTCGAGCACCTCCTTAAGGAAAACATGACATCTATTAGGGGAAAAAAATCCTCCAATTCAAGTGTTATGTGTGTGTGTGTGTATGTATGTATGTATGTATGTATGTATTTATGTATATATGTATATATACTGTAGCAATACAAGTTGGAGAGAACAATAAGAAAAGAACTGAAAAAAAAACCTCTGGAAAGACTCAGAAAAAGATGTAGGACATGTAGGGCAGAGTGGGGTGGCGGACATGGAAAGGGAAGCGACTCTAGATTAGATTGAGAAATGATGTATGACTTATGGAAAGAGTTTAATAACAATAAAAATATGATTATGAAAAAAAGAAATTATACATGTTTAACAACCTAGACATGTTTAGCAGTTTTAAGTTTTTTTTTTTTTTTTGGTCTTTTTCGAGACAGGGTCTCCCTGTAGCCCCAGCTGTCCTGGAACTCACTCCGTAGACCAGGCTGGCCTTGAACTCACAAAGATCCGCCTGCCTCTGCCTCCCGAGTGCTAGGATTAAAGGCGTGCGCCACCACGCCCGGCTGCAGTTTTAAGTTTTAAACAATGTCTATATGCATGAAACATTATGTGACTCTACAAATATGTACAACTCTATATTTGTATATGTCAGCCAAAATAAATAAAACAAAACAAACAAATAAACAAACAAAAATGCTGCCATAGTTTATGTGTGTGCATCCCTGATTTTGTAATGCATTCCCAATGAGAATACATGGATGGTATCACAACTCAAGAGTCAGGGCCTTAGGCTGGAGCAATGGCTCAGCAGTTAAGAACACTGCTCTTGTAGAGGACCTAGGTTTGATTCCCAGCACCCATGTGGTGGCTAACATCCATTGGTAACACCAGTCCCATGGAATCCAACACCCTTTTATGACCTCTGAGTGCATTGCATGATACAGGTACACTCACATACATACAGGCCATACACTCATACACATAAAATAAAAATGATAAAATATTTTTTAAATTATTTTTTTATTAATTATTTATTTCTGTATGTGTATGAATGTACTGTCTGCATACAAGTTTGTGCACCTGTGTCGTGCAATGCCGTGGAGGTCAGAAGAGGGTCTCGGATTCCCCTGGAACTGGAGTTCTCCTGGAATTGGAGTTTCAGACGGTTCTCGGCCACCATGTAGGTGCTGGGGACCGAACCCGGGTCCTCTGTAAGAGCAGTCGGTGCTCTTAACTGCTAGGCTATCTCTCCAGCCCCAGAAATGATAAAATATTTTTTAAAAAGTCAAGGGCCTGAAGTTGTAGAAACCTCACCCTTATTTGTATGCTCACAATAAACTAATGCTAAGAAGCCTGGGTTTGTGTTCAGTTTCTCTACTTACAGTTTTGTGCTCTTGGTGTCACTTTCCTTATCTGTGAAGTAGGGATAGCACGTTTTTGGATTTCATAAAGTTATGGTGGGAATAAAAGGAGGCAAATGTATCCAAGACACCTGACCTGTCTCACTTTATAATAGGTGCCCAGAATTACTTCCCTCTCTCACTTCTCCAGTGACTGTGTGGCAAAGAGGTCAGAAGAAAACCTGTGTGAACGGAATGAAGTCTGAGTTGCTGAGGTGGCACGTCGAGCCGAGCTTATCTGCCCTCTCTGTGAGGCCTCTGCCCACCTGGATGGACTCCACAGGACGTCGGGTAGTGACATCACAAGCTATTTAGAGAGGAGAAGAAAAGAGTCCCAAATGGGACACAGCAGAGAGGCAGTCTAGATGAGACCCCGCCTGAGGTCTTGGAGTTCCCACAGGAGCCCTGTAAGGAGCTGCAGCCTGTGCCCGTGGCCTGTGCTGCCCATGCAGATCTGCCACTGTGGCTGCTTCGTCTTCTCCCATGATCCCCTGACAACCCTTGGGATTTTGTTTCTTTGTCTTCTTTTTTTTAAACTTTTATTTATTTTTATTTTGTGTGTATGGGTGTATTGTCTGCATGTATGTAAGCGTACCTGTGTCATGCAATGCCCATGGAGGTCAGAAGAGGGTGTTGGATTCCCTGGAACTGGAGTTACAGGTAGTTGTTAGCCATCATATAGGTGCTCGGAATCGAAACCAGGTCCTCTGCAAGAACGGCCAGTGCTCTTAACCACTGAGTCATCACTCCAGCCCCAAATATTTTGTTTCTTTTTTTTTTTTTAATTTTATTTTTGTATGTGTATGAATGTACTGTCTGCATGTAAGTTTGTGCACCCATGTTGTGCAATGCCGCAGAGGTCAGAAGAGGGTGTCGGATTCCCCTGGAACTGGAGTTACAGATGGTTCTCAGCTGCCATGTGGGTGCTGGGGAGCGAACCCGGGTCCTCTGCAAGAGCTGTCAGTGCTCTTAACCACTAGGCCATCTCTCCAGCCCCCAATATTTTGTTTCTTAAAAAAAAAAAAAAGCTCTACAGGAGTGGAGGGGAAGGGAATGGGGCTTTAGGTGGGGGTTAGGATTTAGCTCACTACTGTAGAGCACTTGCCCAAACCAAAGAAGAAGAAGAAGAACAACAGCAACAACAAAACTGTCAGAAGAATCTCTTCATTCAAGTCTGACAACTTGGAATGTGTTTGTGAGCAAGCATGAACACATTTCTTTAAATCTCTATTTCTACTTCAACTTTCTGCTCTCTCTACCTCCACCCAAGAACAATTTACTCATCACTAAACATTCAAGAAAATGGCCACAGGGCCAGTCCAATGAGGAAATTCCTCAACTGAGATTCCCTCTATCCAGGTTGTCAAGTTGACAACTAAAGCTATCCAGCACCATCAACATGCACACTTTCTCCTCCAACCAAAGTTAGAACTTCAGTGAGAAAATGTCTTACCCAACTTCAGGGTGCAGAACTTCTCAAAGGATCAGCCAATGTTTGATGAATGAATAAGTCTCCTTCCATTCATGTAGTCAATAGTAAAGGACTTAGAAAGGCCTGGCTGGTAGCTGAACCAGGAAAGGAACCATTAAAGACTTTGCTTTTCTAATGTAATTAAACTATCAAAAATGAGGACATTAGCCAATCAACTTTGTTATTTTCACAGGAGGAGGCTTGTGTATGGGGGGTGTCACCCAAGACCTTATGTCATGGAGGAGGCTGTGGCAAAGATTTTCCTGCCAGGCTCACAGGAGTGCCTTCTTCCTCTCAGGCTCTTGGTGATGGTGGGAGATAGAGAAGATGGCAGGCTGGCCGTCCCTGGGAGCAGGTGCAGTGGAAGAACTGCAGTCCTGGCTATATTGTTTGTCATGGTTGCTGGAACAGGAGTGTGAGATGGGGCCCAAGACATTATCCAGGCTAACAATCTGGATTTATGGGAAGGAAACTAAGTTTCAGAAAGTGACTTGCCTTGCCTTCCATTATGGTCCTAATCAAAGTCAAACAGGTAAATGAAGCTCTGTCTTTTGAACTTGAAACTCAGTGAATTTTGTTTTTTGAGTGATTATTGTCCTTCTCTTCCTCTTTCTCTCTCCTCGCAAATCTCTCTCCTCTCTCTCTCTCTCCTCTCTCTTTATGTCTCTTCTTCCGTCCTTCCCTTCTCTTTCTTTCTTCTCCTTCTTTTCTTTTTCCTTTTTTTTTTTTGGTCTTTTGAGACGGGTCTCCCTGTAGCCCAGCTGTCTGGAACTCTCTCTGTAGACCAAGGCAGCTGGCCTTGAACTCACAAGATCCGCCTGCCTCTGCCTCTTGACTCTGCCTCTGCCTTCTGCTCTGCCTCTGCCTCTGACGCTGTCCTATGCCTCCTGCCTCTGCCTCTGCCATCTCAAGTCGGCTAGGGCATATAAAGGTGTGGCCCCCCCGTCTCTTGTCTTGGTTTTCTAAATAGCGCTAAAAACTCTGGGTGTACAAGCCCAAGATAATCTTATTGATTTATTGATTTATTATTATTTATTTATTTATTTTTACTTTACTTACTTTCTTACTAAAGACAAAGTCTTGCACCATAGCCCAAGATGGCTTTGGATTTGCAAGCCTGGTGTCTCATGCTTTCATTGTGTCATTCTGAAATGCAGTAAAGTTTTGATGTAGAGCCTGATGCGAATATTCAAAGAACTAAGGATTTTACATACCTTGTTTGTCACTCTATGTCTTGTCTGTACCAAACTTGTCAGACAGGATGCTTGCGGGGCTTTTTTGGTGGGACGAAGGCTTTGAGGCTGGAACGCTGGCTAGTCACCTGCTTCTGCCTATGGTTTTGCCCCCTTTTTCATAGACTGCTTTTTTTTTTTTTTGGTTTTTGACTTTCTCATGTGTTTTTGAGATGGTCTCCTGTAGCTCCAGCTGTCCGGTTGGACCAGACTGGCCTTGAACTCCACAAAGATCCGCCTGACTCTGCCTCCCAAGTGTGCTTAAGATTAAAGGCCTGCGCCGCCACCATGCCGCAGATGCTTTCTATTTTCCTCAGATGAAAATGTCTGCAATGACTTTCAGACAGGGATTTTTTTTTTTTTAGCATGTTTATCTGGTCTAAATTTATAATAATTTGGTTTTTTTTTAAATTTTATTATATTCTGTATGTGATGAATGTACGTTCTGCTATGCAAGTTTGTGCACCCGTGTCGTGCAATGCCGCAGAGGTCAGAATGAGGGTGTTGGTCCCCTGGAACTGGAGTTTTCCTGGAATGGAGTTTTCAGACGGTTCTCGCCACAATGTGGTTGCTGGAATGAGAACCCGGTCCTCTGTAAGAAAGGGTCGAGCGCTTAACCGCTTTAGGCCATCTCTCCAGCCCCATGTTTTTTTTTTTTTGTTTGTGTTGTTGTTTTTATATTTTTGACACAGGGTTCCTTTAGTTCCCAGCTTGGACTGGAGCCACTCTTTAGACCAGGGCTAGGCAACTTGAACTCCTATAGATCTGCCTACCTCTGCCTCACGCAAGTGCGGGATTAAAGGCGTGTGCCACCACACCCGGCCTAAGTTTGGCTGTTTTTTTTATTTTATTTTTTTTAAATTTTATTATTTTTTATGTATGTATATGAGTGTATGTCTGCATTGTAGGTTGGAATGCACCCATGTCGTGCAATGCACAGAGGTCAGGAACCGGGGCTCGGATTCCCCTGGAACTGGAGTAAAGACGGTCTTAGCTGCCATGTGGTGCTGGGAAGAGCAGTCAGTGCTCTCATCACTGAGCCATCTCCTAGCCCCAATTTTTGCTAGTTTTAAGAATTTAACCTGGGCTGGTAGAGATGGCCCATAGTGGTTAAGAGTGCCGGCTGCTCTTGCAAGAGGACCCGGTTTGGATTCCCCAGCACCCACACATGGCAGCTGAGAACCTCTTTAATTCCAGTTTTCAGGGGATCCAGATCCCTCTTTTGACTTCCATCGGTATGCAGACAGGGTGCACAGATCTACATGCAGAAGTACATTTCTACAATACAAGAATAAATTTTTAAAAGACTTTACTGATAGCTAATCAAATGAAAGTCTCCTTCTCACTGTAATCCAATGCTTAAAGTATGAAATATGTGTTACTTCCATTTGGGGTCCAGATTTTGAGGCTTAAGCCCACTAAGACCAGGCTACAGGGAAAAAGACCAAAAACAATATAAATAAAAAAAAATAAACACCTGACTTCCTGTGCACTGGCCTGGGTCCTGCCTGATTTTCTTGCTACAGTTTAAGAACCATGGGCTGGAGAGATTTGGCCCCCTATGACCTAGCGGTTAAGAGTTTGCCGACCTGCTCTTGCCAGAGGACTCAGGTTCAATCCCCAACACACCCACATATGGTGGCGAGAAACCATCTTTGATTCCAGTTCCAGGAATCCTCACGCGCCTGTTCTGACCTCTGCGTGCATTGCACAAAACACGGCTGTGCAAGACCTACATGCAGACAGTACATTCATACACTTACAATAATAAAATAAAATCTAAAAAAAAAACCACTCAGTCAGAACAGCGTTGGTGGCACATTGGCTTAATGCGTCACTTGGGACAGAGGCAAGGCAGATCTTTCTATGGTTCAAGGCCAGCCTGGTCTACAGAGTTGAGCTCAAGGCCAGCCTGGAACTAAAGGAGACCTGTCTCAAAAGACCAAAAAAAAAAAAAAAAAAGAACCACGTTGCCTAGGAAATAAACAGTAACCAGTTTCATGCTTGTCTTGGACTTTGGGGCATGGTTAGGGGTAGAAAGAAAAGTTCTGTGTTTAAAGCAGTTCTCTCTGATCTGGAGGTTGCTGGTGGACCTTGCCTTATGGAAACTTGCAACTAGGATCCTCACCAAGTCCTTTATTAGCTTGTTCCTTATATTAACCATGAAGGTCACTACTGAATTTGAAGTAGGAAAAAAACAAATGTTGACCTGTGGAGCAAAACTGTTCCTTAAATAGTTGCCAATAGTCCCTTAGTACTTCTTTTTCTTTTCCTTCAAAGACCTGAAACCCTTTCTAGACTTTAGCATTTATCATTCAGGACAGGCAAATGCCTTCTTTGACTTTCTGCAGTGGCATTTCACTTTGTTAGAGACTGTCTGAATAACCTTTGTGGAACTCAGCCAGAGTCTGCACTGGTGTCATGAGACAGGAAATCTGTTTTGATTGGCTTGGTCATTGCTTAGTTTCGGCCATGTTCTGTGGTGCCTAACCTCTGCTGCCCTCGGCTAAGACCTTGGAGTCTTGTCAGTGCTCACATTCTGAATAGGCAACTGGAGGGAAGATCTGAGGATAGAGTACATTTTTCTGGCTCGTGTCATTCACCTTTGGAAAGGAGGTGACAGGCTGGAGAGACGGCCCAGCTGTTTAAGAGCCGACTGGCTCTTTACAGCGGACCTGAGTTGGGATCCCAACATCTGGACGGAGGAGAACAATTGGTCCATAAACTTTTTTTTTTTTCAGGGTTTCCATGGGACTCTGAACACCTTCTTTTGGCCTGTGGCATGCACGTTGTGCACAGGATTTACATACATGAAGACAAAGTACTACATAAAACAATAAAAGGTGACATCTTTTAAATCAGTATAAAAGTTTATTGCTATGGTTGGCATGGTGGTTAACACACCTGTAATCCTAGCACTTGGGAGTGCAAAGGCAGGTGATCTCTGTCGATTCAAGCCAGCCTGTTCACATAATTGAGTTCATAGGAAGCTGGGGCTACAGAGAGATCCTGGTCTCAAAAAAGGACCACAAAAAAAAAAAAAAAAAAAAAGTGCTTTGAATTAGTGATATCATTGGAAAGATATGGTGAAAGATAAATAGGAAGAAATCAAGTTTATGAGGAAATCCAAAATTTGTGACTTAATGGAGACCAGAAGTGTCAAGGTATTATTTCACAGATTGGTAAATAGGGACCACCCACGAGGAAAATAGGCATTTATCTGTTATAATAACCGAGTTGAGATTGATATTCATTAAGGGGCTCGTCTTTTTTACACCTGTGCTAGCTTGGTGGGAATCATTTCATCTGTTGCTCACTCATCCTACCTTGTGTGAAGCTCGAGCTTAACTCAGCAATTCAGACCTGAAGCTACCTGCCTGAGTAGAACACTTGCCTGTGATTTTAGAAAGGGGTAAGTAAGAAAAGAGCCCATCTGGGTGGATGCAGCCCACTGCACCAGTGAATGCTGTAGGCTGCAGAGCCCGGCCTGGTGTCCAGCCCGGCAGACTCCCTCTGCTGGACACCCAGCCACATTCCTCCTGTGGGGAGGAACCCAAGATTGGGAATACAAGAGGCACACAAACCCGGCAGCCCTGCTCTTTAGACTAGTATCTCTCTAGGCTAGGAGCCCAAGCCCCTTCACCTGCATATCCACACCCCCCATCAAGGCAGGAGGAACACAGAAGTGGAGGCATGTGCGTCTGGGGAGGCTTTTTGTAATGCCCCAATGTCTCTATCCTGGAATCAGTCTGCAGTCTCAGACAGGAAAGAAATCTTTCAGTAATCCAAGGACAGAAAGCTTGTTACTCTTATCTGCTCATGACACAGTCAGAGCACTGTGTTCTAACTTCTAATCCACAGCGTGAGGGAAAATAGAAAGAGCATTTTCTATTAACAGCTCAATTACAGTGATAAAATTATACCACCAGGAAGCAGGCGTGCGTGGCGCCATGCCTTTAATCCTTAGCACCAGAGGGAAAAGCAGGCAGATCTTTGTGAGTTCAAGGCCAGCCTGGTCTACAGAGTGAGTTCCAGGACAAGCTGGCGGGCTACCAGGGAGACCCCTGTCTTGAAAAGACCAAAAAGAAAAAAAAAGATTATACCACCAGGGATGGAGAGAATCTGGCTCAGTGGTTAGGAACACATACTGCTCTTCCAGAGGGACCGAGAGTTCAATGACCAGCAACCGTATCAGGCAGCCAACAACCATCGTAACTCCAGCTCTGACTTCTGCGGGCACTTGCATTCATGTACAATCCAAACCACACACACACACATACACACAGAGCCACATATAACACACATACAATAAAAATTAAACTTTTTTAAAAATCAGAGCCATCTGACTGTACCTTGGCTGTTTTCATTTCCTCTGTAAGGTCCTCCTGGTTCTTCATGAGAGTCAAGTTCATTTCCACTTTCCTATTGGATTAACACACCACAAAGAATACTGAGATGAAATAAAGGGCCTGTGTCCATGCCCTTCTGTAGAAGGACTGTCTGTCCCCCCCCCCCTTTTTTTTTCTTGTAGTTCTTGGGATTGTAACAAGTTCTGGGGAGTGTAACTCTGCACACGCTAAGCAAGCGCTCTGCCACCTCACTATACCTCCAGTCTGTTTAGCTTAAGTGTCCCCAAAGATTGTTGCTGATTTGAATTGCACGTGAGGATTATCCAAAGAGTTAAAAAAGAAAAGATGCCTAGGAACTAACATCAACAAAATCAAACTCTGTGGGATAGGTGTCTAGGGTGTTTCAATGTGCAGCTGGATTGAGAACCACTGACCCTCTCTAGAAGTTAGAAGGGCAGTTCCTTAACAACCAAAAAGCCATGGCAGGTGGAACTTCTGACCCAAGTAAAGCTCCATGCAATCAATGTTGGATGAGGCAACTGGGTCCCGGATGGTCACTTCAGTAACAGCTGGATGCAGATGTGGAGGGTCCTGGAAGTCCCTTCTGATAGTCTCACCCTTTAGTGACAGTTAATTTTCTGCTTGTTATCAAATACCAGCCTACTCTGGAAGAGACAATTAATCATCTGCTAATGTGGGGTTCTCTAAATTTTCCTCTACATTTCTTTCCTCACTTACTGGCTTTTTGCCCTGTATGGGGAAACATATGGCTGGCTTAGTGCTTAGAACCGATGAGATATGCTGGCATGAAAATGCTAAAGAGGCAAATAATTTTCCTTATTTAGGTTTCTCATTNTTATACATGTTTAACAACCTAGACATGTTTAGCAGTTTTAAGTTTTTTTTTTTTTTTTGGTCTTTTTCGAGACAGGGTCTCCCTGTAGCCCCAGCTGTCCTGGAACTCACTCCGTAGACCAGGCTGGCCTTGAACTCACAAAGATCCGCCTGCCTCTGCCTCCCGAGTGCTAGGATTAAAGGCGTGCGCCACCACGCCCGGCTGCAGTTTTAAGTTTTAAACAATGTCTATATGCATGAAACATTATGTGACTCTACAAATATGTACAACTCTATATTTGTATATGTCAGCCAAAATAAATAAAACAAAACAAACAAATAAACAAACAAAAATGCTGCCATAGTTTATGTGTGTGCATCCCTGATTTTGTAATGCATTCCCAATGAGAATACATGGATGGTATCACAACTCAAGAGTCAGGGCCTTAGGCTGGAGCAATGGCTCAGCAGTTAAGAACACTGCTCTTGTAGAGGACCTAGGTTTGATTCCCAGCACCCATGTGGTGGCTAACATCCATTGGTAACACCAGTCCCATGGAATCCAACACCCTTTTATGACCTCTGAGTGCATTGCATGATACAGGTACACTCACATACATACAGGCCATACACTCATACACATAAAATAAAAATGATAAAATATTTTTTAAATTATTTTTTTATTAATTATAATTTCTGTATGTGTATGAATGTACTGTCTGCATACAAGTTTGTGCACCTGTGTCGTGCAATGCCGTGGAGGTCAGAAGAGGGTCTCGGATTCCCCTGGAACTGGAGTTCTCCTGGAATTGGAGTTTCAGACGGTTCTCGGCCACCATGTAGGTGCTGGGGACCGAACCCGGGTCCTCTGTAAGAGCAGTCGGTGCTCTTAACTGCTAGGCTATCTCTCCAGCCCCAGAAATGATAAAATATTTTTTAAAAAGTCAAGGGCCTGAAGTTGTAGAAACCTCACCCTTATTTGTATGCTCACAATAAACTAATGCTAAGAAGCCTGGGTTTGTGTTCAGTTTCTCTACTTACAGTTTTGTGCTCTTGGTGTCACTTTCCTTATCTGTGAAGTAGGGATAGCACGTTTTTGGATTTCATAAAGTTATGGTGGGAATAAAAGGAGGCAAATGTATCCAAGACACCTGACCTGTCTCACTTTATAATAGGTGCCCAGAATTACTTCCCTCTCTCACTTCTCCAGTGACTGTGTGGCAAAGAGGTCAGAAGAAAACCTGTGTGAACGGAATGAAGTCTGAGTTGCTGAGGTGGCACGTCGAGCCGAGCTTATCTGCCCTCTCTGTGAGGCCTCTGCCCACCTGGATGGACTCCACAGGACGTCGGGTAGTGACATCACAAGCTATTTAGAGAGGAGAAGAAAAGAGTCCCAAATGGGACACAGCAGAGAGGCAGTCTAGATGAGACCCCGCCTGAGGTCTTGGAGTTCCCACAGGAGCCCTGTAAGGAGCTGCAGCCTGTGCCCGTGGCCTGTGCTGCCCATGCAGATCTGCCACTGTGGCTGCTTCGTCTTCTCCCATGATCCCCTGACAACCCTTGGGATTTTGTTTCTTTGTCTTCTTTTTTTTAAACTTTTATTTATTTTTATTTTGTGTGTATGGGTGTATTGTCTGCATGTATGTAAGCGTACCTGTGTCATGCAATGCCCATGGAGGTCAGAAGAGGGTGTTGGATTCCCTGGAACTGGAGTTACAGGTAGTTGTTAGCCATCATATAGGTGCTCGGAATCGAAACCAGGTCCTCTGCAAGAACGGCCAGTGCTCTTAACCACTGAGTCATCACTCCAGCCCCAAATATTTTGTTTCTTTTTTTTTTTTAATTTTATTTTTGTATGTGTATGAATGTACTGTCTGCATGTAAGTTTGTGCACCCATGTTGTGCAATGCCGCAGAGGTCAGAAGAGGGTGTCGGATTCCCCTGGAACTGGAGTTACAGATGGTTCTCAGCTGCCATGTGGGTGCTGGGGAGCGAACCCGGGTCCTCTGCAAGAGCTGTCAGTGCTCTTAACCACTAGGCCATCTCTCCAGCCCCCAATATTTTGTTTCTTAAAAAAAAAAAAAAGCTCTACAGGAGTGGAGGGGAAGGGAATGGGGCTTTAGGTGGGGGTTAGGATTTAGCTCACTACTGTAGAGCACTTGCCCAAACCAAAGAAGAAGAAGAAGAACAACAGCAACAACAAAACTGTCAGAAGAATCTCTTCATTCAAGTCTGACAACTTGGAATGTGTTTGTGAGCAAGCATGAACACATTTCTTTAAATCTCTATTTCTACTTCAACTTTCTGCTCTCTCTACCTCCACCCAAGAACAATTTACTCATCACTTAACATTCAAGAAAATGGCCACAGGGCCAGTCCAATGAGGAAATTCCTCAACTGAGATTCCCTCTATCCAGGTTGTCAAGTTGACAACTAAAGCTATCCAGCACCATCAACATGCACACTTTCTCCTCCAACCAAAGTTAGAACTTCAGTGAGAAAATGTCTTACCCAACTTCAGGGTGCAGAACTTCTCAAAGGATCAGCCAATGTTTGATGAATGAATAAGTCTCCTTCCATTCATGTAGTCAATAGTAAAGGACTTAGAAAGGCCTGGCTGGTAGCTGAACCAGGAAAGGAACCATTAAAGACTTTGCTTTTCTAATGTAATTAAACTATCAAAAATGAGGACATTAGCCAATCAACTTTGTTATTTTCACAGGAGGAGGCTTGTGTATGGGGGGTGTCACCCAAGACCTTATGTCATGGAGGAGGCTGTGGCAAAGATTTTCCTGCCAGGCTCACAGGAGTGCCTTCTTCCTCTCAGGCTCTTGGTGATGGTGGGAGATAGAGAAGATGGCAGGCTGGCCGTCCCTGGGAGCAGGTGCAGTGGAAGAACTGCAGTCCTGGCTATATTGTTTGTCATGGTTGCTGGAACAGGAGTGTGAGATGGGGCCCAAGACATTATCCAGGCTAACAATCTGGATTTATGGGAAGGAAACTAAGTTTCAGAAAGTGACTTGCCTTGCCTTCCATTATGGTCCTAATCAAAGTCAAACAGGTAAATGAAGCTCTGTCTTTTGAACTTGAAACTCAGTGAATTTTGTTTTTTGAGGTGATTTATGTGTCCTTTCTTTCTCTCTCTCTCTCTCTCTCTCTCTCTCTCTCTCTCTTTCTTTCCTTCGCTTCCTCCTCTTCCTCGTTTTCTGTTTCTCTCTTCTTTTTTTCTTTTGTCTTTTTTTTTTTTTTTTGTCGTTTTATTGAGACAGGGTCGCCCTGTAGCCCCAGCTGTCTGGACCTCACTATGCAGACCAAGCAGGACTGGTCTTGAACTCCCAAAGAGCCGCCTGCCTCTGCCGTCTGCTACTGCCTCTTGCCTCTGCCTCTGCCTCTCCTCTGCCACTCTGCCTGCTGCCTCTGCCTCTGCCCTGCCTCTGCGCCCTAGCGAGGATTAAAGGTGTGTGCAACAAAAACCCACCACGCCCGGCTCTTGTCTTTTTTCCTAAAATCTAGAACTAAAACTCTGGGGGTCAGCCCAGAAATTCTTATTTATATTTATTTATTATTTATTTATTTAATTATATTTATTTATTTACTTACTTTATTTTTTTTTTTTTTTTTTTTGAGACAGTGTCTCACCATAGCCCAAGATGGCTTTTGGATTTGCAAGCCTGGTGTCTCATGCTTTCATTGTGTCATTCTGAAATGCAGTAAAGTTTTGATGTAGAGCCTGATGGAATATTCAAAGAAACTAAGGATTTTAATCCTTGTTTTGTCTCTCTTCATTGTCTGTACCAACTTGTCAGCAGGATGCTTGCCGACAGGCTTTGAGGCTGGAACGCTGGCAGTCACCTGCTTCTGCCCTATGGTTTTGCCCCCTTTTTCATAGATGCTTTTTTTTTTTTTTTGGTGTTTTTGAGATGGTCTCCCCTGGAGCTCCAGCTGTCCCTGGACCAGACTGGCCTTGAACTCACAAAGATCCGCCTGCCTCTGCCTCCCAAGTGCTTAAGATTAAAGGCCTGCGCCGCCACCATGCCTGGCAGATGCTTTCTATTTTCCTCAGATGAAAATGTCTGCAATGACTTTCAGACAGGGGATTTTTTTTTTTTTTAAAAGACAGAAGTGTAAGCTATTTATAATAATTTGGTTTTTTTTTTAATTTTATTTATTTCGGTATGTGTTTCAATTTACTTTCTGCATGCAATTTTGTGCACCCGTGTCTTTGCAATGGCGCAGAGGTCAGAAGATGGTGTTTGGATTCCCTCCCCCTGGAACTGAGTTTATCCTGGATTGGGAAAAAAAGGTTTCAGACGGTTTTCTCCTTCGCCAGAAAAAAAAAAAAAAAAAAAAAAAAAAAAAAAAAAAAAAAAAAAAAAAAAAAAAAAAAAAAAAAAAAAAAAAAAAAAAAAAAAAAAAAAAAAAAAAAAAAAAAAAAAAAAAAAAAAAAAAAAAAAAAACAGATGTGGGTGCTGGGGAGCGAACCCGGGTCCTCGGAAGAGCGGTCGGCCTCTTAAAAGCGCTAAGGGCCGCTCCAGCCCCCCTGTTTTTTGTTTTGTTGTTGTTTTTGTTGTTTTTTACTATTTTTTGACACAGGGTCGCCTTTAGTTCCGCGGTACTGGAGCTCGCTCACTATGTAGACAGGTGGGCCTTGAACGCATAGAAGCCTTGCCTACCTCTGCCCTCCAGTGCTGGGATTAAGCGTGGGCACCCACACCCCGGCTAATTTTGGCTGTTTTTTTTATTTTTAATTTTTGATGTTTTAAATTTATTATTTTTTATGTACAAGTATATGAATGTACTGTCATGCATGTAGGTTGGTGCACCCATGTCCGTGCAATGCCACTGAGGTCAAGAGGGTGTACGGATTCCCCTGGAACTGGAGTAAGACGTTTCTTAGCTGCCATGTGGGTGCGGGAAGAGCAGTCAGTGCTCTTAATCACTGAGCCAGCGCTCCTCTACTAAGCCCTAAGCCCCAATTTTTTGGCTAGTTTTTTTAGAATTTACTTTAACTTACTGGGCTGGAGAGATGGACTAGTGGTTAGGAATGCCGGCTGCTCTTGCAGAGGACCCGGTTTGGATCCCCAGCAAACCCCATGGAAGCTGAGAACCCCGTCTTTAACTCCAGTGTTTCAGGGGAATCCGGAGGCCCTCTTTTGACTTCCTCGGTAGTGGCACGACATGGGGGCACAGAACTACATGCAGCCAGTACATTCATACACATACAAGAATAAATTTTTAAAAAGACTTTACTGATAGCTAATCAAAATGAAAGTCTCCTTCTCACTGTAATCCAATGCTTAAAGTATGAAATATGTGTTACTTCCATTTGGGGTCCAGATTTTGAGGCTTAAGCCCACTAGACCAGGCTTCAGGAAAAGACCAAAAAAAATAAATAAATAAAAAATAAAACACCTGCTTCCTGTGCACTGCCTGGGTCCTGCCTGATTTTCTTGCTACAGTTTAAGAACCATGGGCTGGAGAGATGGCCTAGCGGTTAAGAGTGCCGACTGCTCTTGCAGAGGACCAGGTTCAATCCCCAACACCCACATGGTGGCAGAAAACCATCTTTGATTCCAGTTCCAGGGGGAATCCTACGCCCTGTTCTGACCTCTGCGGCATTGCACAACACGGGTGCACAGACCTACATGGGTGCAGACAGTAACAGTCCATACACATACAAAAATAAATAAAATTAAAAAAAAAGAACCACTAGTCAGACAGGCTGGTGGCACAAGGAGTTAATCCTAGCACTGGGAGGCAGGAGTCAGGCAGATCTTCTATGAGTTCAAGGACAGCTGGTCACAGAGTGACTCCAGGCCAGCTGGAACGAAAGGGAGACCCTGTCCAGGATTTGACCAAAAAAAAAAAGAGAAAGAACCACTGGCCTAGGAAATAAACAAGAACCGAGGTTTCATGCTTGTCTTGGACTTTGGGGCATGGTTAGGGGTAGAAAGAAAAGTTCTGTGTTTAAAGCAGTTCTCTCTGATCTGGAGGTTGCTGGTGGACCTTGCCTTATGGAAACTTGCAACTAGGATCCTCACCAAGTCCTTTATTAGCTTGTTCCTTATATTAACCATGAAGGTCACTACTGAATTTGAAGTAGGAAAAAAACAAATGTTGACCTGTGGAGCAAAACTGTTCCTTAAATAGTTGCCAATAGTCCCTTAGTACTTCTTTTTCTTTTCCTTCAAAGACCTGAAACCCTTTCTAGACTTTAGCATTTATCATTCAGGACAGGCAAATGCCTTCTTTGACTTTCTGCAGTGGCATTTCACTTTGTTAGAGACTGTCTGAATAACCTTTGTGGAACTCAGCCAGAGTCTGCACTGGTGTCATGAGACAGGAAATCTGTTTTGATTGGCTTGGTCATTGCTTAGTTTCGGCCATGTTCTGTGGTGCCTAACCTCTGCTGCCCTCGGCTAAGACCTTGGAGTCTTGTCAGTGCTCACATTCTGAATAGGCAACTGGAGGGAAGATCTGAGGATAGAGTACATTTTTCTGGCTCGTGTCATTCACCTTTGGAAAGGGAGGTGACAGGCTGGAGAGATGGCCCAGCTGTTAAGAGCACTGGCTGCTTTTACAGAGGACCTGAGTTGGGATCCCAGCATCTGGACGGAGGAGAACAATGGTCCATAACTTCAGTTCCATGGGATCTGACACCCTCTTTTGGCCTGTATGCATGCACATGGTGCATTTACATACATGAAGACAAAGTATACATAAAAAATAAAAGAGTGACATCTTTTAAAATCAGTATAAAAAGTTATTGCTAAGTGGAGCATGGTGGTTCACACCTGTAATCCTAGCACTTGGGAGTCAAAGGCAGGTGGATCTCTGTGAGTTCAAGGCCAGCCTGGTCTACATAATGAGTTCTAGGACAGCTGGGGCTACAGAGAGATCCTGTCTCAAAAAGACCAAAAAAAAAAAAAAAGTGCTTTGAATTAGGATATCATTGGAAAGATATGGTGAAAGATAAATAGGAAGAAATCAAGTTTATGAGGAAATCCAAAATTTGTGACTTAATGGAGACCAGAAGTGTCAAGGTATTATTTCACAGATTGGTAAATAGGGACCACCCACGAGGAAAATAGGCATTTATCTGTTATAATAACCGAGTTGAGATTGATATTCATTAAGGGGCTCATCTTTTTTACACCTGTGCTAGCTTGGTGGGAATCATTTCATCTGTTGCTCACTCATCCTACCTTGTGTGAAGCTCGAGCTTAACTCAGCAATTCAGACCTGAAGCTACCTGCCTGAGTAGAACACTTGCCTGTGATTTTAGAAAGGGGGTAAGTAAGAAAAGGAGCCCATCTGGGTGGATGCAGCCCACTGCACAGTGAATGCTGTAGGCTGCAGAGCCCGGCCTGGTGTCCAGCCCGGCAGACTCCCTCTGCTGGACACCCAGCCACATTCCTCCTGTGGGGAGGAACCCAAGATTGGGAATACAAGAGGCACACAAACCCGGCAGCCCTGCTCTTTAGACTAGTATCTCTTTAGGCTAGGAGCCCAAGCCCCTTCACCTGCATATCCACACCCCCCATCAAGGCAGGAGGAACACAGAAGTGGAGGCATGTGCGTCTGGGGAGGCTTTTTGTAATGCCCCAATGTCTCTATCCTGGAATCAGTCTGCAGTCTCAGACAGGAAAGAAATCTTTCAGTAATCCAAGGACAGAAAGCTTGTTACTCTTATCTGCTCATGACACAGTCAGAGCACTGTGTTCTAACTTCTAATCCACAGCGTGAGGGAAAATAGAAAGAGCATTTTCTATTAACAGCTCAATTACAGTGATAAAATTATACCACCAGGAAGCCAGGCGTGGTGGCGCATGCCTTTAATCCTAGCACTCAGGAGGCAGAAGCAGGCAGATCTTTGTGAGTTCAAGGCCAGCCTGGTCTACAGAGTGAGTTCCAGGACAGCTGGGGCTACAGGGAGACCCTGTCTTGAAAAGACAAAAAGAAAAAAAAAGATTATACCACCAGGGATGGAGAGATGGCTCAGTGGTTAGGAACACATACTGCTCTTCCAGAGGACCGGAGTTCAATGACCAGCAACCGTATCAGGCAGCCAACAACCATCTGTAACTCCAGCTCTGACTTCTGCGGGCACTTGCATTCATGTACATCCAAACACACACACACACATACACACAGACACATATACACATACAATTAAAAATAAACTTTTAAAAATCAGAGCCATCTGACTGTACCTTGGCTGTTTTCATTTCCTCTGTAAGGTCCTCCTGGTTCTTCATGAGAGTCAAGTTCATTTCCACTTTCCTATTGGATTAACACACCACAAAGAATACTGAGATGAAATAAAGGGCCTGTGTCCATGCCCTTCTGTAGAAGGGACTAGTTTTCTTGTCCCCCCCCCTTTTTTTTTCTTGGTAGTTCTGGGGATTGTAACAAGTTCTGGGGAGTGTAACTCTGCACACGCTAAGCAAGCGCTCTGCCACCTCACTATACCTCCAGTCTGTTTAGCTTAAGTGTCCCCAAAGATTGTTGCTGATTTGAATTGCACGTGAGGATTATCCAAAGAGTTAAAAAAGAAAAGATGCCTAGGAACTAACATCAACAAAATCAAACTCTGTGGGATAGGTGTCTAGGGTATTTCAATGTGCAGCTGGATTGAGAACCACTGACCCTCTCTAGAAGTTAGAAGGGCAGTTCCTTAACAACCAAAAAGCCATGGCAGGTGGAACTTCTGACCCAAGTAAAGCTCCATGCAATCAATGTTGGATGAGGCAACTGGGTTCCGGATGGTCACTTCAGTAACAGCTGGATGCAGATGTGGAGGGTCCTGGAAGTCCCTTCTGATAGTCTCACCCTTTAGTGACAGTTAATTTTCTGCTTGTTATCAAATACCAGCCTACTCTGGAAGAGACAATTAATCATCTGCTAATGTGGGGTTCTCTAAATTTTCCTCTACATTTCTTTCCTCACTTACTGGCTTTTTGCCCTGTATGGGGAAACATATGGCTGGCTTAGTGCTTAGAACCGATGAGATATGCTGGCATGAAAATGCTAAAGAGGCAAATAATTTTCCTTATTTAGGTTTCTCATTTTGGAGACAAAGCAGATGTGCCCAGTACAGTAAAATGATGATGATGATGATGGTGGTGGTGATGATGGGTGTGGAGGCACATGCCCTTAATGGGAGGTAGACACATGTGGATGTCTATGAATTCAAGGTCAGCCTGGTCTACATAGTGAGTTCCAGGCCAGCTGGGACTATAGGCAGACCCTGTCTCAAAAACAAAACAAAACCCCACAAAAACTCACAAAAACCCACCCAAAACAAAACAACAACAACAACAAAAGCACTGCAGGAAAAGCCTGCCATAGTCATAGTAAACTGCTAAGTTAGAAGACTAGAAAATATATCAATTTTAAAAAATCCTTATTTATAAAGTCTTTAAGTCTAACAGGAAATTATATGGAAAGAGAGAAACAATCTTCCTCTTTTGGAAGGATTTCAAATCTAGAAAGGATAAATTGCTGTCTCAACAGCATGATGGTCTGACTACCAGGAATAAGGACTGTTCTTCTCATTCCACAGATGAGAAGATCGAGGCATGGAGAGACAGTGGTTTGGAAACTCTTCAAGTGAATTCTTTTTTTTATAAGACAATTTTTTTATTTATTATTTTTTATGTGTATTGAGTGTACTGTCTGCATGTAGGTTGGTGCACCTGTGTCGTGCAATGCCTCGGAGGTCAGAAGAGGGCATCAGATTCCCTTGGAACTGGAGTTAAAGACGGTTCTTAGCTACCATGTGGGTGCTGGGAATCAAACCCGGGTCTTCTGCAAGAGCAGTTGGCATTCTTAACCGCTGAGCCATCTCTCCAGCCCTGTGAATTCTTATTAGACAAAGAAATCATCTTAATTTAAAATTCTGTCCATTTAATCACATACCAAGAAGTACTGAAAATGATGCCATTTTTTTTTACATATATGTGCACACATGTGAAATACCTAAGGTCATTCATTCATTATAACAGACTGGACTTAACTAATGTGGCTTATCAACTGAAGACTAGTCAAATTAGCTATGGTAATTTAAGAACAAGATGTTGGGGCTGGAGAGATTGCCTAGCGGTTAAGAGCGCCAACTGCTATTGCAGAGGACTGGGGTTTGATCCCCAGCACCCACATGGTGGCTGAGAACCTGTCTTTAACTCCAGTTCCAGGGGAACCCGGCGCCCAATTATGACCTCCATGGCATTGCACGACACGGGTGCACAAACCTGCATGCAAACAGTACATTCATACACATACAAAAAAAAAAAAGAACAAGATATCTCGGGGCTAGAGAGATGGCCTAGCCGTTAAGAGTGCTGACTGCTCTTGTAGAGAACCTGGGTTCAATTCCCAGCACCCACATGGGGGCTGAGAACCATCTTTAACTCCAGTTCCAGGGGAATCCGACACCCTCTTCTGACCTCTAAGGTATTGCATGACACAGGTGCACCAACCTACATGCAGACAGTACATTCATACACATACAAAATAATAAAAAAAAGAACAAGATATCTCTGAGTGAACATAGAACTCTAGGAAATTCTAAGAACGAGACTCTGCTCGATATGAGATGGATATGGGATGGATATGCCAACGTTGCATAGTTTTGGTCTTCTGTTTATGGGTCTTTACATTCTACATTTTAGGAAGGACACACAGGGGAGGTGTGGGGGTGCACCCCTCTAATTCCAGCACTCTGGAGGTAGAGGTGGGAGGATCGGAAGATGAAGTTGCCCTTGGTTACAGGAGTTTAAGGCCAGACTGGTTACATGAGATATTGTTTCCCACCCCCAACAAAAGTGAATAGGAGCCTTCTAAGTGCATTTCAGATTCAAAACTTGAACCAGAAACTAAAATTAATCTCAGTACTCAGGAGACTAAGAGCAGAACCTCAGCCTCCCTGGCTTACAATGGGGGTGGCCAGACTTCTACTGCTGTGACAAATGCCTGAGAGAAATGAGAGAAGACATACTTTACTTACAGTTCAGAGCTGTTAGTCCATCACAGCAGGGAAGGCGTGGGCAAGGGCAGCTCCCATCTCCATGGGGGGAAGGACACAGACAGAAAGCCTGCACTTACCTAGCACAGGAGGCCCTGGGTCCAATCCCTAACACAGTTTATTTGTTTGTGTTTTGCATTTTTTAGACAGGGTCTTCCTTTAGTCCCAGCTGGCCTGGAGCTCGCTCTGTAGACCAGGCAGGCCTTGAACTCACAGAGATCCACCTGCCTCTGCTTCCCAAGTGCTGAGATTAAAGGCATGTGCCACCATGCCCAGCCTAAGATGGTTCTTTTTTTAAATTTTTTAATTTATTTTTGTATGTGTATGAATGTACTGTCTGCATGTAGGTTTGTGCACCCGGGTCGTGCAATGCTGCAGAGGTCAGAAGAGGGTCTCGGATTCCCCTGGAACTGGAGTTCTCCTGGAATTGGAGTTACAGATGGTTCTTAGCTGCCATGTGGGTGCTGGGAATTAAACCCGAGTCCTCTGAAAGAACAGTCAGTGCTCTTAACTGCTGAGCCATCCAGCCCCTTAAACAGTTTTTTAAAAAGTATTTTATTATTTTTTTTATTTTATGTGTATGATGGATTTAAGTGCAATGCTCACAGAGGCCAGAAGAGGATGTCAGATCCCCTGGAACTGGAGTAACAGATGGTTGTAACTGCTATGTGGGTGCTGGGAATTAAACCTGGGTCCTCTGGAGGTACAACAAATGTTCTTCACTGATGAACCATATTTACAACCTGGTATCAGTGTTTTAGAGTTTGGATATAAATAAAACTTTTGGATTTACATAGAAATAATGACATCTTGGAAATGAGACTCAAGCGCACACACAAAATTCACTTACGTTTCTTATGTGCAGGTGTATCTTATGCACACACTCTGAGGATAATTTTACACTATATATATATATATATATATATATATATATATATATATCTTTTTGAGACAGGGTCTCTCTGTAGCCCCAGCTGCCCTGGAACTCACTATGTAGACCAGGCTGGCCCTGAACTCATA
>VZQC01007398.1:4171939-4257777 GCA_009823505.1 Rhizomys pruinosus | reverse complement strand
TGCTATATAGAGCAGACTGGCCTTGAACTTACAGATATCTATCTGCTTCTGCCTGGGATTAAAGGTATGTGCCACCACATACAGTTTACACAATATTTTTAGTACATTTTTACTGTAACCTGTCACATGGAGTCAGATGTAGAATTTTCCACTTGTGGCATTTTTTTTTTCATTACTCAAAAAATTTTGGAGCATTTCAGATTTTGTCTTTTTATTTTTATTTTTTTTTTAACTTTTTAAAAATTTTATTTCTTTTTTTTTTTTTGAGTTTTCGAGACAGGGTCTCCCTGTAGCCCCAGCTGTCCTGGAACTCACTCTGTAGACCAGGCTGGCCTTGAATCACAAAGATCTGCCTGCCTCTGCCTCCCAAGTGCTAGGATTAAAGGCATGCGCCACCACGCTCGGCAAAATTTTATTTATTTTCATATGTGTATGAATGTATTGTATGCATGTAGGTTGGTGCACCCGTATCGTGCAATGCCGCGGAGGTCAGAAGAGGGTGTTGGATTCCCTTGGAACTGGAGTTAAAGATGGTTTTCAGCCGCCATGTGGGTGCTGGGGATCGAACCTGGGTCCTCTGCAAGAGCAGTCGGAGCTCTTAACCACTAGGTTATCTCTCCAGCCCCCAGATTTTGCCTTTTTAAATTAGAGCTGTTTATCTCAGTGAGTCAGCAAAAGAAGCTGAGATTATAAACCCCAAATTCCGTTATTCTGGTTAAGTCATTTGTTTTTTTCCTTGTTTCTTCAGTAAATGACATCTTTTGATATTTATCTGACATGTGCCGGGTCCTGTGCTCGGCACTGGGGTACAAGGATGAAAGATCTATTTGCAGGTCATTTTCTTCTAGGGAGATGACAAGAAATCTCTGCAAGGCAGCAGTAAAATGTGATAGATTATAACAGGTTTCCGTAGGACCTCAAGGGAGGCAAAGCTACATTAGGCCCTGAAGGTTTGTTTACCAGTAGACATAGTGCTAAGTCTTGCAGGAGAGGGAAGGCAGGGCAGTCAAGGCAGAGGAAGCAGCATGTGCTGGTTGGGGGGGGTATTCTGGTGGCTGCAGTGGTGGACAATGTAAACTGAACTTAGGCATCTTGCATAGTATAGTTTGGAGTTTAAGAAAAATTGCATTTATTATTTATATATATATATTTTCTACTTATAAAAGAAACACATCTTCATAGATAGAAATTTAACTTGTAGTCAGTAGGAATATGATAAGGCATTTCAAGAAACTGGTGATAGTACTGAGCTGTATTTAGGAGGGTGATGGAGACTGTGTGGAATTATAGGCCTGGGTGGGCGGAGAGAGGACTAAAAACTGTAAACACCCAGGGAATTCTAGGACAGTGTGTGAGGTGCTTCCAGCAGTGACGTGCAGGTCCTGGAGTTGCTTGTGTCCAGGCTCCTGTACTCATGTCTTACTGACTTGGAATCACTCTGGAGCCTCAGTTTCCACAGCTGTCAATGGACAGGCTCTGGCCAAGTTACTTGTCCTTGGAAAACCTTCCACAGCCCTGACCTCCACCTTCATGCCAGGCACTTCATCTGAGCATGGAACTTCTAGGCCTGCAACAGCCTTCTCCAGGCTCCTGGGATGGGGAGTGTGGGATACAGGAGAGAGAAGGAAGACTCCTGTCGTCTCCAGATGCCTCCATGACTTGTCACTGAACTCAGGTTCTCTATCTGTGAAATGAGAGCAACAATTTTCCCCTGGAGAGCTGGAGAGGGTGGCTGACCCCTGCAACCCCAGCACTTGAGCGGTAGAGGCCGGAGGATCAGAAATTCAAGACCATCCTCAGCTACATGGTGAGTTCGATACTAGCCTGTATTACATGAGACCTTGTCAATAACAGATAAATAAACAAATACTACACAGAGTTCAACCAGGATAACAAAACTGGAAATTCTGTATAGCATGACATAAAAAGCAAATGTCCAATTTCAGTATTTTCTTTAATTTTTTTAACATTTATTTTTATTTTGTGTGTGTGTGTGTGTGTGTGTGTGTGTGTGTGTGTGTGTGTGTGTGCCTGTCATGGTATGTGCATTCCTGTAGAGGTTAGAACTCAACTTGTAAGAAGCAGTTTTCTCCTTCCACCCTGTGGGTCCTTGGATTCGAACTCAGTTTGTCAGGCTTGGCAGTAGGTGCCTTTATCTGCTAAGCCGCCATGCTGGCTCGTAGTTCAATATTCTATTAAGGATAGAAGAAAACCAGCACCTTTTTCTCCTCTCCCACATGAGTAGTGGGGACTGAACTCCAATTCACATACCACTGAGCCATCTCCTCAGTCCCTAAGATAGTGTCTTGTTTGTAAGTTTCAACTTCTAAAGTAGTCCAGTGTTGTTTTCTGGCATATTAGAAAGACGTACAACAATAATACAAACAAAAATGGAACAAGGGGCTTGAGGAAAAGGAGTTAAGTTATTTTCTTCCAGGACTGAGGACCTGAGTGTCATCCTCAGGGCCCACAAGGAGAAGGAGGGAACCACCTCTAGTGGGTTGTCCTCTGACCTCCTCACACATGCTGTGGTGGGTACACACACACACACACACACACACACACATGTGCACATATGCACTATATATATAATAAAAAATTTAGGGCTGGAAAAATGGCTCAGTGGTTAAGAGTGCCGACTGCTTTGCAGAGGACCCAGGTTCGATTCCCAGAACCCACACAGTGGCTAAGAACTAAGCTGGGCATGGTGGCACACTCCTTTAATCCTAGCACTTGGGAGGCAGAGGCAGGTGGATCTCTGTGAATTCAAGGCCAGCCTGGTCTGTGGAGCGAGTTCTAGGCCAGCTGGGGATATAGGGAGACCCTGTCTCAAAAAAATAAAATTAAATTAAAGCATGAAACAAACCCTATGATTTTTAAAATAAAAACTAAATAAAAATTTTGTGGATTATTAAAATTGATCGATGCTCCAGCCAGGTGTAGCAGCACTCATCTTTAATCCTAGTTCTTGGGAGGAATGGGCAGGCCTCTGAGTTTGAGGCCAGCCTAGTTTACATATCGAGTTACTGGCCAGCCAGGGCTACATAGTAAGAACCTGTCTCAAAAAACAAAACAAAACAAAACAAAACAAAACAAAACAAAACAAAACAAAAAACCAAGCAAAAACAAATCTCTGCTCCCTCTCAGGTTCTGAGGTCAGAACAAAGATATGAAATTAAAATTTTCATAGCCACAGAATAGAGGACCCTCATTAATGTCATGTATTGTGGGCTCTGTGGCTTTTCATCCTAGCTCACTTTGTGTCAGCCATGTCTTCAATCATCTGTGACCCTTAGTTTCCTCATCTGTGTAGTGGGATCTGTACTTTCACCAGGAAGAAGAGTGGGAAGATTAAACAAGCTCTAATATTCAGGAGTTGGCCCTTAGCAGGCGTCAATGAGTGTTTGTTCCTTTCTCCCTTGGGGTAAGTCTTTTATAGATGTGAACATTCTTACAAAACTGTTACTTCACATAATTCTCACCTCACTGTTGAGAAGCAGGTGTTGAGGGAATGTTTTATCAGCAGCATTTTACAAAGAGGAACTGGCATCCCAGAGTGGTAGTGGTGCCAGGTCACTCACAGCCAGAGGCCCAGGGCTTCCTAGCTGCTGGCCAGACACCTTCATATTATTCACGTTCCTTTTCATCTTGGGCTTTTGTGTTTTTCTCTTGGGGATGCAACACTTGCTGTCTTCAATATTTTTTCCTGGCATTATTATCCAAGAGTTTTGCATTCATTGAATCATGACCCTGGGTTGCAATCCTTCTGCACTGTCCCTGCCAAGTGATTAACGAAGAACACTTAAATGATTCAGGACCAGAACTTCCGTCATAAGGCAACTGTCTCCATCTTTGGACAGTGTCTTCGGCCAAGCATTATTTCCCTGTCACTCTTATTAAAGTCATTGAAATCTTTCCTGATGTGACTGGAGGAAGCGATAATGAGACATAGCTGTCCCCCTGACAACACTGGTGACCAGCCTTAGAACAGGGAGGCTGGGAGAAGGGTGCTCTAACTCCAGGCATAGTTGGCTCTTGTGCCCGCATCTGGGACAGGTCCCTCCATCTTGCTTTTAAAAGCAATGTGAGTTAACAGTATGCAGTAGCTATGGAAGTGAAGCTTATTTCTCTCGTGTTTCTGTCTTCTGGATACAGAAGCCATAACCTTTCATGTCAGTATGCATTAGGCTATTCAGTATGTATCTAGAGATGAATACGCATTCTTGCTCTTTTCTTTCTATCACGTCCTAACCTTGATAATTAAAAAAATTCCTAGAAAAATCTCTACTTTAAGTCATGCATTAATTTTTATAGTTTTTTTAAAAAACATGGTTCAATTTTTACATGAACTCTATATGTTCTTTGGATCAAATATGTTTCCCCAAATCTAAACCTGATGAAATAAGTGATCATGCTAAATCAGGATAATCACATTGTTTTTTGAGTCTAAAGAAGATTCTTAACTGTGAGAAAGACTGCACACGAAGACCTGAGAAATACATGCTTCTCTCCGTGGTGACCTGCTTTTCCATAACACTGTGCTGATGGTATCCATTTCATTGTTTATCTCTCTCTTAGAGTACAGGCTCTGTGGATGGTCAAGGACAGAGATGATCTTTAGTGTGTTACAATGTTTGAAACACAAGGGATGCTCAATAGAAGTCGGCTGAAGGGAACCAAACAATCTATGGGACAGAACTCAGGTGGGTGTAGTGGGAAGAACAGAGTCTTAGAGAATCAGAGAGTCTTCCCCAGACAGGCTGCATGTGTACGTGGTGATACAATTTTTTTTTTTTTTTTTGTCTTTTTGAGACAGGGTCTTCCTGTAGCTCCAGCTGTCCTGGAACTCACTCTGTAGACCAGGCTGGCCTCGAACTCACAGAGATCTGCGTGCCTCTGCCTCCCAAGTGCTAGGATTAAAGGCATGCGCCACCACGCCCAGCATTTATTTATTTCTGTATGTGTATCAATGTATTGTCTGCATGCAAGTTTGTACACCCGTGCCGTGCAACGCCGCGGAGGTCAGAAGAGGGTGTTGGATTTCCCTNCTGGAACTCACTCTGTAGACCAGGCTGGCCTCGAACTCACAGAGATCTGCGTGCCTCTGCCTCCCAAGTGCTAGGATTAAAGGCATGCGCCACCACGACCGGTGGTGATACAATTTTTAAACTTAAAAAATTATTTGTAAAAGTTTATATTTGTATTTTATCTGTACCAGTGTTTTGTCTGCATGTCTGTAAGTGTTTTGTCTGCATGTCTGTAAGGGCACCACATACATGCTGTACCCAAGGAGGCCAGAAGTGGGAGCCATCCCTAGATAAGTAGTAGGCCTGGACTGTGTAAGAAAGGTAAGTAAACAAGCTAGGGAAAATAAGCCAGTAAGTGGCATTCCTCCGTGGTCTGCGTCGGTTCCTGCCTCCACGTTCTGGCCCTGGTGTTCCTCGACGATGGACTGAGCTACAAGCTAGATCGGCTGCGGGCTAGGTCGGCTGCGGGCTAGGTCGGCTGCGGGCTAAATCCGCTCTCTGCTCCCCAAGCTGCTCTTGGTCATCATGTTTATCACAGCAACAGAGAAGCAAACTAAAGCAATTATCATGGACTCTGGGCAAGGATGACTGGAAAATTCGTGAAGCATTCCATATTAAAAAGAAAGGAAGAAAGGAAGAAAGGAAGAAAGAAAGGAAGGAAGAAAGAAAGAAGAAAGAGAAAAAGAAAAGAGAACACAGAAGTCAACTATAGAGTGAGGTGATTAACACACTTCTCCTGGTGTGGACAGCCTTGCGCTTTTCTGTTTGGACTCACTATCCTTGTCTGTACAACATGGAGACTGCCTTTCTACAAGGCAATCGCTGAGACTCTGGGAGCTTCCTTGGTAGCAGCGAGAAGGCACACGGGAGGACAGCCGTTTACCCTGCATACTCCCAGGGGCAGGCATGATCTTTTGGGCAATGACTATTCTGGAAACCAGAGGCTAATTATGTGCACTGTAGGGCCTGTAGAGCAGGCAGAGCTAGGATTTGTGTGAATCCTGAGGAAGGGGGACTGGAAAGTGGGCCTTAGGATTAACAATGGCTCCTTCTCAACTGCACCAAAATTGCTAGAGCAAAAAAAAGGTGTAACACAACAGCATAATGAACAGTAAATTTATAAAGGCATTGTGAAATTCCCCACCCTGAATTCTGTACTTTTTAGATGCTCTAAAAATACATTCTCTTATTGTCTTAGTAAGGGATCACCTTAAATACACTATATATTTTGCTCATTTGTTATGTTTAGTGTCTTTCCCCCTTTCCCCTGCATTATCCTGGAGGGGTTTTTTGCTTTTGTTTTTTTCTGTGCTGGGGACGGAACCCAGGGCTTTGTGCATGCTAGGCAAGAGCTCTACAATTGAGTTATATCTGCAGTATGTTTTGTTCTTGGATATATCCCATATACCCAGAAGGTACCAGGTACATAGTAGGTAGCAGGTGTTGGAATACTGGTTACATGAATGACTGAACAGTGGTGATGGTGATACTCTCGCTACTCCATGAAGTTCCAGTCATAACTGTGTAAACCTTAACTGTTGATAAGAATGAAAAGGGTCAAGGGGGATTGTAGGCAGTGATAGGGCCCTTGACCAACATGCATGAGGTCCTAGGTTTAATTCCCAGTAGTGGCAGGAAAAAAATAATCAAAGATATAATTTCACTAATAGTAACAGGATGGTAAAGAGAACCATCTGAAACTCCAATTCCAGGAGAACTCCAGTTCCAGGGGAATCCGACACCCTCTTCTGACCTCCGCGGCATTGCGCAACACGGGTGCACAAACTTGCATGCAGACAGTACATTCATACACATACAGAAATAAATAAAATTAACAAAAAAAAAATTAAAAAAAAAATAAAATCCTTTTTTTTTTGGTCTTTTTGAGACAGGGTCTCCCTTTAGTCCCAGTTGGCCTGGAGCTCCCTATGTAGACCAGGCTGGACTTGAACTCACAGAGATCCACCTGCCTCTGCCTCCTGAGTGCTGGGATTAAAGGCGTGCTCCAGCACGACCCACTAAAATAAAATTCTTATAGCAAACATCTTTTGTTTTGTTGCCCAGAATCATTGTCCCTTCTTATAATTTTAAATACCCTGTGAGATACACTGAGATACACTTCCTTTCCCCATTGACACTTCCTGTAGCTCCAGGCTGGGCTAGTGGGGCTTTATTTGGGTGTGTGATTCAAATTGTATCTCATTAAGTTCTGGAGTGACCCTGGGATGAGAAGCCAGCACCCATCTTGCTACCACTAGAAGAGCGTAAGAGGAGGCCAAGGAAAGAGGGGGTCTAGTCCTGGGGACATGTAGATTGTGGGTGAAGCATGGCTTGTTTTTTTGTTCTGTTTTTTTGACAAGGTCTCATGTAGTGTACAGTGAAATTCACTATGTGGTTGGAGCTGACTTTGAGTTCTTGATCTTCCTGCCTCTACCTCCTGAGTGCTGAGGTCACAGGCATGTGATCCTTCTCTCACTATCTGCATGATTCTTAGTCAAAGCCCCACCGTGCAGATCTAGGCTTAGGGCAATTTATGGAGGTGTGACATGAGAACTCTGGATTAAGGTTAAGACAGTGACCCTTATGACTGCCAAAGTTCCTGCCAGTGCTCACAGCACCAGACAGTACCATCATCATGAATTCTCCAAGTATTTACTCTCCTCTCTCCTGTGCCTGTCTTTCAGAGTAACTTCTTTTTTTTTTTTTTTTTTTTTTGAGAAAAAAAAAAAAAAAAAAAAAAGGGTCTCCCTGTAGACCCAGCTGGCCTGGAACTCACTCTGTAGACCAGACTGGCCTTGAACTCCCAGAGATCCACCTGCCTCTGCCTCCTGAGTGCTAGGATTAAAGGCTTGTGCTACCACACCTGGCTTAAAGATAGTTCTTAGCTGCCATGTGGGTGCTGGGAATCAAACCCAGGTCTTCTGCAAGAGCAGTTGGAGCTCCTAACCGCTGAGCCATCTCTCCAGCCCCTGAGAAACTTCTTATCAAGGGTCTGGGGATGGTATCCTCTGGGGTAGCGTGAAGGGGTTGGGGTCTTTCCTTGCCACTCTGTTCTGTTCCTGGTCAGTTTCTTTGACTCCAAGGCTATTTGCTTTCAGTTCCACACACTCTGAAGAAGGCAAAGGAGGGGATGGGAAAGGGCCTTCAGCCAAGGGCTGTGGGATGAAAAGGGTGGGTCATTTGCTGAGTTGCTTCCATGGGCTTCCATGGAGTGGGAGGGAGTATTGCAAAGGTAGACCAATTGCATTGTCACCATAGGAGAGCTCAGTGCCCTTAACCAGAAGTAAAGCTGAACTTGGGAGATCAGTGAACTCTTAGAGAATAGAAAACAAGACCCATATCCAAGAGGGAGTCTATGTTTGACTTCTAAATAACTCAAGAATCAGTGTTCTCCATAGCAGAAATATTGGCTCTACCAAATTACAGAAGTAAAGCAATAGCAATTATGTTAGATAAAGATAAAATGAATCCTATTTGCCTGCTCTACGAGGCAGTTCAAAGTCGTCTTCTTTCCTCTCTGTTCTTGTCCCCCACTATCCAAACCAGACACCCAACCGATTTGTCCCCGATGGCTGCTGGGATTACTGTCCTAATTTGTTCTTTCTTCATCTGCTACAACCTGCCTATTTTCTGCCCCTTCTGATAAAGTAGGAATGCAGAGGGACTTCTGAGGCTGTTTTTGTAGCATGCAGAAGTGTATTAACTGGCATTCCTGTGTATGTGTCTATAAACCCCTTGTCTTCTCAGTGTGAGATCACCTTCAGGAACGGCGTCATGTCGATGTGCAGCTTGCGTGTGTAAAATTCTTTTCCGTTTGAACGCATCAGCCCTTTATTTATACAACTTTGAGGCTCTCCCGTCTTCCGAGCTGCTGCCTCCAAGGACTGCAGGACTCCCTGTGAGAGAGGCAGAAAGCCCAGCTTTTATAGGAACGATACACAGAGCAATAAGAGCCAGTCCAAATCCCCCAATATTTATAAAAAGCAATTTTTTCTTCATGGCAACACTAATAGCAACACCTCTTTTTATGATTGAAGACCCACAGGACTCGTACATGTACAGAATAACCCAAAGCTAGTTAAAGCACCCAGAGACGTGGGAAAAGGGTCCTTTCCAGGGTGGTGATTATTTTATTTAATCCTCACTGCAGCCCTGGGAGGCAGTCTGGCCACAGCTAGTTCACAGATCAGGAAACTGGGAGGCTCCAGGAGGCCAAGCAACTTGTCCAAAGCCATTAGTTGTAAGTGGCAGAGCTAAAATCACTGCCCCTGAAAAGACTCCTCCTTTTTTCTTTTTTGAGACAAGAGTTTCACTTATATAGCACAAACTTGGCCTGAAATTTGTGATTCTCCCACCTCAGTCTCAAAAGAGTTGGGGCTACAGGCTAGTACCACCACATCTAGATCTAAGATTATTTCTTTATTATTTATTTATTTATTTTTCTTTTTGAGACAGGGTCTCCCTTTAGTCCCAGCTGGCCTGGAGCTCACTCTGTAGACCAGGCGGGCCTTGAACTCACAGAGATCTGCCTGCCTCTGCTTCCCAAGTGCTAGGATTAAAAGTGTGCACCACCATGCCTAGTTTAAGATTACTTTTTAAATGGGATTAAAAAGATTTCTATAATTCCATGAATGGTTGTCAAATCTACCTTGTAATATATATAGTTATAGCAAGAATCCAACTTAGATGTGCTTGATGTGTTGGGAAGAGTGATTTGAGCAGATGTGGCAGAGAGGGAGGGAAAAATGGGCTGAGGAGCCTGGGAGCCCTGGGGGTTCTGTGAATATCTTGGGCAATGATCTCTGCTGTCACCAAAATGAGCAAATGGTGTCACAATTCCGAGCACTGAAAGTCTGATGTGAAGTTTTCTTCCAACCCATAGCCTCCCCCCACACTGAAACCTGGGTGACCTTTCTAAGATGCAAACTGACCATGTCCCTCCTTTGCTTCGAGCCTTCAAAGGCCATTGCCCTCGGAAAGAGGACCAACCAACCATCTTAAAATGTTTATGAGGCCCTTCTTGCCTGGTCCTGAACTATCTTTTCAGCCTCATTCAGTCATTCAACAAATATTTATTGAGTATCTTCTTCCTGCCTGGTAGAGTGGGTAGAAATGCCACGTGCTCCAGATGAAGCCTGCACCATCACAGACGGAGAGCACACCCTCCTCTGAGGGGGAAGAAAACAAAGTAAGCCATGCCTTTGAGAAGCAGCAGCAGAAGCAGCTGAGGATGGGGAAGACACCATGGTAAGCAGGGGAAACGTGGAAGCCCCACTAGGGTGATTTGGAGCAGACTACAGAAGAGGAGCTCCTCTCCTGGGAGACACTTGAATGAAGTGCTTCCCTCACTGTGGAAAAACAAGTGCAGAGGACCCTTCTGTCTCCTCCTCAACCTTCATCACATGGCTTGTCTGTGTTCCCATGGCCTCCCAGAGCACCAAGCACCTCCAGCTATGGCCAGCAATGATTGCCAAGGCTGTGCACTGCAGTCTTCTTCCCCCTAGCTGACTGTGAGCTCCGTGAAGGCAAGCAGCCACGCTGTCTTGTTCCCCAGTCACAGCAATGCTTGCCTAAGAGTTTGGAAATGAATATACAGCAGATAATGGCTGAGATGAAGAGTAAGGCCCATAGGAGTGAAGGACAGCAGACAGCTACACATATAGCTCACCTCCATTCAAATGGGGAGGGGCTAATGAACACCCTTCACAGGAAGCGTATGTTGACTTCCAGTGGCCTGGCCTCCATATGGTACTGGTCTCTCATTTCCAAAGACAAAAGTTATTTGTTATTTTGGGGGGCTGATTTGCTGGGTCACATACATTAGTGTGCTGTGAGATCACTCTGGGTGGAGATTTTGATCATTTCCACATTTTCTAGGTGACTACTCTCAGACGTCCGACTCTCTGGGCAGTCATAAACTCTCCCTCCCATAACATTTATATTGCTCGTAAGCATTCATGAGGAATTAACAGTTGGTAGGTCTCCACAAGCAGCCTCATTCCAATGAACATCCACACCCTTTTCCTCTGTTTTGAAATGTGGCTAGAGATAAAGGTTTTTCTGGAAAAACACATATCCAATTTGTTGTCATCTCAGCCATATATCTGTAATGTTAGGCAGAGTCATCTCTTTCCCTCTTGAAGCTCACATGAAAGCTTTCAAGCTAGAATCTGACAGAATTTCAAGCTCTCTAGCTGCCATAATCTTGCATGAATCATTGGATAGGATAATAGAAATCAGATAACACTGATTTGAGAGAAATTTCTTCATTATCCCCAAAGATTTTGCATTAGGCTACAGGACATTAGGCAAAGCCAAGATCAGTTCATATGGCTGGAAGAACTTCAACTCCTTATATTGAAGAATGGGGAGTTGAGGGCTTTGAGGAGAGTTCTACACGATTTGACCTGAGAATTATCTAACAATTCTCTTGAACACTCAGCTCATCTCTCTATCATTAGGATGTAGTTTGATGGAATCCTTTTAGAGAAGATATGTGTGTGTGTGTGTGTGTGTGTGTTATTATGTTCAAGAAGTCTAGCAAATGGATGATAGTGAAAGATTGGGAGATATTAGAGTAAAGATTATAAAGGTTAAACATACAAGGGCTGGAAAGATGGCCTAGCGGTTAAGAGTGCCAACTGCAGCCGGGCGTGGTGGCACATGCCTTTAATCCTAGCACTTGGGAGGCAGAGGCAGGCAGATCTTTGTGAGTTCAAGGCCAGCCTGGTCTACAGAGTGAGTTCCAGGGCAGCTGGGGCTACAGGGAGACCCTGTCTCGAAAAGACCAAAAAAAAAAAAAAAAAAAAAGAGTGCCGACTGCTCTTGCAGAGGACCCGGGTTTGATCCCCAGCACCCACATGGCGGTTGAGAACCGTCTTTAGCTCCAGTTCCAGGGGAATCTGATGCCCTCTTCTGACCTTCGTGGCATTGCAGGACATGGGTGCACAAACCTACATGCAGACAGTACATTCATACACATACAAAATAAATAAAATTTTAAAAAAAGGTTAAACATACAAAGAATTCTGAGAGGCAGGGATAGAAGAGATAGAAGTCAGAAAGTTAGAGCTGGGAAAGCCAGCCATATACTCGGATGGTTTGTATCTATTTGTTAAACAGGTATTTATAGTGTCTACAGTGTGCCAGACAAGGGAGTGCAGAACAGCAGGCGATTTTAGATGGTGACTCATCCTTGAAGACATTGTAATAGTGATAGGCTGGAAAGCGATGGGAGATGGCTGGCTGCTTACCTCCAGGCAGTCAGGGAGGACCTCTCTGAGGAGGTAACACTGGAGCACAGAGTGGGTGACAAGAAAGAGCCAGCTCTGGACAGATCTATCTTCAGTAGTCAGTATCTTTGACTATTTGGAGTGTTAGTCATGCAGGGACTCTTTGAAAAGGAGAGTCCTGGGCTGGAGAGATGGCCTAGCGGTTAAGAGCGCTGACTGCTCTTGCAGAGGACCCGGGTTCAATCCCCAGCACCCACATGGTGGTTGAGAACCGTCTTTAGCTCCAGTTCCAGGGGAATCTGATGCCCTCTTCTGACCTCCATGGCATTGCACGACATGGGTGCACAGATCTACGTGCAGACAGTACATTCATATACATAAAAAATAAATAAAATTAAAAAAAAAAAGGAGAGTCCTGGATTTGGGAGCCTACCCTTTTCCATCCCTCTGGGCTCCATCCTGACCCTATGAACTCCCCTTTGGGTTGAGGGGTAGAACAATCAAAGTTGGCCCTTGAAGCTTTGGGGTATGTTAAGACCAAAGACAGTAGCATAAAGAGGAGAAAACGCAGGCTAACTGGAAGGAAGGAAAGGGGGTGATAGTGGGGTGAGGTAGGGTGTGGGGGAGTGGGGGTGAGGCTGGGAGGAAGCAGAGAGGCCTGAAGCTGTTTTTATTTTTTCATGAGCACACTTTGAACATGATTTAGAAATGGATAGAAAAGGTGATATTATTTCTCAGAAAATCAAAACCCATTTCTTTCCCTATATTGTTCTGTAAATATTTAAATATTTTTGTTCTGTTAAAAACACCTGGAAGCCTTTCTCTTTAGTAAATGAAACAATAAAGATTAACGAGTTAATTTGGTAAAGCTGATTTGAATTGCACAGAAGGCATTGCACAAGTGCTTGGCATTTAAACAGTTATCTGACATTTAAAAGGAGACAACTGTTAATGAATTCAAGAGCTAATCTTATACCCTGACAGAGTGAGCCATGGAAAATCCAGGATTATTATCTTGCTGTAAACATAATGTGATTCAGTCGCGCTATCAAAAGAAGGGAGCAATTGGCTGCATACAGATATCCATAGTAACATGCATCAGCCAAACTGAAAGGGGACGTCCATTAAAAGTAAGTAAATAGTTCATCATTCCCTTTAGTACTGTTGGATTATAATATCTGAACTGTAAACCCAGGGAGGGGACCCCACCTCCTCAGGTCATTTCGCCTCCTCCTTTCAACTCTGGTATCTTAAAGGGTCACAACCACAAGTTGGCTCTACAAACAGACCTTGGGATGTCTAACTTTAAAATGGGATTCTGAACCCAACAGCTATATCTCCACCCATGAATTCCACAGTCACCCAAGACAAGGATCTGTTCTGTAGGCGTCCCGCAGGGCCTCCTCATGATGTCTCCCACTCCTTTCTAATTGGGGCTCCCCACCTTTGTAGCTGCCGCCTAATGGCTCCAAGAAGAACTACTGTCCCTCATTAAAGAGGCTGCAACACTCTGGCAGTCTAACCACCTCCCACGCACTCACTGCCTCACTCAGCCTTAGAGCCAGCTGCCAAGAGTCTCTGGGAACCTGTGGGCAAGCTGAGCAGGGAGAAGAAAACAGGAAGGAGAGGGAGCCTGGGTAGCCAAGATTTCAACTGTGCTGGAGAACATACCTCCCCATCATCTTAAACAGGACTGGGAGAGGCTTTTGGTGAAACCCCTTGAAGTGCTTTAAACTGCCACACAGGGAATTTGTCCCCTCCTGTGAGCAAACAAAAGGAAGAGTCCTGACCAGCAGGCCCCCTCCTTGTGGGAGATTCCTACCACTATTATCTCTGGGGGCTTTGAATCCTGGTGGGGAAGAGGGACCTGAGAGGGTTAATCACTGCGTGGTGGGGGAGAAGGAGGACTGGGAGTTGAACTTCCTCTTCCCCCAGCCAAATCCTGGAAAGGACTGCTGCTGCCCTGAGCTTCTAGCTGAAGGGGCTGGCCAGTTCCCTGGGCTTGGCCATCTTGGGCCTGGTTATTTCTTCTCATGCAGTGGAATTGGGGACATAGGTGGGGCTGGGTTGCACATGGAGCTTTGCTGGCTTCTGGTGATCTAGCTTCCTGGAAAGGGGACTCTGTGAGGGCAGGGCCTTTGTAGACGCTCATCTACCTCCCACCCAGCCAGTCAGCTTGGAGCTCTCTTGGCTCTGCCTTTGTCCAGAGGAGGAGGAGTTCTCTAGTGCACAGAAGGTCATAAAGGCCTCTAGGGTCTCAGTTCAACCATGAAGCCTTCAGGGAGCCAAGGGTCCCCAGTCTACTGCACACTTCCACCCATCATCCCCATCATCCATGTGCCTGGGATCCTCGGCCAGTTACCTGGGTTCATCCTGTTCATCTCTGCTGCCTGAAGTCCCACTTGCTTTTTAATGTTGTCAAGACCATGTGAGGGCCCCAACATGGGTTAGGTGGACAGTTTTCACGAGTGCTCCACCAGTGGGCATAGTAGAGACAGTTGGGTTTGTTTTTATTTTTTAATTTTATTTATTTTTTGTATGTGTATGAATGTACTATCTGCATGTAGGTTTGTGCACCCGTGTCTCGGAGGTCAAAAGAGGGTGTCAGATTCCCCTGGAACTGGAGTTAAAGACGGTTCTCAGCCACCATGTGGGTGCTGGGGATCGAACCCGGGTCCTCTGCAAGAGTAGTCAGTGCTCTTAACCGCTAGGCCATCTCTCCAGGCCCCAAGACAGTTGGGTTTTAAGGTATCAAAGAAATTTCTTATTTCCCATCTGTTAACAACTTTGGTCTCTATCACTTGTTTTTTCTTTTTGAGACAGGGTTTCATGTATCCCAGGCTAGCCTCAAACTCCCTATGCAGCTAAGCATGATCCTTCTAGCTCTATTTCCCAAGTTCTGGGATTATAGATGTAGGCCAATCATGCCTGGTTTAAGCACTCTTGGGGGTTCAACCCAGAGTGTCATGCATGTTGGGCAAATGCTGTACTAACCAGCTATTTACCCCACTCCCAACCTTCCATTTACTTTTTCATACCTCAATTCCATAAAAGATATTGGCATCCGAGGCTGGAGAGATAGCCTAGTGATTAAGAGCGCCGACCGCTCTTCCAGAGGACCCGGGTTCGATCCCCAGCACCCACATGGCGGCCCAGAACCGTCTGAAACTCCAATTCCAAGAGAACTCCACTTCCAGGGGAATCCGACACCCTCTTCTGACCTCTGGGGCATTGCATGACACGGGTACACAAACTTGCATGCAGACAGTACATTCATACACATACAGAAATAAAAATTAATAAAAAAAAGATATTGGCATCCTTAGTGTTTATCAAGTCATCCTGCTAGCTAGCAAGGCCTGGTCTAGGAAAAGAAATCCAACAGTCTCTAGTTCTCCTCTTTGTTATGGGCTCCTTTGGTGATTTTTGCCAAGTCACTAAGTTTTCTACCTAAAGAACAATGCTTACTTCATTGTTGCCAAAGAGATTTTGAGTCATGAAATGCAGGACATTTCAACTCCAGAATACAATTATCTGGAAATAAATCTTATCCTGGAATTCTAATTGATATTGTCCCCAATTTAATTGTTTTGTTGACTCAACACTATCATTGTTTATCTGGCTTACAGAGAGTTGGAGGAGAAAACTTTTGAGACAAAAGAGAAATTTGCTCTGCCCCTAGGGAGGTGGAGCTGTGTTTCCCATGAGGGGCTGTCTAGCTGGGCTCAGGCTGCAACTTCGCCTGGGTTTGGATGAGGATACATCCTGCTTTGGACAGGAGATGGAGGAAGAGGGGAGGGCTAGAAACACCCCCAGCTCCTTCTAATCCAGTACTTAAAACCCCCAACTCTGTGACTTCCTTGTTTTGTTAAGTGTAACTTTTCCAATCTGACAACCAACAGACAGGGAATCTCAACTTGATTCCGCTGTAAAAGATCATTTTAAATCAGTCAGTTTTTTCACTAGAAAAATAAAGTTACCCATGGTATTTTGATTCCCAGATTGGGCCATATAAGCTTATCTGCTTATCTACTCCATAATTTAGAAAGACTATGAAACTGAACTGGCTCCAGGACTGTTGGGACAGAAGAAGGCAAGAGGAAGAAAAAGAAAGATGACTTCTCCCGTCTTCCTGCCAGCTCCCTGCCACCTGGGTCTCCTGTCCCCCCAACTTCCAACTTTTCCCTGGCAGCCTGGGCTGTAGGGTGGGAGGCCCCTAAACTCCGTCTCCCTCCTCTCAGAGTCCTTTACCTCACTCCCTTAGGGAGAAGCAAACTCACCATGAGATAGAGGAACTCGAAGGAATCTCTAGTGGGTAGAGTTTTAAGTTGTGAAACAAACTAGTTGGTATGGAGGATGCCTGGGGAGGGAAGCTCGGGGTAGACAGGGGACCGTATGGCTCCGAGTCTTCCTTCTGATTGCTACCACTTTTCAGGGTTTTTTTTTTTTGGGTTTTTTTGGTCTTTTTGAGACAGGGTCTCCCTGTATCCCCAGCTAACCTGGAGCTCACTCTGTAGACCAGGCTGGCTTTGAACTCACAGACATCCGCCTGCCTCTGCCTCCCAAGTGCTAGGATTAAAGGCATGTGCCACCACACCCGGCTAAAATGGAGATCTTAACTGTACCCACAACAGAGCTGTTATAAACCCTCAAACCATTGGCATCAATTGCCTACCATCAAAAAATATCCTCTCAAGATAATGGGGAGATGATCCTTCTTCAGATTTGTGGGTAACTACATGGAGGTTCACTTATTATTCTCTTTATTTTTACATGTTTGAAATTGCCCATAATACAAAGAAAAAAACGAATGAACTAGGTAGGTATTCTGTGTTACTAGCAACCAAGAGGTCAATAAACGTAGCCTTATTTAAATAAATCGTAGTCATGTAAATCCAACATATAAACTTCGGTTTTGTAGTTTTGTAATTACAGACAAACCCTTTCAGGAAATAGTCTTTAAATTGTCTAGGGATTTGGGGGTGGACAGAGTGGTGTAGATAAGCTTGGGCCAGAGAAAGAAGCTCGATTAGGACTTCAGAAATCCTTTGAATTAAGTTCTAGAACCAAACAGGTTATAAGAGAGAGAATGTTGCATCCTGGAAAAGAGAGCTGGTGGGGGAAAGGGTGCACAGAGTTCTTCCCTCCTCCCTTAATGGGAGGTATAGGAAGTTGATCCTCAGCATGAGTGCTAGGACCCATCCTACTCATCTTCACAATGATCTCCAAGAAGGATGTCTAGTGACATCTCCAAGTCTCACACCACCCAAAGCTTTTCCAGAGAGTGTAAAGCCAAGAACCAAGTGATGACCAACAACAGGCAGCAGTGGGGACTGTGCCAGGTGAGAGAGAGTGTCGGCTAACTTCATCCCTGTGAGCAAGACAAATCACACCTCACCTCAGACTCCTCGGAGGACTATGGGCTTTTCCTATGAATTACAAATTTCTATGGGTTGTGAGCTTTCTGTGACATGAAATATTTCATGCTAATGAAGAATTTTATTTGTCAGTTTCTTCCAGTGGGTTTCACATGCCAGGAATTGTATTAAACACCTTGATACCTAGCAGTTAAGAGCACTGACTGCTCTTGCAGAGGACCCCAGCACCTGCATGGCGGCTAAGAACCGTCTGTAACTCCAATTCCAGGAGAACTCCAGTTCCAGGGGAATCTGAGACCCTCTTCTGACCTCCGCGGCATCGCACGGCACGGGTGCACAAACCTACATGCAGACAGTTCATTCATACACATACAAAAATAAATAAAATTAAAAAAAAACAAATATGAATCAGGCATGATAAGAAAAAAAAGCTGGGCATGGTGGTGCACGCCCGTAATCCCAGCAGGGGGGAGGCAGAGGCAGGTGGGTATCTGTGAGTTCAAGGCCAGCCTGGTCTACATAGTGAGTTCCAGGACAGCTGGGGCTACAGGGAGACCCTGTCTCAAAAACAACAACAACAACAAAAAAAACAGTCTGTCGTTAAAGCCTGGAATCTTATTCATTTAGATAACAGTTTGCCAAAAAGTTAAACATAAAAGGTTTTTATGGTCTAGCAGGACACTGATACAAAGTTATTCTAAACCTTTGTACAAAATACAGTGTGCCTACAGGTGCGTGTACATGGGTTTATAGTCCTGAAAGGGGAAGGCTGACAGGAGCTCTGAACACTATGTGTGAAACCCCCAAAGAGACAGATGGGACACACACAGCTTTTATTTAAGCCAAATCCTAGCCCACCAGAATGACAGGCTACTTTGCGAAATCCAAAAACAGTAAATTGAGGACATATAAGATCAAACAGGAACAGTAAACACATGAAGCCTAAACTAGAGTAGGTGGAACAGAAGTAGCTTTGTGAAGTGGGGAAAAGGGACATAATTTCAGTTTAACAGGACTTTTGGGACATTTCCAAAGTTTAATCTCCACAAAGCAACAAAACTCAACCAAAACACCGGAGATAAAGCATGTTAGAAAGGATGTTTGCTCTCTCTGAGCTGCCGTTGGTTTGAACAAAGGAGGTAAATTGAAGTGAATTGGCTGGGGAAAGACTGGTAGAAGCTTGCTTTCTTATTTTAAACAAGGAGAGGGAATGATTCTTGGGAAGTCTAATTAAGGTTTGAGTTTGTTCTTTGATATTCTACTGACAGTCTCTCTGTACTGACAGCTCTCCAAATCAGAGCACTTAAGTCCCTCTAGCCCCAGCTACTTAGACAGACCTGAACGGACAGGAGAATCTTTACTTAAGACACAAATTGAGAATAAGAGGTAAATTCATTGTCTGAGTCCTAGAAGGATAAAATATCAAAAAGCAGTCGAGATCCTTGAAAGGTGAAATCTGAGGGTCTTATTAATAGCTGCTTACAAACCTAATTAATGTCAAATTTGCGAAAGGAACAGTTTTTTAAAATGATGGTGCTGTTTAGCTTGCTCTGTGTATGTCCTCTTGTACATTGTGAGTCCTAGATGATTTTAGTTATCCTTGGATATACTGTGCACTTTAAAAAATTGGTTTATTTGGCCTTTTGTTTTTTTCCAGACAGGGTGCCCAGTCTGGCTTTGAAGTAGTGCTCCTCCTCATCAGCCTCCAGAGTCCCAGGATTATGCAGGAGTGCACCACCATGCCTATTTTGAAAATTAACAATTTTTTTAACAGTCTCTTTCCTTTTTAATTTTTTAAATTTTATTTTTTTTAAATTTATTTTATTTTATTTATTTATGTGTATGAATGCATTGTCTGCATGCAGTGCACCCATGTTCATGCAATGCCTCGGAGGTCAGAAGAGGGTGTTGGATTCCCCTGGAACTGGAGTTCTCTCGGAAATGGAGTTACAGTTGGTTCTCAGCCGCCATGTGGGTCCTGGGGATTGAACCTGGGTCCTCTGCAAGAGCGGTCGGTGCTCCAACCGCCAGGCCATCTCTCCAGCCCCAAATTTTATTTATTTTTTATGTGTATGAATGTACTGTCTGCATGTAGGTTTGTGCACTGCAATTGGTGTCCTGCAATGCCATGGAGGTCAGAAGAGGGTGTCAGATTCCCCTGGAACTGAAGTTAAAGACGGTTCTCAGCTGCCATGTGGGTACTGGGGATCGAACCCCGGGTCCTCCGCAAGAGCAGTCGGCGCTCTTAACTGCTAGGCCATCTCTCCAGCCCTATCTTTCCTTTTTATAGGGGGTATAAAAAAGAAAAAGTCAAGACAATAAAAAAAACAAAACCAAGCCCAGGATATTAAAATAAAACCTAGCCCAGCACATTCCCTAATTTCAAGCTAGCCTGGCTGCCCTTTTTTCATGCTCTATTTTCATGTCCAAAATGTAACAGGAACCATAGCTGCAATCACGGTTGACTTACGATTTTGAGTTGTATTTTAAAAATATTAAATCAAACTGGGCATGGTAGCACATCCCTATAATTGCAGTATTTGGGAAACTGAGGCAGGAAGATGACCAACCTGAGGTGCATAATAATATGATCCTATCTCAAAAAACAAACAGTAATAACAACAACAAGGGAAAGAGAGAGAGAAAGGAGGAAGGAAGGAAGGAAGGAAGGAAGGAAGGGAGAGAGAGAGAGAGAGAGAGAGAAAGAGAGAAAGAGAGAAAGAAAAGAAAGAAAGAAAGAAAGAAAGAAAGAAAGAAAGAAAGAAAGAAAGAAAGAAAGAAAGAAAGAAAGAAAGGTAGGTTTCAGTTTTCTCCCCAGGGGACATTCAGCAAGGTCTGGAAACATTTTGAGTGTTACAACAGGGTAGTGATTAGAAGCTAGGGTGCTGCTTAACATGCAATTCATGGAATGGGTCCCCATCATCAAGTGTCTGGGGTCCCCATCATCAAGTGTCTGGTTCAACCTCAGTGGTGTTGAGGTTAAGAAACACTGTGTGGAATCATTAGTATTGAATCACAGATTCTAGTACAATTATTATTATTATTTTGGAGTCAAGGTTTCATTTATCCCAGGCTGCCTCAAACTAGTTATGTAGTCAAGGATGATCTTGAATTTCTGATCCTCCTTGCCTCTACCTTCCAAGTTTTGGGATTACCAGGACATGTGTTGTGACACCTCATTTTTTTTTGTGGTGCTGGGGGATTAAATCCAGGGCTTCCTACTTTCTAAACCAGCAGCTGAACTGTATCTCCAGTCCCTTGTCATCTGTATGTGTGTGTGTGTGTGTGTGTGTGTGTGTGTGTGTGTTTGCGTGCGTGTGTGTGTGTGTGTGTGTGTGTGTGTGTGGTGTTAGGGTACAACATGGACGGACAGTCCTCTGAAAGACTGACCTTGGACATCAAATGACTCCCGAGAAAAAAGGAGGAGCCATAGAAGTCATGTGCCCTTCCCAGCCAGATGTCAGCCTTGGCTGCATGAGGGGAGGGGCTAAGGACATTTAAATAGGGAAGGCAGGGGGTGGGTTTCTCCCCTGTTGCCATCTCGGGGCATCGGTCACAGGGCCCATGTCCCATGTCGGGACCCTGTATGGCCATGGGGGAGGGGGAGCACTGACAATCCTGTAAGTGACCCCCTCACCCAGTTAAACTCACTAGAATCTTTCAAACTGTGGTTTGGAGAATCTTCCTCACTTTATCTTTGGAAACTTGGAGGGGCAGGTGGGAGAGTGAGGCAGGAGACACCACATGGGCACGGAAGTCCCAGAAGGAATTTTAGCAACATGGGGATTGAACCCAGGGGCCTTACTCATGCTAGGCAAGCACTCTACCACTAAGTTATAATGTACATAATTGCTTCCTATTATTATTATTATTTTTTTTTTTTATTATATTTTTTAGACAGGGTGTCTCTTTAGTCCAAGCTGTCTTGAAGAAAGCTATGTAGACCAGGCTGGCCTTGAACTCACAGACATCCACCTGCCTCTGCCTCCTGAGTGCCGGGATTAAGGTGTGTGGATACCATGCCTGGCATTCGAACTGCTTTCTCATACAATACAGGAACACCTACCCAGCCTAGCACCACAGCAAGGTGAGCTGGGCCCTCCCACATCACTCAATACCCCATATAGGTGGCCACAGGTGATTCCAATGGAGGCAATTCCCCAATTGTGGCTCCCTCCACACATGTGTGTCAACTTGACACTAAAACCATCTAATACAGTGATGCATTTTGTTTCTGTCAGAAATTTTTCCTGATTTATTTTCATTAGACATTAATTAATTTATTTATTTTGGTCTTTCTGAGCCAAGGGCTCCCTTTAGTCCCAGCTGGCCTGGAGCTCGCTATTTAGATGAGGAGGGCCTTGAACTGAGAGATCCACTTGCCTCTGCCTCCTGAGTGCTGGGATTAAAGGCATGGGCTACCCAACCCAGACTAACCTTTTTTTTCCACCAATTAAAATGTATTTCTGTTGTATTTGAGACCGGGTCTTCCTTTATCCCAGCTAGTCTGGAACTCACTATGTAGAGCAGGCTGGCCTTGAATTTACAGATATCCACCTACCTCTGCCTCCCAGGTTCTGGGATTAAAAGTGTGTGCCCCACACCTGGCTCATTAGCCTTTTAATTTCCGCAGTATTATAGGCAAATTCCTTCATGTCACTCAGTGACACTTCTTCAATTATATTCTTTAGCATTCTCCCACTGACTAAATTCTCTGGTGTTCAGAAAGGGCTGAATGAAGTGTGAAGGCATTTCCACATTTTGACAGTCATATAGTTTCTCAGCAGTATGAACCCTAACGTGTACTGTAAGGTCAAGACTATGACCAAAAGTCTTCNTCCCCAGTCTACGCACACTTCCACGCCAGTCTCCATCCCCATCATGCCATTGTGCCTGGATCCTCGGCCAGTTACCGGTCATCCTGTTCATCTCTGCGTTGCCTGAAGTCCCACTTGCTTTTAATGTTGTCAAGACCATGTGAGGGCCCCAACATGGGTTAGGTGGACAGTTTTCACGAGTGCTCCACCAGTGGGCATAGTAGAGACAGGTTTGGGTTTGTTTTTATTTTTAATTTTTATTTATTTTTTGTATGTGTATGAACTGTACTATCTGCATGTAGTTTGTGCACCCTGTCTCGGAGGTCAAAGAGTGGTGTCAGATCTCCCTGGAACTGGAGTTAAAGACGGTCTCAGCCACCATGTAGGTTTGCTGGGATCGGAAACCCGGGTCCATCTGCAAGAGTGTGCAGTGCTCTAACCGCTAGCGCAAGTGCTCTCCAGCCCCAAGACAGTTGGGTTTTAAGGTATCAAAGAAATTTCTTATTTCCCATCTGTTAACAACTTTGGTCCTCTATCACTGTTTTCTTTTTGGACAGGTGTTTCATGTATTCCGAGGCGTAGCCTCGAAACGCCCTGATGCAGCTGAAGGCATGATGCCTTCGTAGCTCTATTTCCCCAAGAGTTCGTGGGATTATAGATGTAGGGCCAATCATGCCTTGGTTTAAGCAGCGTGCTTGTGGTTCAAACCCAGGCTTATGCATGTTGGGCAAATGCTGTACTAACCAGCTATTTACCCCACTCCCAACCTTCCATTTACTTTTTCATACCTCAATTCCATAAAAGATATTGGCATCCGGGCTGAGAGATAGAGCGCTGAGGAGGTCCAAGAGTGCGCGCGGAGCGCCGCTTCAGAGGACCCGGGTCATTCTCCAGCAGCCACATGGCGCCCAGAACCGTCTGAAACTCCCAATTCCAAGAGGAACTCCACTTCCAGGGAACCAGACACCCTCTTCTGTAACCTCTGTGGCGGCATTGCGTGACACGGGTACACAAACTTGCATGAGACAGTACATGGCATACACAGACAGAGAATAAAAATAATAAAAAAAAAGATATGGCATCCTTGAGTGTTATCAAGTCATCCTGCTAGCTAGCAAGGCCTGGTCTAGGAAAAGAAATCCAACAGTCTCTAGTTCTCCTCTTTGTTATGGGCTCCTTTGGTGATTTTTGCCAAGTCACTAAGTTTTCTACCTAAAGAACAATGCTTACTTCATTGTTGCCAAAGAGATTTTGAGTCATGAAGATGCAGGACATTTCAACTCCAGAATACAATTATCGGGTGAAATAAATCTTATCCTGCAATTCTAATTGATATTGTTCCCCAATTTAATGTTTTGTCTGACTCAACCACTATTCATTGTTTATCTGGCTTACAGAGAGTTGGTAGGAGAAAACTTTGATGACCAAAGAGAAATTTGCTCTGCCCCTAGGGAGGTGGAGCTGTGTTTCCCATGAGGGGCTGTCTAGCTGGGCTCAGGCTGCAACTTCGCCTGGGTTTGGATGAGGATACATCCTGCTTTGACAGGAGATGGAGGAGAGAGGAGGCTAGAAAACACCCCAGCTCCTTCTAATCCAGTACTTAAAACCCCCAACTCTGTGACTTCCTTGTTTTGTTAAGTGTAACTTTTCCAATCTGACAACCAACAGACAGGGAATCTCAACTTGATTCCGCTGTAAAAGATCATTTTAAATCAGTCAGTTTTTTCACTAGAAAAATAAAGTTACCCATGGTATTTTGATTCCCAGATTGGGCCATATAAGCTTATCTGCTTATCTACTCCATAATTTAGAAAGACTATGAAACTGAACTGGCCCCAGGACTGTTGGGACAGAAGAAGGCAAGAGGAAGAAAAAGGAAAGATGACTTCTCCCGTCTTCCTGCCAGCTCCCTGCCACCTGGGTCTCCTGTCCCCCCAACTTCCAACTTTTCCCTGGCAGCCTGGGCTGTAGGGTGGGAGGCCCCTAAACTCCGTCTCCCTCCTCTCAGAGTCCTTTACCTCACTCCCTTAGGGAGAAGCAAACTCACCATGAGATAGAGGAACTCGAAGGAATCTCTAGTGGGTAGAGTTTTAAGTTGTGAAACAAACTAGTTGGTATGGAGGATGCCTGGGGAGGGAAGCTCGGGGTAGACAGGGGACCGTATGGCTCCGAGTCTTCCTTCTGATTGCTACCACTTTTCAGGGTTTTTTTTTTTTTTTGTTTTTTTGGTCTTTTGAGACAGGGTCTCCCTGTATCCCCAGCTAACTGGAGCTCACTCTGTAGACCAGGCTGGCTTTAACTCACAGACATCGCCTGCCTCTCGCCTCCCAAGTGCTAGGATTAAAGGCATGTGCCACCACACCCGGCTAAAATGGAGATCTTAACTGTACCCACAACAGAGCTGTTATAAACCCTCAAACCATTGGCATCAATTGCCTACCATCAAAAAATATCCTCTCAAGATAATGGGGAGATGATCCTTCTTCAGATTTGTGGGTAACTACATGGAGGTTCACTTATTATTCTCTTTATTTTTTTTACATGTTTGAAATTGCCCATAATACAAAGAAAAAAACGAATGAACTAGGTAGGTATTCTGTGTTACTAGCAACCAAGAGGTCAATAAACGTAGCCTTATTTAAATAAATCGTAGTCATGTAAATCCAACATATAAACTTCGGTTTTGTAGTTTTGTAATTACAGACAAACCCTTTCAGGAAATAGTCTTTAAATTGTCTAGGGATTTGGGGGTGGACAGAGTGGTGTAGATAAGCTTGGGCCAGAGAAAGAAGCTCGATTAGGACTTCAGAAATCCTTTGAATTAAGTTCTAGAACCAAACAGGTTATAAGAGAGAGAATGTTGCATCCTGGAAAAGAGAGCTGGTGGGGGAAAGGGTGCACAGAGTTCTTCCCTCCTCCCTTAATGGGAGGTATAGGAAGTTGATCCTCAGCATGAGTGCTAGGACCCATCCTACTCATCTTCACAATGATCTCCAAGAAGGATGTCTAGTGACATCTCCAAGTCTCACACCACCCAAAGCTTTTCCAGAGAGTGTAAAGCCAAGAACCAAGTGATGACCAACAACAGGCAGCAGTGGGGACTGTGCCAGGTGAGAGAGAGTGTCGGCTAACTTCATCCCTGTGAGCAAGACAAATCACACCTCACCTCAGACTCCTCGAGGATATGGGCTTTTCCTATGAATTACGAATTTCTATGGGTTGTGAGCTTTCTGTGACATGAAATATTTCATGCTAATGAAGAATTTTATTTGTCAGTTTCTTCCAGGTTTCACATGCCAGGAATTGTATTAAACACCTGATACCTAGCAGTTAAGAGCACTGACGCTCTTTGCAGAGGACCCGGAGTTCAAACCCCAGCACCCACATGGCGCTAAGAACCGTCTGTAACTCCAATTCCAGGAGAACTCCAGTTCCAGGGGAATCAGAGACCCTTTTCTGACCTCGCGGGCATCTGCACGGCACGTGTGCACAAACCTACATGCAGACAGTTCATTCATACACATACAAAAAAATAAATAAAATTTAAAAAAAAAACAAATATGAATCAGGCATGATAAGAAAAAAAAGAGCTGGGCATGGTGGTGCACGCCCGTAATCCCAGCAGGGGAGGCAGAGGCAGTGAGGGGGATCTGTGAGTTCCAAGGCCAGCCTGGGTCTACATAGTGAGTTCCAGGACAGTGGGGCTACAGGGAGACCCTGTCTCAAAAACAACAACAACAACAAAAAAAACAGTCTGTCGTAAAGCCTGGAATCTTATTCATTTAGATAACAGTTTGCCAAAAAGTTAAACATAAAAGGTTTTTATGGTCTAGCAGGACACTGATACAAAGTTATTCTAAACCTTTGTACAAAATACAGTGTGCCTACAGGTGCGTGTACATGGGTTTATAGTCCTGAAAGGGGAAGGCTGACAGGAGCTCTGAACACTATGTGTGAAACCCCCAAAGAGACAGATGGGACACACACAGCTTTTATTTAAGCCAAATCCTAGCCCACCAGAATGACAGGCTACTTTGCGAAATCCAAAAACAGTAAATTGAGGACATATAAGATCAAACAGGAACAGTAAACACATGAAGCCTAAACTAGAGTAGGTGGAACAGAAGTAGCTTTGTGAAGTGGGGAAAAGGGACATAATTTCAGTTTAACAGGACTTTTGGGACATTTCCAAAGTTTAATCTCCACAAAGCAACAAAACTCAACCAAAACACCGGAGATAAAGCATGTTAGAAAGGATGTTTGCTCTCTCTGAGCTGCCGTTGGTTTGAACAAAGGAGGTAAATTGAAGTGAATTGGCTGGGGAAAGACTGGTAGAAGCTTGCTTTCTTATTTTAAACAAGGAGAGGGAATGATTCTTGGGAAGTCTAATTAAGGTTTGAGTTTGTTCTTTGATATTCTACTGACAGTCTCTCTGTACAGACAGCTCTCCAAATCAGAGCACTTAAGTCCCTCTAGCCCCAGCTACATAGACAGACCTGAACGGACAGGAGAATCTTTACTTAAGACACAAATTGAGAATAAGAGGTAAATTCATTGTCTGAGTCCTAGAAGGATAAAATATCAAAAAGCAGTCGAGATCCTTGAAAGGTGAAATCTGAGGGTCTTATTAATAGCTGCTTACAAACCTAATTAATGTCAAATTTGCGAAAGGAACAGTTTTTTAAAATGATGGTGCTGTTTAGCTTGCTCTGTGTATGTCCTCTTGTACATTGTGAGTCCTAGATGATTTTAGTTATCCTTGGATATACTGTGCACTTTAAAAAATTGGTTTATTTCAATTTTGTTTTTTTCCAGACAGGGTGCCCAGTCTGGCTTTGAAGTAGTGCTCCTCCTCATCAGCCTCCAGAGTCCCAGGATTAAGGGTGCCAAAAAAAGGTGTACACCACCATGGCTTTTTTTTCTTTTTTTTTTTTAATTTTTTAAATTTTATTTTTTTTAAATTTATTTTATTTATTATTTATGTGTATGGAATGCACTGTCTGCATGCAGTGCACCCATGTTCATGCAATGCCTCGGAGGTCAGAAGAGGTGTTGGAATTCCCCTGGAACTGGGTTCTCTCTGGAATGAGTTACAGTTGGTTCTCAGCCGCCATGTGGGTCCTGGGATTGAACCTGGGTCCTCTGCAAGAGCGGTCGGTGCTCCAACGCCAGGCCATCTCTCCAGCCCAAAATTTTATTTATTTTTTATGTGTATGAATGTACTGTTCTGCATGTAGGTTTTGTGCACTTGCAATTGGTGTCCTGCATGCCATGAAGGCAGAAGAGGGTGTCAGATTCCCCTGGAACTAGAATTAAAGACGGTTCTACAGCTGTCATGTGGACTGGGGATCGAACCCGGGTCCTCCGCTAGAGCAGTCGCGCTCTTACTTGCTAGGCCATCTCTCCAGCCCTATCTTTCTTTTTTATAGGGGGTATAAAAAGAAAAGTCAAGAACAATAAAAAAACAAAACCAAGCCCAGGATATTAAAATAAAACCTAGCCCAGCACATTCCCTAATTTCAAGCTAGCCTGGCTGCCCTTTTTTCATGCTCTATTTTCATGTCCAAAATGTAACAGGAACCATAGCTGCAATCACGGTTGACTTACGATTTTGAGTTGTATTTTAAAAATATTAAATCAAACTGGGCATGGTAGCACATCCCTATAATTGCAGTATTTGGGAAACTGAGGCAGGAAGATGACCAACCTGAGGTGCATAATAATATGATCCTATCTCAAAAAACAAACAGTAATAACAACAACAAGGAAAGAGAGAGAGAAAGAGGAAGGAAGAAGAAGGAAGAAGGAAGGGAGAGAGAGAGGAGTGAGGAGAGAAGAGAGAAAGAGAGAAAGAAAAGAAAGAAAGAAAAGAAAGAAAAGAAAGAAAGAAAAGAAAGAAAGAAAAAAGAAAGAGAAAAGAAAAAAGAAAGGCATTAGTTTTCCTAGTTTTCTCCCCAGGGGACATTCAGCAAGGTCTGGAAACATTTTGAGTGTTACAACAGGGTAGTGATTAGAAGCTAGGGTGCTGCTTAACATGCAACTGCATGGAATGGGTCCCCATCATCAAGTGTCTGGGGTCCCCATCATCAAGTGTCTGGTTCAACCTCAGTGGTGTTGAGGTTAAGAAACACTGTGTGGAATCATTAGTATTGAATCACAGATTCTAGTACAATTATTATTATTATTTTTGGAGTCAAGGTTTCATTTATCCCAGGCTGCCTCAAATAAGTTATGTAGTCAAGGATGAGTCTTGAATTCTGATCCTCCTTGCCTCTACCTTCCAAGTTTTGGGATTACCAGGACATGTGTTGTGACACCTCATTTTTTTTTGTGGTGCTGGGGGATTAAATCCAGGGCTCCCACTTCTTTAACCAGCAGCTGAACTGTATCTCCAGTCCCTTGTCATCTGTAGTGGTGTGTGTGTGTGTGGTGTGTGTGTGTGGCGTGGTGTGTGTGTGTGTGTGTGGTGTGTGTGTGTCGTGTGTGTTTAGGGTACACATTGCGGACAGTCCTCTGTGAAAGACTGACCTGGACACAAATGACTCCCGAGAAAAAAGGAGGAGCCATAGAAGTCATGTGCCCCTTCCAGCCAGATGTTCAGCCTTGGCTGCATGACGGGAGGGGCTAAGGACATTTAAACTAGGGAATGGCAGGGGGTGGGTTTCTCCCCTGTTGCCATCTCGGGGCATCGGTCACAGGGCCCATGTCCCATGTCGGGACCCTGTATGGCCATGGGGAGGGGGGAGACTGACAATCCTGTAAGTGACCCCCTCACCCAGTTAAACTCACTAGAATCTTTTCAAACTGTGGTTTGGAGAATCTTCCTCACTTATCTTTGGAAACTTGGAGGGGCAGGTGGGAGAGTGAGGCAGGAGACACCACATGGGCACGAAGTCCCAGAAGGAATTAGCAACATGGGATTGAAACCCAGGGCCTTACTCATGCAGGCAAGCACTACTACCACTAGTTATAATGTACATAATTGCTTCCTATTATATTATTATTATTTTTTTTTATTATACTTTTTAGACAGGGTCTCACTGTGTAAGCCCCACGCTGGCTTAGAACTGGCTATGTAGACCAGGCTGGCCTCAAACTAATAGAACATCGCCTGCCTATGCCTCCTAAATGCTGGGACCTATTACCATTTTTTAATTTTAGGGATTTTTTTTTTTTTTTTTTTTTTTTTGAGACAGGCTCTCCGATTGTAGGTGAATCTAATCTGAGCTTAGGTATGCATGGGCTAAGCATTTCCAGCCACACCTCCCAGAAGCACAAGTTAGAGTCACAGACCTCTCTGGCTATGCCCATGATGGATGGGATGTTGATGCAAAGGTCTGGGATTGGACCCTGGAAGGTGAGGTCACACTGCCTGTATAATGATACATTCATTTGAATAAAGCACCATTCTGTATTTGGGTTTACATGTACTGCCATGTGTCCATGTGTTGTGCTTTTCACACACATGCTTCCTGTGTGGCCTGGCCCACCATGGAAATGACAAACCACACCCTATAGCTACAGAGGGCCTGCAACTCACTATGTAGACCAGGTTGGCCTTGACATCACAGAAATCCACCTGCCTCTGCCTCCCCAGTGCTGGGAATAAAGGTTTGATGTTGCCCTACATGAATGGGGCTGGAGAGGTGGCTAAGCAGTTAAAGGCACTGGCTGCTCTTGCAGAAGACCAGGGTTCAGTTCCCAGAGCCAAAGCCCTCTTCTGGCCTTCCTGGGCATTGCATGCACATGGCATACTTACATACAGGAAGGCAAAACAGTCACACATATAAAATAAAAATAAAAAATTGGCTGGGTGCGGTGGCACACATCTCTGTGAGATTGAGGCCAGTCTGGTCTACATAGTGAGTTCCAGGCCAGCTGGGGCTACAGCAAGTGTCTCAAAAAAAAAAAAAGATAAATAAAAATTAAAATGGATTGTTTATATCCTTTGCTTATTTTTATAACTTGTTCTCAATTTTTAAAAAATGGAATGGGGGCTAAGAGAGATGGCTCAGCAGTTAAGAGTGCTGACTGCTCTTGCAGAGGACCTGGGCTCGATTCCCAGCACTTACTTGGTGGCTAAGAACCATTTTTAAGCCAGGCGTGGTGCTGCATGCCTTCAATCTTAGCACTTGGGAGGCAGAGGGGCAGGCGGATTCTCTGTGAGTTCAGGCCAGCCTGGTCTACAGTGAGTGATTCCAGGCCAGCTGGGGATAAGGGAGACCTGTCTCACGAAAAACCAAACCAAACCAAACCAAAAAAACAAAAACAAAAAAAAAAAGAAAAAAAGAAAAAAAAAGGAATGTAAGCTGGGCATGGTGGGCCATACCTTTATTCCAGCACTTGGGAGGCAGAGGTAGGCAGAGCTCTGTGAGTTCAAGGCCAGCCTGATTTACATAGTGAGTTGGGGCTACAAGGAGACCCTGTCTCAAAAAAATAAATAAATAAAAGAGAAATATAGGGGCTGGAGAGATGGCTCAGTGGTTAAGAGCACTGGGTATTCTTGCAGAGGACCCAGGTTTGATTCCTAGTACTCACATGATGACTAACCACCGTCCTCAACTTTAGTTCTACGGGAATCTGATTCCCTCTTCTGACTTCTGCCAAACTCTGCATTGACACAGTGTCACTATATACAAAAAAAAAATACACACAAAAATAAAAAGTTAAAAAATGTTAAAAAACGGAATGTAGTCTTTTTTTAAATTTTTTTATGTGTAGGAATGTACCGTCTGCATGTAGGTTTGTGCACCCGTGTTGTGCAACGCCACAGAGGTCAGAAGAGGGTGTCAGACTCCCCTGGAGTTAAAGACAGTTCTCAGCCGCCACGTGGGTGCTGGGGATCGAACCTGGGCCCTCTGCAAGAGCAGTCGGTGCTCTTAACCGCTAGGCCATCTCTCCAGCCCCCGGAATGTAGTGTTTTTTTTTTTGTTTGTTTTGTTTTTTTCCGGAATGTAGACTTTATAGACGATAGCCAGTACTGTTAAAGGTAATGAAATTATTGTCCTTTTTTTTTTTTTTTTTAGTTTTTACTTTCTCTTCCCACTGCACAGCTCTACAAAAGTTTTCTCCTGGAACTTTCGGTTAAAATTTTAGCACTCCTTTTAGGTGCTGTCACCTCATCCAACCTACAAGCCTCTTGATAGAAGAAGCCCTAGGGAAGAGGAAAAGCTTTCCAGCGATTGATGTCAGCGACCCGCAGAGGGAAGAGCTGAGCAGGGTCTCTGAAGGCAGCCTAGGAACTAATTTCTCTTAATCAAATGGAAGGCCGGAGGAGGAGCCACAGGCAGAAGGGAAATAAATCTAAAGGAGAATTCCAAATTCTGTGAGGAGCTGGAAAGACCTGCATTAAAAAAAGGGGGAGGGAGGGTCACCGTACCTTGAGGACTTGAGAGCTGAGGAGGCTCCATCCCTGTGCAGCTATTAATATGCAAAAAATGCCTTCATAAATACTTGATTCTACTCACAGTGGGGAGGCCGATCATTTGAAAGAGGAAATGGGAGCTTGGAGTTGAAACATGTCTGCTTGTCTCCTTTCTCTTTTTTCATTGCTCTTTTCATCTGCACATTTCCCCTTGTAGTTTTCTTCCCCCTCTTTCCCCTGACTTAACCCCTATTTCAACTCCGAGGGAGCCGCTAGTGGCAGCTGCAGCTCTCAGTTCACCGAAGAGGCCCCGACCTCGGGTTAGGCGTTGAGGGGTGCCTGGGAGCCCTTCCTGGAGATGGTACTGGGGCTGGCCCCCCTCACCCTTTCTGCTCTGCTGAGGACTCAGAGGCGGCTGCTGAGGACTCAGAGCAGAGGTTTCGATCCCGCCAGTAGGAGGCGCCCGAGACAGCCTCTAGAACCCGGGACTCCAGCTAACTCAGATTCTTTTTTTTTTTTTTGTTTTATTTTTTTTTTTTGAGACAGGGTCTCCCTGTAGCCTCAGCTGTCCTGGAACTCTCTCTGTAGACCAGGCTGGCTTTGAACTCACAAAGATCCTCCTGCCTCTACCTCTCGAGTGCTAGGATTAAAGGCGTGCGCCAGTTTCTCAGTCTCTGCCTGTGACTTCTCAAAGGGTGGTGGGATCCAAAAATTCCATCTAGCACGGTGGCTTTAAAAAAAAAAAAGGCTTCTATGTGACTGAACTCATGATATAGCCAGACCCTAACAGTGGGGGTGGGAGTAGGGGTGGGGATGAGTCAGTGAGGAACTAATGCACTCCAAAGCTGCCTGCCATTGCTGCAAGCCAGTTTTGTGCGGTGTCCTCCTCGTCTTGGAGCAGGAAGGGTCCTGGTGGAGGAAACCCACTGCTTTGGCCAATGGCCCATCAGGGTAGGTAACTGAAGTCTGCTGGGTAGAAATTTGTTTCTAAATCCTTTCCAGATGCTTTATAGTAAACATGAAATTAGTCATTTATGTGGAGTAGGTTGAGGAAGTAGTTAAAAATCCGAGGCAGTGATTAACCTAATAAAGGGCCATTAGCCTCAAGACGTGGGGGGGGGGTGAGGAGCCAAGAGCAAGTCCCCTGCCTCCACCCCATTTATCTGGGCTTGGGGCTGGTGGGGCTCCCTCATATGGCTTCTCTTCCCAGGACTCTTTTTGAAAGAAGGAAGACTAAGGTGACTAGCTCTGAAGGGAACCCCTTCTCCATTTCACAAAACATGGATGTCCCCTGACCTTGCTGGGGTGGGGGTGGGGGGTGGCCCAGGATGGGCTGTGTTCGTTCTGACTGCAAAGTTCATAATTCAATCTAAGATTTAATTTGACATGGCTGAGCCTCTCTTTGATTGCAGGTGGTATCACAGGCCTCCTCCAGTACAGCCTCAGATGTGTGGGTTTGGAATGTGTTCAGGGTATAGGAGGTGTTTTCACAGCCTTTAGAGTAGTGGGATTACCAAAATATACCATATTGCATTTTCTTTAGTCACAGTTCTCTTATTGTTATTTAATGACTTCAGATCTCTTATGAAGAGTGTCTTCAAAGTGACATTTTGAAAAAATGTAAATGTTGGTTCTGTGTTTCCTCTGTAGCAGAAGCAGGAGAGGTGGCTGGACCCAGGCTGGGGCCCCAACGGTGACAGCCAATTTAGGCTCAATACTAACAGGCTCATTGTCAACTCTGATTTTTAACAGGTGCAGGGGAAGAGCAGAAAGGCAAGTATCTACAGGAAGTTGGGAGATAACAGAGAAAAGGAGACCCTTGCCTCCAGGCTGTTAGATAGCGGTAGGACCTGGGAGTCCCTGGAGCTGTGTGGGATGCTTCTGCCTAACTGTTTCTCCTGATTCAGCTCTGGGAATCCCCCTGTTGTTTCTCTAGAGAGACTGAAGAGCATCCCCAGTGCAGAGCTTGGATAAACAGGAATATTTCTCCACATATTTCCTTCAATCACTTGATATTCTGAAATCCTCCAGATAAAGGATCACCTTCATGATTATCCTTGCTTTGTGTGTGTGTGTGTGTGTGTGTGTGTGTGTGTGTGTTGTATGTATGTATTCATGTGGGTATGTACTTGTGTGTGTGTGTGTATGTGTGTGTGTGTGTGTATGGAGGCCAGAGGTTGACACTGAGTGTCTTCCTTCCTCTGCTACTCCCTACTGTACTAAGACAGGATCTCTCACTGAACCTGGAGCTCATTCAGCTAAGCTGGCTGCCCACCCCGCTAACTGTGGGGTTACGGGTACAGGCCGAAACACCCAGCTTTTCCATGAGTGCTGAGACTCTCAACTCATCTGCTCCTGCTTTTCTGAGCCATCTCCCCAGCCTTCCTAGCCTTGCTTAAAAATATAACAGAGGTTGGGATTTAGCTCAGTGGTAGAGCACTGAGTGCAAAGCTCTGGGTTCGGGCCTCAGCTGGAGGGGATGGGGGTGGGGTGGGGGGGCAGAGGCAAAATAACAAAAAACCAAACAACAGCAACCCCTCCCCCCCAAAAACTTGATAGCTATTTTTTTTAGTTCCCATGAAGAATAAAAATGTGAGCCTTCTGTTTCTTTTCTTTTTGAATTCTTAATTGCTTTTCTGACTTTGCAGTTGTCTGGGAACGATCTATCTGTTTATTCACACACACAAAGATCCAGACAATGGAGTCCAAATTCCAAGCCTAAGAGCAAAGGAACCCCAGTGATAGTTTCCTTGCCTCATTTTACTGATGAGGAAAATGAGGCCCAAAGTGATGAAGACTCTCACTCGGGGTCACACAGCAAGTTAGGGCAAGACAGTTAGTCCAGACAAGTCTTGACTCCCAGTATCACGTTCATTCAGAGTCAAAACTGTACCTGCTTCTCTGTTGCTGGGGTCAAAGGTGAAGTTTCATGAAGATTCCTGTGAAGACTGGTTCCGGATTCTGTGTTTGCTAAGGTGAAAGTCAGAGAGAAAAGGGGTCAAGGTTGTTAGATCTAAGTCTCCTGAATTTTCATATGAACCACATACATACATACATGCTTAGCCCATGTAAGATTATAAACACACATGTAAGGCATTATCAAGTAACACCCATCACCTCTATAAACATGTCTAAACACCATGTTGTGTTGCAGGGGAAGGAGTGTTGTTAAGACCCTATAATCAAATTTAAGCTTGTCTTGTTTTGGTTGGTCTTTAAAAGAACAAAAGTCGGGGATGGAGAGATGGCTCAGTGGATAAGAGCATTCATTGACTATTCTTGCAGAAGACCTGGGTTCAAATCCCAGCACCCACGTGGTGACTAACTAATGGTTGACACTCCTAATGGTTGCACAGCTGGTAAGGCTCTTTTAAAATTTTTTTTTTTTTAAAGACAGGCTCTCCCTGTCATTCTAGCTGGCCTGGAACTTGCTATGTAAACCAGGCTGGCCTCCATCTCACAGGGGTCTGCCTCTGTCCCTGCCTCTGCCTCCCAATTGCAGGGACTAAAGGTATGCACCACCACACCCGGCAATATTTGCTTTATTTATTTTATTTTTTTTTTTATTTTTTAAATATCATCCATGCATACAATGTATTTTGACCATATTCACCCCTCACATCTCCCTTAACTCCACCAGATCCACCCCCAACTTATAGAACCACCCCCAACTTCATGTCTTTATTTATTTATTTATTTATTTATTTATTTATTTATTTATTTATTTTTTGGTCTTTTCCAGACAGGGTCTCCCTGTAGCCCCAGCTGTCCTGGAATTCACTCTGTAGGCCAGGCCGGCCTTGAACTCACAAAGATCTGCCTGCCTCTGCCTCCCAAGTACTAGGATTAAAGGCCTGCGCCGCCACACCCGGCAGGACTTGCTTTATTTTTTACTTATGTGTGTAGGACATCAGCTTTCCCTGGAGCTGGAGTTGCGAGCAGCTGCAAACTGCCTGAAATGAGTGCAGGGCACTGAACTCGGGTCATCTGCAAGAGCAGTCCACCCTCTTAACCACTCTTGAGCAGTCTTTCCAGCCCTACTCCCCTGCCTTTTTGGTGTTTTGAGACAGAGTTTCCCGTGGCCCAGGCCTCTACCTTGTGAGTGCTGGAATTGCAGTAGTGTCACCACGCCCGAATCAGTGTCTAAGACCTCATGACTCAGAGTTCATCCATGGCCCCAGAAGATAGGGTTTCTTTTTCCTTTTTTTTTTTTTTTCCCCTTCTAAGAAAGTAATGGTAATGTTTATAAAGAAATGTTTATTTGAGGATCAGATTTAGCTGAACATATGGCTCAGCTGACATGAATTTTAGTCTCTTCCATAGGACTGGTATCCAAAAAAACCTCTTTCTTTTCCTGGTAGTCATCAGTAGCTCTTTCAGAGGCTTTGGCTACCTGTGACTCTGTATCCTTGTCTTTTTTTTTTTTTTTTTTTTTTTTTTCTTTTTGGTCTTTCACGACCGGGTCTCTCTGTACAGCCCCAGCTGTCCTGGAACTCGCTCTGTAGACCAGGCTGGCCTTGAACTCACAAAGATCCACCTGCCTCTGCCTCCCAAGTGCTAGGATTAAAGGCGTGCGCCACCACGCCCGGCATATCCTTGTCTGTTTGATCCCAAGGCAGTATTCGTTTCTTGTGCGCTGACCTTCATTTTCTGTTTCCCTCTGCTATCTTGTTTCTGATCTGTTTGAAAACAGCTTCTGCATAGACTTAAAATATTTTTTATTTGAATCATTTCAGGGAAACTGAGGCTCTAAGAATGGATTCATGTGGGTTTAAGTCCACACCTTAAAATAGCACAAGTCCAGGATCCAGACACCAGATGTCCTGAGCTGGCTGTTTTCTCTCCACGTCACACCCATTCCCATCAGCCTCGGAGGAGCCTGCCACACTGCAGCTGCCTGGCCAGAATCCATCCTTTGGACCAAGCCACCTGCAGAACTGTATTGCAATGAGGTTCACTTCGCTGTGGCTTGGAGAGAACCCTGGGTCTTTCAGAAATGAGACTTATAAATCCTAATGTATAAGGGAAGTTCTTGCAACACCAGGAGAATGAATCAGTCAGCCAGAGTTCAAGAAATGTAAACACATTTTTAGATAGGACACTGAAAAATCACTTAGGACTTCTCATCTTTTGGGTCAAGACCTTGGTAATTTACTGAGGTCCAAGCTGTCAAGACGGAGGGGAGACTCCAGCTGCATTCCTGGGAGATAAAGCAATGGGGTGAGATAAAACTCCCTCTCAGAGCAATATGGCAAGATATACCCCTTAACTCGCTGAGGGCTCGGGCTGTGAACCCAGGGTCTATCCTTCTTCCTGGTTCAGGAGCTGATGTGCACAACCAAAGACCTCACACTGCACTACTTCTTGGCTGCCTGAAACAGGGTGCTCACCACCTTTCTGTGATGAACATGTCTGCCAATAGAGAGGTAAACAGAAAACACATTCCTTTCCTGGCTGCCCACCAGCAAGCCCTAGCAGATTTTCAAATGCTAGCATTAATCTAGCCACAGGCTTTTAGGGAGGAGATAGCGTTCCCACTAGATAACCAGGCCAGTCAGAGATGACCCTGGCTAGAGGGGTTTCATCCCCAGCCCCTTCTGCCCTCTTCAAATCATGGAATTCTTCATCAAACGCTCAAGCCTTGGAAAGTGGAGAGAACATCTGATTCTAGCATGGAATTTGGCTCCTTAAATTTCCCTTCTATTGAAATCTGTGTTGACAATGTTTAATTCTCAAACTGTGTTTTAAATAAAAATGAAACAGTCCTATTTTTTCCTATTACTTCAGAGTACTTATTTGTCTAAGTATGGGAAACTGCTGGGCCCTATCCAGTAGCAGAATAGAAACCTAACTCCAAAGAACTGCCTTATCAGGCCAGGTGGGCCACCCAGAAACTTCATGCATGTCAGGATTTGGCAAACATTGTACCTGTAGGCTCTGAAGTGGCCAAATACTCCATGGTTACTGGGCAGAAGCTGTTGGGGGTGCTGGCAGGAGCCTCTTTAAATCTGTTAGGACCTTTCTCCACACAGCATTTCTCAGGCAAGCATATCCTTTGATCATGGTATGGAACTTCCTCGCTAACCTGCAGGGTCTTCATCCTGCAAGCAATAGATCCGCTGCCATACAGACCTCAGAGCATCTCTGCCTTCCTATAGCTTTATACAGGCACTGGCTGGCCCCAGCTGACTCCAGCAGGGGAAGGCCTGAATGTCAGTCAGCCCCTTGGTCTTAATGGTTTTGTGTTTTGGTCATAAATAGAAAACGCAAATTCCAGATTATCAAAAAAATCTTCCCAGGGTGAACCGAACTATAAAAGGAAGGAAACTGGTGCTGCTGACCTTTCCTTAAAAATGTCTAATAATGCTTTATATGATGTGACTCAGATGCTTATGACCTATAGAATATTGGCAATGTTCTAGTAAATTTCAAGCCTGCTTGCTCAGAGCAGGAGCTCAAGACCCAAGACAACCTTTTCGTGATGTCATTATCAAATGGTTGGGACAAAATTTAAAGCTCTGTTTATGCTACACATTTTCCTTTAAGTCTTTCTGGATGAAAAGAAGGGTGAGATAGGCATATTAAACAATTGCTGAGGACCTTAAGAAGGCCTCCAGGCTAAAGATATACCCGTGGGAGGTCCAGTTAAGGAGCCGGATCTAGAAAATATGAGTCAGTCTGAATTTAAATATGGAAGTGCCTTACATGAGCATGAGAGCAATATTTTTCTTCCAATTTGGAATAACAGTGCTTTTGTTTACTTACAGTTCTTAGACCTAGCTCAGTCTCTAGGGTCTAGCTTTTAGTTTTAGGAATAGCAACTTCTCTCAAATGTTCATAAATAATTTTTCATGGTGAAGTCAAAAGGCACATGGCAGTTTACCAAGCCTAAGATGGAAACCAAGCTACACAATGGAATTAAAATTGAATCCTGTAGCAGTAGAACGTCAACGACATGGGAAAGCCTCCTAGACCCCCAGAAGAGTCCTGAGGATGTGCTGGGAAACATCCCCGGGCTGCTGCTGCTGCTGCTGTTGGCCCCTCAAAGCTGGCTCTGGCTTTCTTCACAAGCTCTTCCCTCCCCTCCCCTCCCCTCCCCTTCCTTTCCTTTCCCTTCCCTACACATGCCCTGGGGTCCAGGAATTACAAGTTGCTGTACTTCTTCCATGCTAAGGTGTCCCCTAACCTTCATGAGGTCTCTTTCCTTTACAGCATCTTTTTGTTTCCACTTGGCTAGTTCCTACACATACCCGTAGTTCTGCTTACATTTCCCATCTGTCCAAAAGCCTTCTCAGCTTCCACATGTCACTAATTTGTATGCCCAGCCCTCAACTCACTCATTTTACCATTGTGGATATCTTTAAGGCATGACTCTATCTTTTTTTTTTTGGTCTTTTCGAGACAGGGTCTCCCTGTAGCCCCAGCTGTCCTGGAACTCACTCTGTAGACCAGGCTGACCTTGAACTCACAAAGATCCACCTGCCTCTGCCTCCCAAGTGCTAGGATTAAAGGCGTGCGCCACCACGCCCGGCTGACTCTATCTTTCTAATGTAGTCTTGTGCCTGGCATGGTATTTCTCACTAGTGGATGGACAGTTTGTGTGGCTGAATTAATGAATTAATGAACGAGCAATCTCTTGTGCTTTGTAAAATAGCCTTACTGATTCTTTTTTGTTGAACTTGTTCTACATGGTGCCTACATTAATTTTTAAGCAAAGAAAATCAACAATAGCAAAATCCTTATGCCACAGGGCAATGTGGGAAAGAAGGAAGACACATGAGTCTGATAGGTGTTGTCCCTTTTGGGTCATGATTGTGAGAGTTGTGATTCCTTTTGAATCCATTGACTCATAGGGCAGTGGGAACTGGATAGGACTGGACAGTGATTTGCTAGATATGCTGAATGAGATAATATCATTATTATTTTTGGTAACTATTTTTTATTTTGTTATAAAATTTCTTTTTTTTTTTAATTTTTTTTTTTTGGTCTTTTCGAGACAGGGTCTCCCTGTAGCCCTAGCTGTCCTGGAACTCACTCTGTAGACCAGGCTGGCCTTGAACTCACAAAGATCCACCTGCCTCTGCCTCCCAAGTGCTAGGATTAAAGGTGTGCGCCACCACGCCCGGCTTGTTATAAAATTTCTAATAAAACTTAATAAACTAAAATAACTTCCTTTATATAGTAAAAATATGCCAATTTACTTTCATATTTAAAAAATTGCTTAAGAACTATTACAGATGCTACAGTGAATAGACATTGCGACACTACGATGTGGGTGCTGGGAAGTCAACTAGGCTCACTCATGAATTTGGTGACAGTCTTTTTGTCTCTCAACCTTGCAATGACTATGGTATAACTTCAGGCTTCTGTAAAATGAGACATGTTCTTAACTTTATTTATCTATTTACTTCCTTATTTTTTGTGTGTACGTGGTGGTACATTCTTGTTTACATGTTTATGGGTATGATCACCCATACGTAGGTGTGTGTGGAGGCCAGAGGTTGGTGTCAAAATGTCTTCTCAGTCTTATCTCTACCTTATTTTTCTGGGACAAGGCCTCTCACTCAACCTGAAGGTTGCTGTTTTGACTGATTGGCCAGCCAGCCCTTGGGATCTATCTATTTCTACTCCCTGGCTCTGGGGTCACGGAAGGGTGCCGCCATGCCTGGCTTTTTCCAGGGGGCTGGGCTTCTGAACTTGGGTCCTTGTGTTTTCAGAGCAAGCACTTTAACCACTGCTGAGCCATCTCTCCAACCTATTATTATTATTATTATTATTATTATTATTATTGGTCTTTTTGAGACAGGGTCTCCTTGTAGCCCCAGCTGTCCTGGAATTTGCTCTGTAGACCAGGCTGGCCTTGAAATCACAAAGATCCGCGTGCCTCTGCCTCCCAAGTGCTAGGATTAAAGGCGTGCGCTGCCACGCCCGGCTGCCTTTTATTTTTTTTATGTGTATGTGTGTATGCACCTGTGTGAGTTTTATGTGTACCATGTGTGTGCAGGAGCCAGGGGGAGCCAGAAGAGAGTATTGGATCCCCAGGAACTGGTGTTACAGGTGGTCATAAGTCACCCAGTGTGGGTGCTGGGAACCCAGCCTGTCTTCTGTAGGAGCAGTAAGTGCTCTTAAACCCTTACTTTTTTTTTTTTTTTTCCTTTTTGAGACAGGGTCTCCCTGCAGCCCCATGTGTCCTGGAACTCACTCTGTAGACCGGGCTGGCCTTGAACTCATAAAGATCCGCCTGCCTCTGCCTCCTAAGTGCTAGGATTAAAGGCGTGTGCCACCACACCCAGCTTAACTCTTACTTATTTTTTGATAAAGGGTCTTATGTATTCTAGACTGGCCTGGCACTAGCTATATGGCTGAGAATGATCTTAAACTCCCCATCCTCCTGCTTCCACCTCCCGAGTTCTGTGTTTACAGGTGTGGTCACCATGGCCAGCTTATGCATTGCTGGGGACCAAATCCTGGCTTTGCGCATGCTCGGTGCTAGGTACTTTGCCATCTGAGTTACATCCCCAGGCTATCCCTGACTTTTTTTTCTTTCTTTTTTTTTAAATTTTATTTATTTATTTAAAAAAATTTTTATTTATTTATTTTTGTATGTATATGAGTGTACTGTTTGCACGTAGGTTTGTGCACCCATGTTGTGCAATGCCGCGGAGGTCAGAAGAGGGTCTCGAATTCCCCTGAAACTGGAGTTCTCCTGGAATTGGAGTTACAGACGTTTCTTAGCTGCCATGTGGGTGCTAGGGATCGAACCCAGGTCCTCTGCAAGAGCAGTCAGTGCTCTTAACTGCTAGGCTATCTCTCCAGCCCCAAATTTTATTTATTTTTATGTGTATGAATGTACTGTCTGCATGTAGGTTGGTCCACCCATGTCGTGCAAAGTCGCAGAGGTCAGAAGAGGGTGTCAGATTCCCCTGTAACTAGAGTTTAAGATAGTTCTCAGCCGCCATGTGGGTGCTGGGGATCGAACCTGTGTCCTCTGCAAGAGCAGGTGGCGCTCTTAACCACTAGCCCCGACTTTTTTTTTTCTTATGCTTTGTTGTTGTTGTTGTTGTTTGTTTTTGAGACAGGGTCTCCCTGTAGTCCCAGCTGGCCTGGAACTCACTATGTTGACCAGGCTGGCCTTGAACTCACAGATATCTGCCTATTTCTGCCTCCTAAATCCTGGGATTAAAGGGATGTGCCACCATGCCTGGATTTTTCTTGTGCTTTTATTTCTTATGCTTCACATTTTCAATGTGTTCCTGACTTTTGAAAATAGTTGTAACTGAACTTTAAGTCTACAAATACCCACAGAATGTCAAGTATATGCTATTTTTAGAATCTTATCACTTTAATGTAAAAATATTCATTAAAGCCAAGTAACAAAAAGTAACAAAAAGTTTAACAAATCTATAGGTGATTGCATCAAAAAGATGTTTTAAATTCCTTTTTGAATTCAAATCCAGAAAATATCACCTAGTCTCAGGGTGGTGTGGTGTCTATCTCCTTAAAATAAATGGGGGACACAGAAAGTCCAGAACTTATGTTAGTGAGGAAATCAAGGGATCAAACAAGTTTCTCCTATTCTGAGTGCTGGAAAAAGTGCTGTGAGAATGAAGCAAAATAATGAGAGGGACTCAGCACAATGTTTGACATGTCAGAGATACATAATAGTGATGGTTACTACTGCCATCACTGCCACCATCGTCAGTAACACCGTCATCAGTATCACCACTGTCATCAGTATCACCACCATCATCAGTATCGCACCACACCATCATCATCAGTATTATCATCACCATCATTGCCATCATCTCTATCATCACCATCATCTTCTTTACTACAGGATTCCTATTTAAGAGCTGCTATAGCCTAGTTCTAAACAAATGCTGAACGAACTGACCCAGAAACTCCTCACTGAGGATGCTGCCAAGTGGGCAATGCTGGGGCCAGACTCTCAGTTAGCTCTGTCTCTGCTTGTAGATCTTGTAGTTGTCGAAGACATGAGTGTGCCTGTTCTACTACGTTTGCAGTCCCTGGCAAAAGTACTCAGTTCAGCCGTGGCTCCGGCATCAATCTGCTATCTGTTAATATGGCAGGTTCCTCAGGCAGGATCCATTGCTGCCTCCCCCAAATAAGCAACAAGGAAGACCACACACATTTTCCTATTCATCAAAGACTATTTTTAGGAGAGGGAGAGTCTCTATGTTATTATCCCTTCCTGGGTCTGAAGCAGAGGCAGCCATGTTTATGGGTGGAGGAGGAGCTGCAAAGGTTTGCATCTTTCTCCATGGGAGAAATGAAACACAAAAGGAGTCTTGGAGGAGGAGGACTTGTCCTCAGTTCTCCGTTTATGACACAAGCCACTGTGTGTTCAGACAGGTTCCTAGCTTGTGGTTGTGTAGGCTTGGCTGTGAACAAGTTTAGGGGGAAACAGCCAACTTATTATCATGGGCATTATTTTTGGTCTTTTTGAGACAGGGTCTCCCTGTAGCCCCAGCTGTCCTGGAACTCACTCCGTAGACCAGGCTGGCCTTGAACTCACAAAGATCCTCCTGCCTCTGCCTTGCAAGTGCTAGGATTAAAGGCATGTGCCACTATGCCCAGATTTTGGATTCTTCTTTTTCATAACAGAGATTAGAATGACCAGATTCACAGACTGAAAAACAACAAAGAATTTACCCAAGAGTATGAAAAACTTGGAAAACCCCCTCATTTTCTTTACCCCAAGACAGGGAAAAATACAAAGTCAACAGCTGCCTAATGAGTTGGATGGCTTTGAGACTGGATGTATGGATTCAAGACCCATTGAGGAGAATGTTGATTTTATCCAAGACATTTATTTTTTTATTTTTATTTTTTTGTGTTTTTGAGACAGGGTCTCCATATAGCCCCAGCTGGCCCAGAACACACTCTGTAGACCAGGCTGGCCTTGAACTCACAGAGATCTGCCTGCCTCTGCCTCCCGAGTGCTAAGATTAAAGGCCTGTGCCACCACACCAGGCTTAAAGACTGTTCCTAGCTGCCATGTGGGTGCTGAGAATTGAACCTGGGTCCTCTGCAGGAGCAGTTGGTGCTCTTAACTGCTGAGCCATCTCTCCAGCCCCTATTCAAGACATTTAAAGGCAAAATCCTGCAGGGCCCATGGTGCTGGAACTATGGGAGGGGAACTTCTGCCAGAGCCGGAGGATGGGTAGGTTAATGTTTGACATGTGCTGGGGAGCTGCACCACAAACAGGCCCCAGTCTTGGGCTGTAGCCCCTATACAGGGGTGGATGGGACCAGGGTGGACAGGAGGGATCCTGGCCCCAAAGGCAGGCTTTTTCACAGATTTTGAAGGAGGTTTTTACAGCCCGTTAGAGTCACTGGGGATGAGTTACTCTAACTCTTCTTGTAACATGAAAATGAGTTTAAATATGGCTGAAGAGAATAAAATGATGATAGGTCTGAGAAAGGAGAGCCAAAGATGGAGAGGGGAAGGAGGGAAGAAGGGATGGAGGGAAAGAGGAAGGGACCCAGGAAAAAGTAGGGGAGTTAACAGGGAATTAAAAAAAGTTGGGGGGCTGGAGAGATGGCTCAGCGGTTAAGAGTGCCGACTGCTCTTGCAGAGGACCTGGGTTCCATTTCCAGCACCCACATGATGGCTAAGAACCATCTTTAAGCCAGGCATGGTGGCGCACACCTTTAATCCCAGCATTCAGAGGCAGAGGCAGGCGGATCTCTGTGAGTCTAAGGCCAGGCTGGTGTACAGAGTGAGCACCAGGCCAGCTGGTGCTATAGGAAGACCCTGTCTCAAAAAGACCCCCCCCCCCCAAAAAAAAATCACAGAGCAACCTAGAAAACTTAAGCTGGAAAAACTTCTATCTTCTGGGATGATAACCCATCCAAACTCGTTTCTAAGTACTTTCCCTTTTAAAATTTATTTTTGCTTTATTAATTCATTATGGACAAGAAGTATATTAGAATTTGCCAAAAAGGTTTGCGCAGCTGCAGTGGGCAGCATCCTGTGTGCTTGGTCTGAGTGTACACAGGCAGCCGCAGGCACGCCCAGAACCCAGGCTGAGACGGCATCCAGGAATCCAGAGAGCCAATGTTGGAGGGAGAAAAAGCCATAATTAGTGTTAATTGTTGACCCTCCAGTTCAAGAATAGATGCTCTGGAGAATGGAAAATGAGAACAAACATTAATTATTGAGTAGGGACCTTGGAGACAGACACTCTGGATTAAAAGGAGAGAGATAAATTGCATAATGAATGTTAATTTTCCCTCCTAGAATTGAACGGTCGGTGGTTGAAAGGGAAAAAGAGGCTAGAACAGTTTTGAAAGAGAAACCTCTGTGCAGTTGGTGCAATAGGGGTGGGAGGGTGGAGGAGGGACACACACACACACACACACACACACACACTCTTTCTATCCCACTCTGCCCGGGCCTTTTGTCTCTAGGTTCCCGAGAAATCTGCACTCAGGTTTTCTTTAGAACGCTTTATTATCTGCCAAGGATGTCTGCTAGGAAGCTCAACCACTTCCTCTACTGCAAATCTTCAGCCACACGGGGTTTCCAACAAGCACACTGAGGTACTGCGGCCTGTTTCTCTTAAGCTGGTGGGAATGTGACTTGAAATAAGGAAGCTGCAGGAGCTGTGGCCCTGTGGGTGCTGCTGCAGGGGGCTGTGGCCCTGTGGGTGCTGCTGCAGGGGGCTGTGGCCCTGTGGGTGCTGCTGCAGGGGGCTGTGGCCCTGTGGGTGCTGCTGCAGGGGGCTGTGGCCCTGTGGGTGCTGCTGCAGGGGGCTGTGGCTCTGTGGGTGCTGCTGCAGGAGCTGTGGCCCTGTGGGTGCTGCTGCAGGAGCTGTGGCCCTGTGGGTGCTGCTTCAGGGGGTTGTGGGCTCCAGGGCCTTAATTGTTGTTTTTTTTAATTTAAAAATAATTTTTATGTGTCTGCACGTAGGTCTGTGCACCCGTGTCGTGCGATGCCGCAGAGTCAGAAGAGGGGTCAGACTCCCTGGAACTGGAGTTAAAGACGGTTCTCAGCCGCCATGTGGGTGCTGGGCATCGAACCTGGGTCCTCCGCAAGAGCAGTCAGCACTCCCAACCACTAGGGCATCTCTCCAGCCCCCTAATTGTTGTTTTATCTTAATTACAATACATGAGACATACAATCCCCACCTCAATTTCTTAAACGAAGTAAAAACAGAATAAGGTGATTATAGCCAATTTTATAGATACTCTACAGACAGGTTTGTTTCTGGTTTTGGATTCAACCCCTACCCAGGCAGTGGTCCTGGGGGGGGTGTCTCCTCTTTTTAGCATGTTCCCTCTACCCATTGTACTGTGTTTAGGGCTCATTGGCTACTGTGTGCATGAGGCACTAGTAGAGATCTCTGCCTTTTCTCTCCTCTGGCCCCTCACATTGCCTGGCCAACACGTTGGGGAGCATGACATTCTTCCCCAAGCATCTGTGAATCCTTGTGGCCTAAAACACAGCATTTCAGCTCTGGCCTGGCATACGGGCCTTCCCTGGTCCGGCCTCAGCCTGCCTCTTCAGAGCCAGCATCTCCGGTGAAGCTGGTTCTCAGCCCACCCACACTGAAGAAGCCACATACTGTCTGCTTCTCTATCTCAGTTCTGTCGGTTTCTCTACCAAGTCCCTCAGCAGGCTGTTTCCCCCTTCGCTTCCCTGTTTCCCTCACTTGTAATAATGTCCCAAAGGTCTGAGCAAATGGTAATCCCTCTGTGAAAGTCCTTCCTAGTCTCCTAGGCTAGAATGAATCACTTCTTCAGCACCCTTGAGCTGCGTTGCTTAGGCCTCTGTTAGAAACTCATTTCTTTCTGCCTTGCAGTGGACATAGTTGCTTGTGAACCTTTCACAAGGACTGTGAGGTCCATAAGAGCAGCGCTGGGCTGAGAGCCCTGGGAAGCGGGGTGAGGAAGGCACAGGCAGAAAGCAGAGCTGGCAGACACTGTGGCTGTGCTATGAGAGGAGAAGGTGAGCTCCTGCCACAGGGGCCTCCCAGACACTACCACTCACCTGTCTTACATGAGAGTCCAGAGGTAAGTGGACAGATCAGGATGGCTTTGGGTTAATGAGTTATCTGGGCATCCTGGCTCTTTATAGCTTAGTGCTCTGTCATCTCATAGAATATGGCCTTCTTCCCCACGGTTGGAGCTATTTCACCATCATCATCAAGTGCAAAGGGAAAGAGGAGAAGGGGAGACATGGAAATAACCTGGAAGTCACACCGGATTTCCACTCACTTTAGTTAAAATGTAGTCGCATAGTCTAGGATCAAGGGATGCTGGGAAATACAATCTTGAGTTAGGCATTCCATGTGTTTAGCTAAAATTCAAGGATAAGGATTCTATTAATAGAGGAGTAATGGAGGAGTGGACACTGGGGACAATTCAGGTCTCTACTCTTCCTGGTTTCAGTCAGCATTTCTGAGCATTTTCTATAAAAGCCAACTGTGTTTTCTGGGATATTTAGAAGTAGATGAGAGGAACTTGCCTACAGGAATTTGAAATCTAAAGCAGGAAAAAGAAAAACAAGCCAAGACACTTGACTTAAGGAAGTAAGGACCAGTGTGGTGGTGAGCTTCTGTCACCTCAGTCCACAGGGGCTGAGAAGGCAAGAAGGACCACGAGTTCAAGGCCAATGGGGCTGGGCAGGAAGACCCTGTCTAAAGGAACAAAACAAAATGTCAAAATAGGAAAGTTAGAGTGAAAGAGTGTCTGGTACGTGACCTACACAGCTGCGAAGCAGTGTGGCTGCTGAGGTGAGGTCAGATGTCACTAAAGAGGTGTACAAGAGGGACTGGATAGCAACACCTTGTGATGCTGACCTGTAACCTTGGCTACCAGGGAGGACTGCAAAGTTATGACCTGCCTGGCCAACAGAGTAAATCAAGACCAACTTGGGCAATTTAATGAGACTCTAATCTCAAAAACAAAAAGTAAAAAGAGGGCTGGGGATATGGCACAGTAATAAAGCACTTTCCGAGCATGTGCGGGGCCCTAGTTCCTTCTCCATCACTGAAAGGGAGATGGGGGCCAGAGGAAAATGTGATAGAGGGAGAAGAGCTTTGACCTAACAGGGTTCTGGAAGATTGGGTTCCAGCTTTGGACTTGCCATTAGAAAAACTGTGCAACTGAACAAACAAAGCACATCTCTGAGTCTCAGTTCTACTCTACAAAATAAGAGGATTTTCAAACTGTGGTTTCCTGACTCTGGTGGCTCTACAGTTCAGAAGACACCTGACAAGGGGAAGAGCCAGCTGGGTGTGGATACCTGGGGAGGGAGCCACACTCTATGTACTTCATTCACATGGCTCTGCGTTCATCTTTATTTGTTGGCATCCTCCCCAAGATTGATGAAATGCTACCTTTGCATACACACTTGGATGGTGGCCTGAGGACTGCCTCCTGGCTTTAGGGTCTCCAAAACAGAACAAAGGCAGGGGGGACAGCATGTGGACCTTCACAGGGTCTGTAAAAATGATTGAAGTACTGTCGCCTGCATAAAAATAAGAAAATTAAAGTCCCTTTAGTACTTACTGTACTTTCTTTTAAAAAAGGAATTTCTAAGCCAGGTCTGGTGGTGTACACCTGTAATCTCAGTGTATGAGAGGATTGCTGTGTTTGAGACCAGTCTAGGTTACACAGTGAGACCTGTCTTAAAATCACAGTAATAAATAACATGTTACCAGGAGAAGAGCAAAATGATATTTTTGGCCTTTTTCCTTTTTTTGACCTTTTTCATCTTTGAAGGTCACAAAGTGTGATGATGCCACTTTTCCAGCCAAGCATAAGGCAGAGCAGTCTTTGTGTTCAGAGGAACCACAGAGCTTTTGACAAAGGACAGGGAGGTGCCAGGTGTGGTGGCTCAGGCCCACAGTCCCAGAACTCAAGAAGTTGAGGCAGAAGGATCATGTGTTCAAGGCCAACCTGGGCTACATAGTGAGACCCTGTCTAAAAGTAAAAACAGAAAAAAGAAAAAAAAGGAAAGGCAGGAGAGTGCTTAGTGTCCAGGAGCTCTGATGGTAGCTATCTGGGCACAGTCCACTGTGGGTTGTGGAGGCCTTGTTAGTTTCTTTATGGTGAGGGAAGAGAATCTGACTTCCTTCTAAAAGCTGGGACAAACTCCTGACACTGCTGGTCTCTCTGTAGCACTGAATCCTGAGGCACGAGACAATCCGGTTTAGCTTCATGCTAAGGGTGATGGGTGCGTATTTTCTGTGAGGAGAGCTTATCAACCAGGGTTCAGAGCAGGACAAAGACCATGTCATATGTAGGAAGAAACAGGGCTACAGACTGTGGCTGAAATTGTCTTTCAACATATTGTCTTCATGAACTTGGTACCAATATAAGAAGCTCCAAACTTGTATGACTCTGCCTCACTTCTGCCCTCCAAATCTCATGCAAGCACATCTAATTGCCAGGATATAATTTGCATTCAGCACCCTAGCTACAAAGGTTATCTGGGAAATGTAGTTTTTAGCCTTCTAGCATCTACAGAATAGGAAGGCTGGGTGTCCAATGACCATTTCTCGCCATGTTTTTCTTTATTCAAACATTTGACCCAAGATCAGTAGACCCGGTAACATCTGCCAACATTATTTCTTATGGGTTAACAAACACTGATTGGGCAAAAGGAACAATGGAAATTATTACCACATGGGCCTCCTTTCTACCTTCCCCTATTTCCTCCCACCCAGAAGTATTGTGGACTCTATGATTCAGAACTGATGTTTGGAGAATGAAAAATAAGAAGAGTCGTAACTTAGTGAATGGCTGAGATCCTACTTCAGGATTAGAGACTAGAGCTGCCCCCAATGAGAGAATGTCCTTGGGGAAGGGGCTCATTTAGAAACATACACTCTTAGAGCTGGAAGGAACCTCAGAAATCATCAGTTCAACATTTTCCAAAGTATGTTCCAAAAATGATTTAGATCCATGTGATGCTTTGCTAAAAGCACAAGTATTCAGTGGTCAAGTAAGTTTAGGAAACGGTGCCTATTCCCATCTCTGAGAGCCACGTTTCTACATCAGGAATCTGTTTTTTTTTTAAACTATTTATTTATAAATAAATTTTTTATTTATAAATAAATAATATTTATTTTTTTATAATTTATAAATAAATAATATTTATTTTCTATGTGTATGAGTGTACTGTCTGCATGCAGGTCTGTGCACCCGTGTCGTGCAATGCCGCGGAGGTCAGAAGAGGGTGTCGGGTTCCCCTGGAACTGGAGTTCTCCTGGGATTGGAGTTACAGATGGTTCTCAGCCACCATGTGGGTGCTGGGGATCAAACCCCGGTCCTCTGCAAGAGCGGTCGGTGTTCTTAACCCCTAGGCCATCCCTCCAGCCCCAGGAATCTGTTTAACTTCAGTCTACACTTTCCCAAATGTATTTGACCTCAGAATCCGTGTGCTGGGAAGATTGGATAGAATGCCATCTTTTCTTTTTCCATAGGAGGAAATGAAGGTCCAAAGGAGGGAAGTTTGCCCACGATCACCAAAACCTATGACTCAGGACATTTAGTTCAGAGTGTTTTCTCTTGCTTCATATAGCCTCACTTAAAGGAATTCTTCTCATTTAAATTTCTAGGCATCATCTTTAAGACAATGGCTGCTTAGAGATAGGCTATTTGAGGGAAATAACACATTGTCCAATATCCCAGGAGCACAGAAGGACCTTCCCCCACGCCCCCTGATAGGCTGGACAACCTACATTATCACAAGTGGCAAACGGGGAGAAGCAAAAGCCAACCACGTAGCACATGCTTTGCCCCCAGTCGCTGCTTGGGGATCAGCAAGGACATTCTTTCTCTTTCTAGTCAGACATGCCATCAGGAAATGCAGAAGTAAGAGTTATCTACTCGTGATAAAGTGAATGATCCTCAAACCTGGTGAGTTGAAACAATAAAAATGTTATATTGCACAAATTTTGAGTGTGAATCTGGGAATGGCTTGGATGTAAGATTCTAGTACACTCTATCATAAGGTCATAGTCACAATACCTGCCAGGAACGTGATCATCTGAAACCTAACTGGGACCTGGGCCTGGTGGGACACACTTGTAGCATTTGAGAAGCTAAGGCAGAAAGACCGTGAGTTCCAGATCAGCCAGAAGGACAGTGAGACTGTCCCCAAAACTAAAGCAAAGCAAAGCAAAGCAAAGCAAAGCAAAGCAAAGCAAGCAAGCAAGCAACCAACCTAGGAAAAAATAAAAACTCCTCCTAGGAAACTCAAGTTGAAATCTGACCCTCCTGTGGAGTGGGATTAACAGGGGATCGGACCCTCATGAGCTGTTTGCATCCTGTGGGCTTCAGGCTTTGCCTTCCGGGAGTAATGTTCTCACTGGGTCGGTTAATTCTCTTTTTTTTTTTTTTTTTCCCCTGATGGCCTTAAACTCATTGAGATCTGCCTGCCTCTGCCTCTGCCTCCCAGTGATGGGATTAAAGGCATGCGCCATGATCCCAGGCATTTGGTCAGCTAATTCTTAAGGGAATAAGGACATTCTTGCTCTCATGGGACTATTAGTTACTGTAAGAGTGGGTTCTTGGTGGGGCATGGTGGCAAAAAAGAGTGGGTTCTTGGAAACCAAGTGAGATCACCCCTCCTACTTGGTAGCATGTACTCACTTGTTTCCCTTCTGATCCTTCTATCACGCTATGAGGGCTTCCCCTCCCACCCCACTCCCACACCAAAGCAGAGCAGATGCTGGTGCTATGCTCTGCGATTCTTCAGCCTCCAGAACCAAGAGTCAAACAAGTCTTTATTCTTTATGCATCTCCCAGTTTCAGGTATTTTGTTATGACAACAGACAGTAGACTAAGACAGGCCCAGTTTCTGAAGCTACACACCATCACTTTGGTCCTAGACATGAGCCACTCTAATCAGCTCACACTCAAAGGAGAATTAAATTCTTTTCTTTTGAAGGGACAAATGTCAAAGCCACCAATTCAGAAAAAGTTCTAGGGGTAAGGATGTCAATTATATGACAAAACCAAACAAAGAACCACTCCTAAGACAAAATAGCCACAGCAAAACAAACAAACAAACAAACATTTGGGGAGTAAAAATCCATTTAGGACACAAACAAATGCTAATCAGGAATCTGGAAAGGACCAGGAATTTATTTATTTATTGTAATATTTTAATTTTATGTGCATGAGTGTATTACCTGGATGCATGTAAGTGCACCCATGTCATGCAGTGCCTGAGGAGGTCAGAAGAGGGCACTGGATTCCTTGGAACTGGAGTTACAGACAGTTGTTAGCCACTATGTGGGTGCTAGGATTCGAACACAGGTCCTCTAAGTGCTGAACCCAGGGCTAGGAATTTAAATTTACATGGGACCTGAAGTCCCAACTTGAATCCTTGGAACAGATATCTTTTAATTTCTTGCAGCAAAAAGCTTCTGAATAAAAGACGTTCAGAGAGAAAATGACTATTGCTGGCACTGTAGCTAGAAGACCATGGGAGGATTCGTATGAGGGGCGAGCAATTCAGAGAGCTTATCCTCTGCTTTGACCAAGACCTCCCCAAGCCAACTTTTCCTTTAATAAGCCTTTGAATTCGGCGAGTGTTGCAATGTCCCAACAGGAACAGGAGAGTCGAATTCCAGCTCTGCTCGTCTCTTCTAAAGGTTATATCCATCCCTGTCTGCTGTATGAGAGCAAACTATCATGATCTAATTGCCTAAGAATTTATTTCCAAATAGTTGTTGACAGAGCCTGAAAGTCTCAGAAAGATCAGACAGATCATATTCCCTCGTCTACTTAAGAATTAAAAAAAAAAAATTTTTTTTAAAAAAACATGATCCCCAAAGAACTTTTCTTTTATGGCACCTGGGGTATTCAGTCAATCAACATGCATTTCTTGGACATATGATAAAGAGAAAAGAGAGGTTCCACAGGACTCATATATTAGGAAGCCAAACTGAAAACAGATGCAGATAAATACAAAATCACAAAGGTGGTGCTGAGAGGGGGTGGGGGTAAAACTTCATCTGGGCAGTTGTGTGAGGTGAGGTGAATTTGTTCAGGAAAATGTTCCAGAAAAGACGAATTTAAAGCTTGTCTAAATTTCTAGGGGATGACCTGGGAAAGAGACAAAAGACTAGATACTGAATATTTGGTCCATCTAAGGGATTATGAGAGGGCAGGTTGGCATAGGTGGAAGATGATACTGGAAGGGGTGTATGGAAACAGTGGTCAGGGTTGATGGGAGGCTGTCGATGCAGCTCAGTGGCAGAGTGCCTGGCCTGGCAGCATGAGGCCCTGCCTTCATTCCATAGACCAAAGTAAACATAATTAAGTAAAATAAAAATTAACAAATGGATCTAAAGAAGAGGTTGTCTTGTGGTGGGGGCCAGCCCTTTGCAAAGAGAAAAAAAATGTTTTTGAGAGTACCCCCTCTCAAATCAGACTAAAGCAGATGGAAAGATCAAGAACAAAACAAAATCCAAAACAAATAAAAGATGCTGTTCAATTCATGGAGACTCTTAGGAAGACACGAAGCCGGGTGTGGAGGTGCACACCTGTAATCCCAGCACACAGGAGGCAGAAGCAGGCAGATTTCTGTGAGTTCAAGGCCAGCCTGGTCTACATAGTGAGTTTCCAGGACAGCTGGGGCTACAGGGAGACCCTGTCTCAAAAGAGACCAAAAAAAAAAAAGGAAGACATGAGTTTAACAGCTTTCCTCACCATCTACTTACTATGGTCTTTCTGTTCGTGTTAGGGATGGTGCTGGGGATCGAACCCAGGTCTTCTGCAAGAGCAGCCGGCACTCTTAACCACTAGGCCATCTCTCCAGCCTCCTGCTTCTTGCTTTTGCGTTACCCAAGGAGAGAAAATTTCTTCTGGAACAACGTGGATAAATGCACAGTAGGGGAAAACCCCATCTGCTCTCCGGCTGTTCTACCAGCTGTGCCGCACTGACGGTCCCTCCCCCTGTCTCACTCCTGCTCCCACACTGACGGTCCCTCCCCCTGTCTCTCTCCTGCTCCCACACTGACGGTCCCTCCCCCTGTCTCACCCCTGCTCCCACACTGACGGTCCCTCCCCCGTCTCACCCCTGCTCCCACACTGACGGTCCCTCCCCCCGTCTCACCCCTGCTCCCACACTGACGGTCCCTCCCCCTGTCTCACCCCTGCTCCCACACTGACGGTCCCTCCCCCTGTCTCTCTCCTGCTCCCACACTGACGGTCCCTCCCCCTCTCTCACTCGTGCTCCCACTGATTCAAAGCCAAGATACTTTTAGACTCATCTTCTGATAAAACCCAACTAGTGATGAAGTTCTTGGATGGGGAATTTGGATGCAAATACATTCTACTTCCTGAAAAATCTCTACAATAGGTGGAACTTCAATGGTACAGAAGAGATGGATCAATGTGTGTGTGTGTGTGTGTGTGTGTGTGTGTGTGAGAGAGAGAGAGAGAGAGAGAGAGAGAGAGAGAGAGAGAGAGAGAGAGAGAGAATATTGTCATTTGGGATAACTGAGGACACAGGCAAGATGAAAAACACAGACAAGATAAGATGACCCATCTGGCCACAGAGGACAAGCCAGGGCTACGCAAACCTGGCTCTGAATCCAGGCTCTACTCATTAAGCCAGTCGTGACATAACTCACCAAATGCATGCAGCTTTTGATCTCCCTCATCAAGGGGCCTGCTGGCCGCACAACTCATGCATGCTCATCATGATGGTTTCTGGGTGGTTGACACTCATCACCCTCTGACTTCATTTCTTTTTTCCTTTGCAAATGGCTATTGCCTGGGGCCGACATCTCTTTTCCAAAAAGTTAACGTGCCAAAAGGAGTTTTGGAAACTGCCTTGCTCCCTGTCAGGAGCTAGATGATTCACAGCAGTGAACCAACGTACATAACAAGGATACCTGATTGGATTACCAATTAGCCACCTCCACCTCAGAAGGGTGGTTGGAAAGAAGAGGCAGTGTTTAGCTTGGGCAAATACCAAAAGGTCTTTATCATCCTCATCAAGGCATCAGCGTGGCACACTAGACCTCTTCCAAGCCACTCTGCTGGCTCTCCTGTCTCCAGCAAGAGGGAACTTGTTCTTTGAACATAGGGTTATTGTGTCTGGACTACAGAAGCACCTCTGTGTCAGCGGGTGGGAGAAGCTGGCTGCCTTGCCTCTATTTTTAATGATCTTTCTGCTGTTGGGAACTCTGCAGGTAGAGTTCCCCTTTGAGATCAAGGCTGTCCTGGAATGTGTTCTTACCTTCTTCCAGTGGAAGCACCTCTATTCCAGGGAGCACTGGGAGGGACAAGCAGACATTTTCTTCATCTGGACCCAGCAAGAAACGTTCCAGTATGGGATCCCTGGAATCTTCTTTAAAAATAGGCACAAACACAGGCAGTGTTAGCCAGCACAGGTGAGGGAGGCAGAGCCTGGCTGTGGTCCCCAAATTCCCAGTGGGGACATGCATGTAGAAGCTGGTGTGCTCTGTGCCTGCTGGGGTACGGCAGGGCCTACTCTGGATACTAGGCAGAACAGGCCCATGTCCTCTGGGGGCTAGGATGGGGTGGAGAAGGAGGGGCTTCTTGAGCTTATACCATGTCCCTGTGAGAGTCTGGAGAAGGTAGCCTCTCTGGGTACCTTTGGGGCAGAGCTAGGCTAGTGGGGACCCATCTCCAGTTGTACCCAGACCAGCCTCTGGGCATAGAACTTGGTGACTCCTGCCTATGTTTTCCCCCTCAGTCCCATGCATTTTCATGGCATTCCTCATTCATATCTGCTCATAGGCTTGGACCAAATGCTGGGACTACACAGGACCTCCAGCTCAGTCTGGAGAAGGAAGGAACCCTTGACACACTAAAGGTGTTTCCGTAAGCTTATGATGAAAGAAAAACCCTTTGCCTTCTCAAGTCTCAGCCTCAGACAGAACACTGTGAGCAGATGGTGGAGGTTTCTCCCTTACCAAGCAATTCTCCAGCAGACAGCAACGGGGCTTCCTATATATCCATTAAATTCTTACACTATATCTGGAGTTAGCATCAGATCCCTCAGGTTAAAAGCTCAGTTCCACACAACTGTCTCCATTTCAGGTGCCAATTCAAAGCCCCATTTGTGGCCTGTGCTTCTCTGACCCAGCAGTTATTTACTGGGGCTTCCATGATTCCCTCCTCCAATGTGGTATACTCGCAGGACTCAGGGAAGCATTGGGGTTTACCAATAAGGCATATTAATATAGACAGCTGACAAGACGCAGATGCCTGTGGCCCTCCTAGCACTTCCACACCCTGCAGCTCAAGGAAGGTCTTGGATTCTCACTGTTTAGGAGTTGTTACAGACCTCCAACTCCAGTGACTCCTCCCTTCCTAGAGGTTGGTGGGAGGGGCTGAAATTTCCATCTTCTCGGCCCTTAACTACCTGGTCTTTCAGGTGACTGGTCCCTTCTGGAGGTAATTTAGGGGCTTCATCCAATGCGACCCCATTAGCATAAACTTAGCTGTTACCAAAGGGGCTCTCCAGGGGTAAGGAGAAACACAGCTACCTGGAAATTCTATGGGTTTCAGCTGTGTAACAGGAGCCAGGGATGAAGACCAAATACATTTCATATTATGCTATTCTTACCTTCCTGTCTCCAAGGCAAAGGGGCCAGTAGTAGGTCCGACCACCTACTACTGTGGATGGGAGTGGATGCTGAGGGGTGTACACGAAATTCATTTACAGAGATACGAATATACACAGTCACACGAGGCACACACACAAGACAAGCATTACACTCATGCACAAGCACATTCTTGCAGACCTGTCAGGATGTCACACATGAACAATGTCACACATCTACTCTATGACAGGCCTGCATCCACATATACATGTACACTGTCATACACTTAAACACACAGGTGTGCATCATGCACACCGCATACACATGCACTCACAAGGCAGTGAAGCATACACAGCCATGCACTCACACCCATGCACACACATACACACATATGCACACACCCAGCATAGATTCTTAAGACTTCAAGCTACCCCTCATCCCAGTCATGGCTATGCCATTCTGGTTTAATTATATTATATTCTTATATTCTCTCCTTACGAAGTAGGTGTGTGTGTCTGTTGGGACTTGTTGAAGGGAGGTGGGGAGGCAGCTATTGCCTCCCACAATTGCCCCTAGTGCAGATAAAACACTCCCTCAAGCTTGGGTCCTGCATCAGACTTTGAAGGGCACAGGTGCCACACAGAGTAAAAGGGACCGAGCTGTGGAAGAAAGACACTAAGGGAAGAGGAAAGGATTTGATTTGACTACCTCAGCCCTGAACAGAGAAACCACAGAGCAGAATGGAGTTATTGAGTTAGATATTTACTTTATGCTTACAAGAATTGAACTACACGTGCTCTGGGAACAGAATGAGAAAGGAAGGAAGAGACTGGGGCAGGGACAGACTGATGGAAATCGAGGCAGCCTGTCCCCAGGTGAGCATGTGGAAGAGAGGGGCTATCTGTTGTCTCTGAGGGGCTCTCAGTTCCTGGTTCTCTCCGTGTGAGTGTGGTTGTGCTGTGGACAGAGATGCCTCTTGCTTTGCACAGTCTGCCTCCTCCACACTTCCCAGCTCCTTCATCTGCTGCTCTGAGAGGAACGAGTGGCCGAAGGCTGAGGGAGGAGGAGCAGCGACTGAGCGGAGCTGACGAAGGCCTGTCACACAGCGCCTTTCTTGGAGTTTCCAGGGCTAACTCAGACTCTCAGGAATCTTCGCTTTCTGAACAGCCTTTAGTTCAAAGCCCCGGTGGGAGCTGTTACTGCACAGTCTTTGCTTTTTGCCTTGGGTCTTGGTCCCTCCGGGAGAACTCTAAGTGGGGGCGGGGCTGATAGAGGGCGGGGCATCTTCCCTTCCTAGGAGCAGGCCTCGGCTCTGCCCTAGGTTGGAGGGAACTCTACCTACTGCCAGGTCCCCACGCTCCTGGCCCCCGGGGAGGGTGGTGCTCAGTATGTCTACTTAATCCAGTGCTGCATCCCACAGGAGCTCAGGCAACCGCTTCGTCACGCGTGGCTGCCACAATGAGGACAACAGCAAACAGGTTGGCAGTACGCGTTGGTGCAGCGAACCCTCCCAACAAATTCTGACTCTAGGCTTAAACGTGAACTTTAATCCTAATCGATTTCGTGGAAACACCACTATTTCCCCTTTTCAGTGAGGAACTGTTTCATGGCTGCCTTGCAGTCCAGGACAGAAGACACAGACAAGCCAATGTGTGTGTGTATGTGGGGGGTGGGGGGGCGGCGGCGGGGCATAGACCCCAGAAACATTACCTGGTCCTGCTGGCAGTGCCTTGTCCTTCAAGGGAACGGAGAGTCTGTGTCCTGATGTCTTGAGGCTGTTTAGGCCCCTCTGGCTCTCTGGACTTTTCCTTCCGTTAATGGGAGGTAGGAGACCCCGTGGTGGGACTGCCTTCAGAGGCAGGACATCATCATCTTCAAAAGCAAACCGGAAAAAAAAAAAGCTGAACCAGCAGGAAGGACAGTAAGTTTCTTTTTGTACTTGCTTGGTAGCTCCTGATGTTAGGATAGTGTATCTACTCATTTTCAATGTTGCTCTTTTCTAGACCTCCAAAGGAGCAGGGGCGGGGGGGGGTATACTGAGATTCCTCTTTGCTAGATAGATAGAACAGGGATCCTTCCTTTTGGGGGAATTGCTAAGAGCTGAGAGGAATTAAGTAGTGGTGATGTTACTGTAACCTTGTGGATGGGACCCAGAGACAGAAACAAGCTTGAGAGGCTACAAACTCCCTCTACCCCCAACTGGAAGGAGGGCTCTTACTAGGGAGACCCCAGCTTTAGGGTTCATGAGATTATTCGGACACAAAATTTCTTTTTTTTTTTTTTTTTTTTTTGTCTTTTTTGAGATAAGGTTTCCTGTAGCCCTGGCTAGCCACCTGGAACTCACTATGTCGATCAGGCTGGCCTGGAACTCACAGAGACTGTCTGCCTTTACCTCCCTCTTAAATGCTAGGATTAAAGGCATGTGCCCACCACACCTGGCACCAAATTTTCTTTTTTGAGACAAGGTCTCATTGTGTAGTCCTGTCTGGCCTCAATGTTGTGGTCTTCCTTCCTCAGCCTCCGGAGTGCTGGGATCATAGGTTCATTCATGCCAGCACCTCGCTGGATACAGGTTTCCAACAAAGCAGTTTTGCTAGTTAAAGCTAATGATCATGAAGTCCCTCCTCAAGGTATGTAAGGCATAAAGTACAGCTGCCACTGATGCCAGGATACCCCGTGGATACCCACATCCTCAGAGGTTCAAGTCCTTGTATAAAATGGCATAGCCGGGCCTGGTGGCACACGCCTATAATCCCACAACTTGGGGGCAAGGCCAGGCAGATCTCTGTGAGTCAGCAGCCGGCCAGGCCTGGGACTAAAGGGAGATCCTGTCTCAAAAAAAAAAAAAAAAAAAAAAAAAAAGGCATAGCCAGCCATGGTGGCACATGCCTGTAATCCTAGCACTGGGAGCAGAGGCAGGCAGATCTTTGTGAGTTCAAGGCCAGCTGGTCTTACAGAGTTCCAGGACAGCTGGGGCAACAGGGAGACCCTGTCTCAAAAAAACAAAAAAAAAAAAAAATGGCATAGTATTTGCACATAGCCTACATGCATCCTCTTGGATGCTCATCTCTAGGTTGCTTATGATAGCTAATATAATGTAAATTAGTGTAAATAGTTATACTGGGAAGAAAGAAGCAAAGAAAGCATGTTTGGTACAGCTGAAAAATTTCTAATACTTTTGATTTGCAGGTGGTTGAATCTGCAGATGTGAAACCCACGGCTAAAGAGGACCAGCAGATGATTGATCACTAGAGGGCCACAGGATTGATAAGAGCACTCCAGAAAGCCCTTCCCCCTCCATTCTCTCTTCTGAAAATAAGGGACTATTCTAGGAAGGCTGAATCTGGACCCTCACCAACTAAAGCTTGGTTTGCCTTTCAAAGACAGAGGTCTTTATTTCATATTCAATAAAACAGTTGCTTTTAGGCTTAAAAGCTGGCTTCATACACAGTTTCAACATTTCACAAGCTGTTTATTTATTACAAAGGGAAAAAGTATTTTCACAATGGAGAAATTTGGCAGACAGCATCTTTGATTGAACACAATTTAATATCACTTAACACTGGAACACGCTGACCTTTCATGTTCTCTGATGTGATCTGCTGGGAAGCACACAGCACCTATTTTATATTCTTGCAAATAATGCTTTATGTCACATTTGGCTCTCTTTAAGAGGAAGCAGATAAACTATGGGATACTTCTGCAATGAACTGGCCTATCTTCTCTACAAATGTTGCCATCATGAGAAACTACCCTGAAGGCCTGGTGTGGTGGTATACAACCGAGTTCTGACACTCAGAAAGCGTAGGCAGGAGGATCGGGAGTTCAAGGTCATACTTGGCTACATAGTGAATTTGAGGTCAGCCTGGGCTGTATTTCTATTTGAGATCCTGTCTCAAAAAACTAAAACAAAACAAAATTAAAGTAAATGATAACAGCAACAATAGCAACTCAAAGGACAAAAATATGCCTGGAAAAATTTTCTAGGTTAAAAGGCCCTGAAGAGGTGGGACGACTAAATTCAATGCATGGTTCTGAGTTGAATTTTAGTTGGGGGGGGGAAGCTATAAGAAAAATATTGTTGGTATAATTAGATAATTTTGCATATTGGTTTTTAGAATGGAAAACAGCATCTCACTAATGTTAACTTTCTTGAGTCTGATAACTGTATTGTAGTTAGGAGAACATAATGCTGAGAAAATGTATAATGTCTGCAACATTCTTTCAGTGGTAAATGTGTGTGTGTGTGTGTGTGTGTGTGTGTGTGTACATAAAAGCTGGCTTCATTTCTGTGGTCTTAACAGTGAAATGACCCAGGGCCAAGTAAGTGGGCATGCGGCCACCAGACAGGCCACTTCCAGCTCTAGGATCGGGGGGCGGGGGGGGGGCGATTGGAGAATGGCATGAAAAGACGTGCCTTTGGCCCCTCCTTTTTTTTCTGTGTCAGGTGTCACTGTTGCTCAGGGTGGCTTTGAATTTACATTCCTCCCTGTTCTTCCTTTCTTTATGCAGGAATATGACGTACTAGGTTAGGTCATATTCTAAACTACCCAGACGTATCAGAGACTTCTTATACCTGCTTCTATCTGGCATAGAGTGTTCAGAGAGGTAGATGGAAGCTCAAAATGAACAGAGTGCAAGATGAACAGTACTGAAAGTGAAAATCATCTGTGTTGTCGTTAATCTTGGTGGCTCTGGCTGGGTACCTGATGTGGGGATCCACGGATGGACAGCTGACACACAGTGATCCAGGCCTATACTAGATTTTTTTTCAAAAGGAAGCTGCAAAGTCTTTAGAATAGTTAACCTTCATAGAAGAGCAAATCATAGGCCTCTGCTGCAATAATGTTTCAAGTACGACCTGCTCTACACTCCTGTGTTTATTCCGAAGGTCAGTGCAGGGTAACGGCCAAGACAGCACCAGAAGGTCCTGAGCTGCAATCCCAGCAAGGCCCTTAAGACATGCAACTTCAAGTAATTTACTTAGCTCTTGGCATGTCCATTTTCTGGTCTGTAAGATGAGGACAGACTGGAATGCCATGATAGGTACCTGAGATAATACATGCAGAAAACCAAGAACAGATCCTGATATAGAGGGAGAGTGCAATACAAGTTAACATGTGTCCTTGTATTTCCAGTTGCAATGGTCAGAGATTACCTGCTATCTGTGAGCCTGTCTTGCACACACCTTTTGGAAGGAGGCTGAGGTTTCTGAAAATAGAGAACTCTATATATGGCCTGTCACTTCCAACCTATTTACTGCATCAAAACATGCAGTTAGATGTACCCATGTGTATAACTTCCAATGTCTGGATGATGTTTTGAAAACTGTGAAGACTTTAATCAATTTTATGGACTTTATTTTTATTTTTATTTTTGGTCTTTTTGAGACAGGGTCTCCCTGTAGTCCCAGCTGTCCTGGAACTCCCTCTGAAGACCAGGCTGGCCTTGAACTCACAAAGATCCGCCTGCCTCTGCCTCCCAAGTGCTAGGATTAAAGGCGTGCGCCACCACGCCCGGCTAATTTTATGGACTTTAAAAGGAATAAGTACATGAAAGATTAGAAATGTAATTTCCTTGTTTAAAAATAGGATTAGTTACAAGCCATGCAGGAAATTTTCCGTCAGTTTAGTGGCATTTTACATCTACAACCAGAAAACATGAGGGGATGATCTAGTAAGTAATTTATAAGCTAGACACTAAGTTAATTGAGCTAAAGCACCTGGGTTAGGCAGCTGCTGCCTGAACAAAAGCCATCTTCAAACGGACTGGGATGAACCAACCTCCCTTGCAGCAGCCTCCTTTCTCTTGGCTGAGGGCCCTGTTGTGTCTTGCTTTGCTTCCCTTTAGAATGAGGTTCCCTGTGGGATGCAGGAGGGAGAGAGGAGCTACCTTGAGGGGAAGGTATGTTTAGGCCACCATCCACTGGGAGATGCACTGTTACCCCCCTTGGCCTTTCTAGGTCCACATGCTTCAGGGGAGGCCTCCATAAAAGTGTGGTTTCTTCCGGTTCTGGTTCTGATTCAGGGTGCTGAGTCCCTAGGAGACAAAGAGAAAAGCAAGTTGTTTTTGCCAGGTGTCTCCTTTTTATTTTGGACCCTGCTTTTCCAAAGTGGTTTGGGTGAAGCTGTACCCATTCTGATGCCAGGCATGGGCATGTGACTGAGCATGGATTGAAGAAGCCCTCACTGTCCTAACCACAGTGACTGGTGCCAAGGCAGGCACATGACCCAAGCCAGACTGGGTTTGCTAGGAGGTGATGCGGTAGACAAATTCCTAACAGCCTTGGAACAAAATGGTCTTCTCTAAGATTTCTAGGAGTCAAAACTCTGTAAGAAATCAGAAGCAGTTTCTGCTGAAGTTTCTAGAAAGCTCTAACTCCCTCAGAATCAGAGTCATTTTTGTTCCAGACTTCCCAGTGAAGTCCCCGGATCAAGAATCTGTCTGTGTTAGGCAGGGGTACAATAAAATGATTCTCAAAAAATAAAAATAAAAATAAAAATAAAAATGAGGGGCTGGAAAGACGTCACAGAAGGTGAGAGCACTGGCTGCTCTTGCAGAGGACCTGGGACGACAACTATCAGTAACTGTAGTTTCAGGGGATCTGATTCCCTCCATAACAATGCACAACATGAGTGCACTTACATACATGCAGGCAAACCACTCAATCATATAAAATTAAAATAAAATAAATGAGAAAAAAATTAAAAACATTTCTTTGGGCAACCTTTTATTTTTCTTTTATAAAATAAAATGAAGGTCCAAATATCCTAGAACCTTTCTTTCTTTCTTTCTTTCTTTCTTTCTTTCTTTCTTTCTTTCTTTCTTCCTTCCTTCCTTCCTTCCTTCCTTCCTTCTTTCCTTCCTTTCTTTCTTTCTTTTCTTTCTTTCTGGTCTTTTTGAGACAGGGTGTCCCTGTAGCCCAAGCTGGCCTGGCACTTGCTCTGTAGACCAGGCTGGCCTTGAACTCATAGAGATCTAACTGCCTCTGCCTCTCGAGTGCTGGGATTAAAAACATGTGCCATCATGCCCACCTCTAAGAATTCTTTTGAAAATTATTTATTTTATTTTATATTAATGAGTGTTTTGCCTGCAAGTATGTAAGTGTACCCATTCATGCAAAGCCCATGGAGGCCAGAAGAGGGTGCCAGAGCCCCTGGAACTGGAGTTTCAGACGGTTGTAAACTATCATGTGGGTGCTGGGAGCCAAACCCGGGTCCTCTGCAAGAGGACCTAGTGCTCTTAACCTTGGCTGCCAGGAAACTCAGCTAAATAGATCCAACATTTTCCTAGAGCACTGATTTCATCCCACTTATCTATAAGACCAATCTTTTTAATTTAAAAAAAAATATTTTCCTTATTATTTTTATTTTATATGTTTGAGTGTTACGCCTGCATGTGTGTAAGTGCACCTGTGTTGTGTAGTGCTTGCAGAGGTCAGAAGTGGGGGTTGGATCCCCTGGAACTGGAGTTATAGATGGTCGTTTGCCGCCATGTAGGATAGGTTCTGGGATTCAAACCTGGGTCCTCTGCAAGAGCAGTCAGTGCTCTTAACCACTGAGGCATCTCTCCAGGCCCTGTTTTTTTAATCAAGTCTTTTCTTTTCAAATCCATTTTTGGTTGTCTTGTTTTATATTATATTATTTTTTGTAAGCTGGCCGGCAATTCCTGTACCTTCACAAATCTATGATGTGCTGAATTTTTTTATACATATGTCCATCTTTATTTCTCTTTTGGTTTGACAATGAACTTGTTTATGAACTGCCCAATAGATAGTTTTAAAATTGAATTAGTTGTTATCAGAAAAGACCTGTACTTTTACTCATTTTCCTCTTCTGGAAAAGGTTCTCTGGAGTGGATGACCCCAGGAAAATCAGCCATAACTTAGGGATTGAGTTGGATAGCTCTCGGACCTCTCTGGCTTGACCAGTCCTTTAGAAATATCATCCACCAGACCTTCCACCAGACCTACCTCTTCCACGGGCCTTTAGTTTTGATGGCTGTGGAGTATGGAAATGAATCTCCATCGGGATGGCGAAGAGCTCTATTGGGGGTTCATTGGCTTTAAACCGGCTCCTCAGGGAGTTGAGGGGTCTGCGTGGTTCTTCTGAAATAGGAGGTAATTTCAGAGCCGTTGGTGCCTGGAGAGAGTTTAAACACAAAACCAGCATGGCAGGTACCCAAACTCTGCTGCCTACAGCGGGCAAATGATTTTGTGTCTTATTGTGTTTCTTGTACAAGGAGTTGCTAGTGAAGCTGGGTACTGACTGCAGCAGGCTTGCTTTGCATCTCTTTGGCACTCTATGTGTGCCTTCCTCCATCCTACCTCTGATTCTTCTTGGTATTATCAACGTGATCAGTTCAAGAACCTCTTATCCAAGCACTTGGGAAGCGGAGGCAGAAGGATCAGGAGTTCAAGGTCATCCTCAGTGAAACAGCAAATTCAAGGCCTGCCTGGGCTACATGAGACCCTGCCTCAAACTCCCTTCTTCCTACCTTGGAGAGAACAGTCTCTTTGTGACTTGGGAAAATGATATGGACTGAAGTGACCTAGCCAGGGTTTCTGTGTACTGATAACAAGAACTCTCCAAATGTGCTGCGGAGGGGAAAAGCAAGATGCAGAACATTGCTGGACTTAGGTAAGAAGGGACGGAAAGTAGGACCAATTGCTTGTGCTTGATTGCCTTAGTAGCTCTTTTAAGCCTCAAGTTCTTCCTCTAAAGCGCTATGTTCCAGGGCAGCTGGAGTTACAGGGAGACCCTGTCTCAAAAAGACCAAAAACCAAAAACAAAAATCAAAAAGAGTACGCAGACTACCTACGTTACAAGGTTGTGAGAGAATTAAATTAAATTAAATTAAATGAATTAATGTATATAGTCACAGTAGTGTTCAGAATTTGGATTACTTGTGTGTGTGTGTGTGTGTGTGTGTGTGTGTGTGTTGTGGTGGTGGTGGTGGAACCCAGGTGCATGCTAGGCAAGCACACTACTACTAAGTTCCATCCCAGCCTCGTTATTTTGGTTTTTTTTTTTTAATCGGTCTTGTTTTACTGAAGCAGGGTTTCAGTATGTGACTTAGGCTGACTTTGAACTGCCTCCTGAGTGCTGAGGTTACAGGCATGTTCTACCACATTTGGAATCTAAGGTGGGTTTTTTTTTTTTTTATGTGTGTATGTGTGTAGATTGGATTCTTTTCTCATTAGAGTTTAATACCCACTCTGGGTCTTAACATAAAATCTAAGTTTCTGAACACTCCTGTGATATTAACACAACTGAAAAAGAATCACTCTGTGACAGCATCAATAATTAATTTGGCTCAGTTTTTCCCTTTCTCCTCAAACACACACATACACACACACACACACACTCACACCATACTTAATATGTGTATGTGAGGGAGAGATACCAGAGGGGTCATAAATAAACCTTCCTGTTTTCAGATATTAAGAAGTTGCTGAGAACTTCATTTTTTGTTTGCAGCTTTTGGAATATGAATTTAGCCCTATGAAATGTGTATAGTGCTGAGTTTCAGAGAGTTTGATTTCAGAAGAGGAAGAAAAAAAAAGAACATTTTTTCAGTTCTCAAAAGGGGAAAAAATCAGAAAGTCAGAAGCATACATAAGCATCCTATATGCTCAGAGTTGACTGAGGGAGGAAATTCTGCCCAGGTAATTCAAAGGAATATTTGCAATTTTGAGATATTAAGAAAATGATTAGCCAAGCACACGCACGTAGGATCTCCATGTTCTGGAGACCTCCCCGTCCACATGCTGCCCACCAACTGCCTTGTTTTAAATACGGACCTTGTGTGTTCTGTTCCACAAGGATTGCATTGAGAAATCTATGTGGAAACTCAAACTGTTTGTGTGAGGTATGGCTGACAAGCCAAGTTTTAATTTCTTTATTCTAATTGGAAATTGACACAGGGTTTTAATATAGTGGAAAATATTGCTTTCCTCTGTGAAACGAATGTATGAGGTTCAAAGGAGTCTCTTTCCTCTGAGCTTGGCTCAGGTCTAGGCTAACCTGGTCTGAGATGGCTCTCTGTAGGCCTGTGGTGATGCTGGCCGGTCAGGCCTGCTATATGTCCCTGGTGCAAAAGAACCTGAGAAGACAGGCCCTTCTGGTGTGGATCAGCTCAGACTCAGGAACAAACAGAACATCCTGAACAGAATGTGAACAACCTCCCTCAGTGGCACAAGGGATCGCCTAGACTGCCATGCCACTTCAGATGTGGCCAGTCCTCACGATTAGTTAACACTTACTACCTTCCAATCTGACCCAAGATGAGGTCCTAAAGGTTTATCAACATCTCATCCTCCCGCCAGACCTGTAAGGTTGGCATCATTATCTGGTCCACAGATGGGTTCACTGTGACTTAGAAGATATATCAGTGACCTGCACTGCCCACATTCACATAGCTGCTATAGGGGAGAACATTCTAGAGTTTCTACATGGTTCTATTAATCACTGGTTCAGCCCAAAACAAAGTCCCATATAGAATCACAAGGCAGGGGGCTAGGCCAGAAATTCAGTCATTTTTAAGGAGGAAAGTGTTCTTGACTTCTAAAAGGTTTTATTACATTTATTTATTTCTATTTATTATGAGAGGGTGCATGCCACTGCTTGTGGAAGTTGGAAGACAACTTGTGGGAGTCGGTTCTCTCCTTCTGCTATATAGGTCCCAGGAGTCAACTTGATGACAAGTACCTTTACCAGCTGTGTCATCTTCAAGTACCTTTACCAGCTGTGTCATCTTGCTGGCCCTGTTCCTGACTTCTGAAAGGAATCCATAAACTTGCAAAATTACCCTACATTTGCAAAGGTGATTCTCAGCTGAGCAAGCATTGCTAGAGTCAAGTTCCCCAGCATTTTTTATTTGTAGGGAACCAGTTGCTTACAAGCTCAAATTCTGTCTTTACTTGTTTATAGACACTCCCCAGTTCCTTAACAGAACAAGGGATTCTGCTGCCCTGAGGAATGACTGTTGGCCTCTAACTCTGCAGACTTCATGATTTTCAACAGTAAATTACCACGGCGGCTCCATTCCAGTTCCACCTGCTGAGTCAGAGACATCCCACTGAGTCACTTCATTTCTAGATTGGAATTACACACACACAGAGAGAGAGAGAGAGAGAGAGAGAGAGAGAGAGAGAGAGAGAGAGAGAATCCCTTACCTTTTTTCTTACTGCTTCCCCAAGGGTATTTTGTTCTGAGCCAGTGGCAGATGCTACCGGAGGAAGACTGCATCTTTCAACAGGAGGCTCCTGTGACAAGCAGCTGCCTCTGGCCTTGTGGGGTTTCACATTCCCTGGTTTGTCTGTAGAAACAGGAGGAAGGACAATGTGTTGGCTGCAGGTGTGGGGTGATCAGCTAAGTTGTACCTCTTGATCTCTTTTCTTTATTTTATTTTATTTTATTTTATTTTATTTTATTTTATTTTATTTTACTTTTGGGTCTTTTGTAGCCCAGCTGTCCTGGAACTCACTCCGTAGACCAGGCTGGCCTTGAACTCACAAAGATCCGCCTGCCTCTGCCTCCCAAGTGCTAGGATTAAAGGCATGCGCCACCACGCCTGGCAATCTCTTTTCTTTATTTTTTCAGTGAAAATAGCACTTTTTTTTTTAATATGGAATTAACAAAGCAATGATGCCAAAATGAAGTACAGTTGCAACATTTTGCATATAAAAATGGTCCTTGAAACACTTATTCAGATTGCTGAGACTATTGTCAGCTTAAAGAAATTCTGAGTTTGCTCACAAAAATAAAAATTCATGTATTTTTCTGATTGAAGTTTTTCAATATAATTTGATGGTATTTAGATCCCCTCCCTTGTCATCTACCACCCGATTTAATGTACTCTATTATGTATTATTGTATACAATATATATATGTCAGTTAAGGCCTATATAGTCAATTTGTGCCTCCAAATGTCCTTAGTGTGTGATTTATTTATTTATTTATTTATTTATTTATTTTTTTGGTCTTTTCGAGGCAGGGTCTCCCTGTAGCTCCAGCTGTCCTGGAACTCATTCTGTAGACCAGGCTGGCCTTGAACTCACAAAGATCTGCCTGCCTCTGCCTCCCAAGTGCTAGGATTAAAGGCATGCACCACCATGCCTGGCTGTGTTTTTTTTTTTTTTTTTTTTTGAGACAGGGTTTCACACTAAAGCCCAAGGTGCTGGCCTAGAACTCACCATGGAACCTAGGCTGGCTTCATACTGGTAGCAATCCTCCTTCCTCAGTTTCCTGAGTGCTAGAATTACATGTATACACCAGCATGCCCTGACCTGAATGCCCCAGCCTGCATGCCCTTTCTGAGATAATGAATATACAATCAGATGTAGATACATGAGTAGAAAATAGAAGTTTTTTTAAAATTTTATTTTTTATGTGTATGAATGTACTGTCTGCATGCAAGTCTGTGCACCCATGTCGTGCAATGCCGAGGAGGTCAGAAGCGGGTGTCGGATTCCCCTGGAACTGGAGTTCTCCTGGAATTGGAGTTTCAGATGGCTCTTAGCCGCTATGTGGGTGCTGGGATCAAACCCGGGTCCTCTGTAAGAGCGGTCAGTGCTCTTAACTGCGAGGCCATCTCTCCAGCCTGAAAATAGAAATTTTTATGCAATTTTGCTGATGAGAAGAAAACTGGAGAGTGTGAGGGCATGGGGTTGGCCATGGCTTTGTCTGGGGCAGAGGCAGGCAGTGGGCTCAAGTTCAGCATCTGACCTCTTGCTGGCTGTGTCAGGTGGTGGAGAGAAAATGATCAACGATAACATATATGTATTGAGTACTAAATATGGGAAGAGAATTACCCATTGTCTTCCGTGTAGTAACTCACTTAATCCTCCCCGTAGTCTGATAGTGGTGTTGTCATCCCCTTTCCACAAAGTAGGAAGCAGCCTCAGCAAGATTAAAAGTTTGCCAAGATCACAGCTAGTAGGTGGGGGATAATTTAGACTCAGGTGTTTGGATTGTGTGGCTAAGCCTATCAGTCTCATTTCTGCATTACTTTCAAAGGTGAGGGGCACAAGGAAGCGACGTTCAGCCTGCTTGTGCCCTCATGTGGATTCTGTGTGCTGAGGTGTGCTCAGGTCAGTGAGGAGTAGACCTCTGGCTTCTTACCACTGAGATCTGCCTTCCTACTGGGGAAGGCACTGCTGTAGAATGCGATGTGGGGCTTGTCACTCAGGAGCCAAGAGTGACCGATGTAGGGACGCCCAAGAGCCTTCCTGGAGGCTTGTTGTGTCTTTTCATTGTGATTGTCCTCTGAAGCATGAATACGGAGGTGATTCAGTGTGTCCTAGGGAATGAGAGACACACAGTCCTGTGAACTGGCTGTCACAGAGGAACAAAACAGCTTCCTGTAACTCAGCCCTTGTGGCTAGATTTGTAGATTCTGGGATGAAATTTCTTTTGCAGACTGGGAAGATAAAGTTATAAAAGCAAGGTCTCTAATGCTGTTTATTACTATGAAACATTTAATTATTGGCAATAGAATGACATATAACTATGCCTGACATAGTGCTTCTTTTTGTACACACACACACAAGTATGCGCACATATACACACCAAAATGAAGTGCTTAGATCATGGATTTTAACATCATAAACTGTCTCTCCTCCAGAGGCATGTGGATCTCTGTGCATTCAAGGCTAGCCTGGTCAACAAAGTGAGTTCCAGGCTGGCCAGAGCTACATAGAGAGATCCTGTCTTTAAAAAAATTTCTCCTTTCTCCCCTTCTGTTGAATGTGGCTCTTCTCTCTTTTTCTGTCTCCTTGGCATGTATGTGACCTTGTAAAGTCAAACAAGGTTACTCAAGATGGAAGTAGATATTGTCTGTGTTGCTTTGAATAATTATTAACAACACACATAACCACAGAGCCTTAGAGATTAGAAAGCTTTTTTTTTTTTCATTTTTAACTCACGGCTCCTGTAGAGGAGTTTGTTCATCCAGGTTCAAAGTTAAGTTCTTTAGACAAGCTTATCACAGTAAGACGTAGTCTCAGACCAAGTCTAAGGTGTTTTAGTTTGCTTCTCTGTTGCTGTGATTAAAGCACTGGCCAAAAGTAAGTTGGAGAAGCTTTCATCTAGGGAAGTCGGAGCAGGGACTCACACAGGAGCAGAGGAGGGATCAGGAGGAGGGGTCAGGAGGAGGCTGCTTGTGCCTTGCTCTTCCTGCTTGCCCGGCTACCTTTCTCTTTTCTTTTTCTTCTTCTTCTTTTTTTTTTTTTTTTTTTTTTTTTGAGACAGGGTCTTCCTGTAGCCCCAGCTGGCCTTGAACTCACAGAGATCCGCCTGCCTCTGCCTCCCAAATGCTAGGATTAAAGTCATGCGCCACCATGCCCTGCCTAAAGATGGTTCTTAGCTGCCATGTGGGTGCTGGGAATCGAACCCGAGTCCTCTGCAAGAGCATTCGGTGCTCTTAACCACTGAGCCATCTCTGCAGCCCCTCGGCTACCTTCCTTATACTGTGTAGGCCCACCTGTCTAAGGATGACACTGCTCACAATGAGCTGGGCCCTCTTAAATCCATGCCCAGAGGCCAGTCTGAGGGAGGAAACTCCTCAAATGAGGTTCCCTCTTCACATGACTCTCTAGCGTGTATCAAGTTGATTAAAAACTAACCAGCACAAGGACCAAGAACCTTTTCTTTCTAGACACACAGCTGCCTAGATGGGGCAAGAAGCCACGGGAGAATTGGATCAGTAATGTGGAGAACCAAGAGCTGAACGGTTAAGCTGGTGACTTTAGCCCAGGACCTGTGAAAGCACACATGTCCAAAGCGCATCAGGACTCTCCAGGAGGAGGAAACAAAGGCAATATTTTCCACATCTATTGTCTTCAGAACCCTTATTTATTTATTTATTTATTTAATTTTTTTGTCTCCCTATAGCCCTTGCTGGCCTAGAACTCACTATGGAGACCAAGCTGGCCTTGAGTTCACAGAGATTCACCTGCCTAATACCCCTTGAGTGTTGAACCATGCCTGGCTCAGAGCCCTCTTTTTAAAAGGAGCGCCTGACAATGTCAGGTTTCCACAAGTGACAATTTAGGAAACAGTGTTTAGAGTCAAAGCACTCTCCTCTGGAAAGTCTCAAGAAATGGTGAAGGAAGAATCTGCTCTGAAGTCAAGAAGAACAGAGGGGGGAAAAAAAAAAAAAGAAGAACAGAGGGAAACGCAACAGAAACGGTGCGGCTACCTGAGTTTCACCGTCTTGCCATGGCTGCCTCCTGAGGGGCATCAGGTAAATCCGCTGACTGCCGTGGTTCTGTGCTGTGGAGCCATGGTCTGCGTATCTACCAGTCCTGGCTTCGCTTTCGTCCAGGTTCTGTAGACCTGCAGAGGGAACAGTGGGTCAGCTGGTGGACACAGCTTGGACTTTGCCCAGAGCACGGTGCTGTTGCTGCCTCCCTGAGCAATGGCAGCCAGGCACATGCTGCTTCTGCTCTTGTATTTCTGTATGTTAGCCTCTGTGGTGGTTTGAATGAGAATGTCCCCCATAAGCTCCAAGTATTTGGACATTTTGTCCCCGGTTGGTGGTTCTATTTGGGGAGGTCTTAGAACGTGTGGGCATGCTGGAGGAAGCTTGTGACTGGAGGTGGGCTTAGAGAGTTCAAAGAGCCTTGCTAATCTCCAGTCATGCTCTCTGCTTCTTGTGCCTGCTTGAAGATGTGAAGCTCTGCTTTCTGCTCTGTCACCATGCCTCCCCACCATGATGGACTCTAATTCCCCTGGAAACGTCAACCGTAAGCTCAAATGAACTCTTCTTTTTATTTCTTTTTTTTTTTATTTTTTTAAAAATTTATTTCTGTATGTGTATGAATGTACTGTCTGCATACAAGTTTGTGCACCCATGTCGTGCAATGCCGCGGAGGTCAGAAGAGGGTGTCGGATTCCCCTGGAACTGGAGTTCTCCTGGAATTGGAGTTACAGACGGTTCTCAGCCGCCATGTGGGTGCTGGGGATCGAACCCAGGTCCTCTGCAAGAGCGGTTGGTGCTCCTAACCACTAGGCCATCTCTCCAGCCCATGAACTCTTCTTTTTACAAGTTCCCTTGGTCATGGTGGTTTTATCATAGCAACAGAGAAGTAACTAATACAGTATCTGATAGAAATGACCATCAGCTAGTGGACACAGTTGCACTGGGTTTTAGGAGACTCAAGGGAGGCTTGGACACATCTGTAAGATGAGGCTAATTTCTTGCTCTCAATCTTTGCAGAAGTGTCTGGACCTCAAATCACTTGATGATAGTGACCACTCTGTGAAGTGGAGGGATCCTGGGTGGCAGTAGTGTGACTATGTGGGAGTGACCTGCTGTGTCAACCTGTTATTCAGATGCTGAGTTGGAAGCCTGATCTTGGGGTTCCTGGGTGTTTCCTAGTGGTTTGCTTGGGGAAGAACTCTGCCTACTGCAGGGAGATGGGGTTGCCTAGCTCTGGAATCATCCTGTCTGGAGCCCTCAGAAAGGATCTCAGTCAATGGATGACTTTGGCATAGTTATCAAATCTTTCATCGATGGTTTAAAGGGTTCTGCAGCTGTTTTCATCAGCTACTCAAGGTAGACTGTAGATTTATTGCTGAAAGAGCCTGGCAAACCTTCCTTGTTTGGAGCCAGGCTTTAACAATACATCTACTCCCAGCATGCAGCTCTGTGGAACAATCTGGGGTTGTCTTTTAACTAGGGGTTCTGGGAGCTTCCAGGTGCCTTGTGTGAGATGGAGAAGTTCTGCCTATTCCTTCTGTCAGCCAGCCTTCCCTTCCCTGTACACTCTCTAACCCTCACTGTCATGTTCTGTTCTACTGGCTCAAGAGTCAGATGCCTGTGGGGGGGGGGGTAGTGGCCCTCCCCCTAACCCAGTTCTCTTTCCTCTGCCTGAAGGCTGGCTGACCTTGTTTGAAGTGATGCTGAAAGTATTACTGGACAGGACAAGCTCAGTTTCAAGTTCAGAAGTCTGCCGAGCCTTTAGTGGCCTGGGGAATTTGATGGATCCTGGGAATTCTTCCATCGGAGATAGCTCAGGGCCATGTTGGTTTGTCCCCAAGAGAATCTGAGCTCCATACACAGTACAGCACCAATGTCCTTTTGGGATATTCTAGAGTGATCCTTTGGTCTTAAGCCAGCCTGAAAATCCATCCTTCCTAGTTAGAGTCATGTGGAACCAGACTACTTCCCAGGGTGGATACTTACCCAACAGCTGTGTACATGAGAGTGTATGAGAGGGCCAGGGGCATTATGGGTAGGGGATATAGACAGGTCATTTCTCTTTGGCCATATCCCAGCGTGACTCAGTTGATGTGAGAGTGATAGGAATTTATTCTCAGTACACGTCATTACCTGGCTTATTCGTTTATGCTAATAGAAATAGGTTGGCAAGAAAAGTACTAGACATTTTATTTTTTTAATATATTTTTATTTTTATTAAACTTTTTCATACATCATACATTATTTCTCAATCCAATTTAGACTCAATTCCCTTTCCATGCCCCACCCCACCCAAGTTCATGCATTCTGCCATGCATGTGGTACATATTTTTTTGAGTCTTTCCATAGTTTTTCCAAAGCAGAGGATTATTGTTTTTGAGAGAACTTCACTGTTTCAGTCATTTTTGTTTTGTTTTGTCCTGGTTCTTTTGTTGTTGTTGTTCCCTCCAACCTGTATTGCTTCAACGTATGCATATATGCTGCATATACATTACACCTATACTAAAATTATGTCACCTGAAAACAAACTATGTTATGTCCATATCATAGTTCAGGATTTGCATTTTTCCATTTTGATTTTATATTACTCTAAAATATGCATACATACCCTCCACCCATATACCAAAATTCCAAAGTCTGAAAATAAATGGTAAATTAATTCTAGAACCTGTTAAGGGATTCACAATATACAAGCACAGTTGTTTTCTGATCACAAGGAATATAACATTGCTCAGTTTGCCTTACAACTTAGGTACTTGGTGCTAGCATCCACAGATGAGGGATACCATTCATCATTTGTTTTTCTGGGACTGTGCTACTTTACTTAACATAATATCTTCTAGTTCTATCCATTTACCTGTAAATTTCATGATGTCATCTTTTTTTTTTTTTAATTTTATTTATTTCTGTATGTGTATGAATGTACTGTCTGCATGCAGGTCTGTGCACCCATGTCGTGCAATGCCTCGGAGGTCAGAAGAGGGTGTCGGACTCCCCCGGAACTGGAGCTCTCCTGGAACTGGAGTCCCAGACGGTTCTCAGCTGCCATGTGGGCGCTGGGGACCGAACCTGGGTCCTCTGCAAGAGCGGTCGGTGCTCCCAACCACCAGGCCATCTCTCCAGCCCCGATGTCATCTTTCTTTACTGCTGTGTAGATATACCACATTTTCTCTATCCACTCATTGGTTGAGGGGCACCTGGGTTGGTTCAGCTCTTTACTATTGTGGAGAGCTGGAATAAACATGGCTGTGCGTGTATCTCTGCAGTAGGATGAGTCTTGTGGGTATATACCCAGGAGTGGCATGGCTGGGTCAGGTGGTAGGCTCATTTTGAGTTTTTAAGGGTTTTCCACACTGCTTTCCATAGTGGTTGTATGAGTTTATATTCCCACCAGCAGTGGATGAGTGTTCTCCTTTCCCTACAACCTCTCCAGCATTTGGTATCATTTGTTTTCTTGATCCTAGCCAGTCTTACTGGAGTGAAATGATATCTTTTTTTATGTGTATGAGTGTACTGTCTGCATGTAGGTTGGTGCACCTGTATCGTGCAATGCCGCAGAGGTTAGAAGAGGGCATTGGATTCTCTTGGAACTGGAGTTAAAGATGGCTCTTAGCTGCCATGTGGGTGCTGGGAATCAAACCCGGGTCCTCTGCAAGAGCAGTTGGTGGTCTTAACCGCTGAGCCATCTGTCCAGCCCCGTGAAATGATATCTTAAAGTGGTTTTAATTTTCATTTCCTTAATTATTAGCGATGTTGAACACTTTTTTAAAAAATATTTTATTATTTTTTTATTTTATGTGTATGAGTGTATTGCCTGCATGTATGTAAATGCATCCATGTCATGCAGTTCCCAGGAAGATCAGAAGAGGGCGTTGGAGCTCCTGGAACTGAAGTTGGATGGTTGTTACCCACCATGTGGGTGATGGGAATTAAACCTGGATCCTCTGCAAGAACAGCCAGTGCTCTTAACCGCTGAACCATCTCTCCAGCCCCCTGAACACTTTTTAGGATGTTTCTTAGCCATCTCTATTTCCTCACTTGTGAAGTCTCTGTTCAGTTCTTTACTCCATCTTTTGAGTGAGTCATTTGTTTTCTTCTTTGTTTTTTGAGTAGTTTAGATATTCTGGAAGTTAATGCTCTGTCAGATGTATCAGGAGTAAAGGTTTCCTCCTATTCTGTGGGTTTTCTTTTCACTTCCCGGATTGTTTCTTTTGCTGTACAGAAGCTCTTGAGTTTAATGAGGTCCCACTTGTTAATTGTCTACCTTATTTCCTGCACAGCTGCTGTCTGGTTTAGAAAGTCTTTTCCTCCACCTATGTCTTGTAGGTTGCTGCCAACTTTTTCTTCTATCACCTTCAGAGTTTTGGGTTTCATGTTGAGGTCTTTGATCCATTTGGAGCTGAGTTTTGTACAGGGCAAGAGGTAGGGGTTTAATTTATTCTTCTACAAGTGGTGATCCAGTTTTGCCAACACCATTTGCTGAAGATGCTGTCTTTGTGTCTTCTTGGACCCCTTGTCAAATATGAGGTGGCTGAAATTATATGTGTTGGATCTTCAGTTTTGTTCCATTGGTCTACAGGTCTGTTTTTGTGCCAATACAAGGCTGTTTTTATGACTATAGCCCTGTAGTATAGTTTGAAGTCTGGTATAGAGATCTCCCCTGTATTGCCCTTTTCTCTCAGGGTTGCTTTGGCTATTCAGGGTCTTTTGTTTTTCCATATGAAATTAAGGATTTTTTTTTCCAAGCCTGTGAAGAAAGTATTGGGGATTTTAATTGGGATTGCATTGAATCTGTATATTAGTTTGGGTAGAATGGACATTTTTGCTATACTAATTTTTTTAATCCATGAGCATGGGAGGTCTTTCCATATTCTGATGTCTTCTTCAATCTCCTTCTTCAGGGGTTTAAAATTTTTGTTGTAGAGATCTTTGGTGTCTTTGATTAGGTTTGTTCCTAGGTATTTTATTGTTTTTGAAGCTATTGTAAGCAGGAGGGTCTCCTTGTATTCCTTCTTCAGGTGCTTGTTGCTGGTTTAAAGAAAGACTATTGATTTTCTAGGTTAATTTTGTATCCTGCCATTTTACTGAAACTATTAATCATTTCTAGGAGTTTTCTGGTGGAGTTTTTAGCATCCCTTAAGTAAACAATCATATCATCTGCAAAAAAGGACAGCTTGACTTCCTCTTTTCCAAATAGTACTCCTTTAATTTCCTTTTCTTGCCTTATTGCAAACACTTATAGCAAATGTTTCAAACACTAGACTGAAGAGGAGTGGCAACAGGCAGAAGCCTTGCAGAGTTCCTACCTTTAAGGGGAATGCTTCTAACTTTTCTCCATTTAGGATAATGTTGGCTGTGGGTTTCTTGTATATGGCTTTGATTATGTTGAGGAACAATCCCTCTAGTCCAATTCCCTCTAGGACTTAGTACTGGGCATTTTAATTGTTGAAAGGAGACAAAAGTTTAGTCTCTTTCTACATCAACTATGGGCTCAGACCATCCAAATAATGTGCTTCATGGTAGGAATTTAGAACTCTTGGGGAGCTTTTACCTCTTCCTTTCATGTGATATTTTTTCTTTCTTCCTTTGTATGTGTGTGTATGTATGTGTTGTCTGTGGACATGCAGAGTCCAGAAGAAGATGCAAGGAGCCTTCCTCTATCATTCTCCATCTTATTTTTTTAATTAATTATTTATTTTTTATGTGTATGAATGTACTGTCTGCATGTAGGTTTGTGCAGCTGTGTCATGTAATGCTACAGAGGTCAGAAGAGGGTGTTGGAGTCCCCCAGAACTGGAGTTAAAGATGGTTTTCAGCCACCATGTGGGTGCTGGGGATTGAACGCGGGTCCTCTGCAAGAGCAGTCGGCACTCTTAACCACTAGGCCATCTCTCCAGCCCCTCTCTATCTTATTTTTTAAAAATATTTTATGGGGCTGGAGAGATGGCCTAGTGGTTAAGAGTGCCGACTGCTCTCACAGAGGACCCGGGTTCGATCCCCAGCACCCACATGGCGGCTGAGAACCGGCTGTAACTCCAATTCCAGGAGAACTCCAGTTCCAGGGGAATCCAAGGCCCTCTTCTGACCTCTGCGGCATTGCATGACACGGGTGCACAAATCTACATGCAGATAATACATTCATACACATAAATAAATAAATAAATAAATAAATAAAATAAAATATTTTATTTATTTGCTGGGCGTAGTGGTGCATGCCTTTAATCCCAGCACTCAGGAGGCAGAGGCAGGAGGATCTCTGTGAGTTCAAGGCCAGCCTGGTCTACATAGCGAGCTCTAGACCAGCTGGGACTAAAGGGAGACACTGCTTGAAAGGACAAAAAAGCCAGGTGTGGTGGCACATGCCTGTAATCCCAGCACTTGGGAGGCAGAGGCAGGTGGATCTCTGTAAGTTCAAAGCCAGCCTGGTCTACATAGTGAGCTCCAGGACAGCTGGGACTAAAGGGATACCCTGTCTAAAAAAGTCCACCAGCCATGCCGGGTGTGGTGGTGCACGCCTTTAATCCTAGTACTCTGGAGGCAGAGGCAGGTAGATCTTTGTGAGTTCAAGGCCAGCCTGGTCTACAGAGTGAGTTCCAGGCTAGGGCTACAGGGAGACCCTGTCTTGAAAAGACAAAAAAAAAAAAGAAGTCCACCAGCCTGATCTACAGGGCTAGTTCCAGGCCAGCTGGGGATACAGGGAGACCCTGTCTAAAAAAAAAAAAAAGACAAAAAAAATTTATTTATTATTTTTATAATTGCCTACATGTATGCAAGTACACTGATGTTGTAGGATGTATAAGGAGGAGCTGTAGGGGTTTGGAAGGGGTGCTGATGCTATTGCTTCCATTTTTACAGATGAGTGAACTATGGAAGCTTGGCCAGGATCTCATGGCTGGGGGAGCTGAGCTTTCACCCAGGACTTCTCCTATGTCTCCGGATGAAACAGCAAATAGGAGGTTAAGTGGTGACGAAATTAAAACCAATGAAAACATCAGTCGGGATTCAAATTTTAGCCTCTGAGATCGTTTTACTTCTTTAAAAATTGATTTTATTTTTTGCCCCTGTGATCATGGGCAATTGAGCATTGCAATTAGTAATTATGCTAAAAAAAACAAAAGTCAGGGAGGTCTATAATTAGCATTTATTGAGTACTTATTATGTGCCAGGGACTGCATTATTCCCTTGAACTCTCACATATAACCCTATGAAGTATAGAAGCTATGGTCACTTGATTTTATAAATGAGGAAACTAAGGCTGAGAGAGATCATATGGCTTAGAATCTGGTGCTAACGGCTTTATGTCCAACCCTAGTCTACACAGTTCGTGAAGCTGTTGACCTCCCAGGGGTGCTGTCTTGATAACCCTCCTCCACTGAAGTGTTGCAGTCTACTTTATTGGGTTCCAGTGCATCAAAATCTAAGGCTATCAACTAGAGACAATGGGATTTGTGAGGAAAGAGGTCACAAGACGATGGTGGTGAAGCATGCCACCGGAGGCATGGCAGTGGCCCCACATGGGCACATTTTTTATGTGGGTTCCAGTTCCTAGAACATAAATTGCCAAGAAACTTGGTTTCTTCAATACCCCAGAATCAAGTGGTTTAAGGAATTTTGACCCTTGTTGGCAAAGTACTTAAAGACTTATGTTATAGACCAAATAATTAATATATAAAGAGAAAGACGGTTGTCTGACCAAGATGTTTCATGGGCCTGGAAAAATGACTCAGTGGTTAAGAGCACTGGCTGCTTTTGCAAAGGACCTAGGTTTGGTTCCTAGCACCCACATGGTGGCTAACAACTGTCCATAATTCCAGTTCCAGGGTATCCAATGCCCTCTTCTGATTTCTGCCAACATTGCATGCATGGGTGCACTTATATACATGTAGGCAATACACTCAAACACATTAAAGAAATACAAAAATGTTTCATGTATACAAACTGTGGGCCAGGTTATGACCAGTTAGAGTCTAGACTCAAGTGAGCCATTAATCAGAGTACTTCATGGCACCAGGCTCTGAGGCCAGCCCATGTTCTATGTCCCAGCAACTCTGACCCTCTGCTTTCACTGATCAGAGCCTTTGCCCAAGGACAGAGCTTGATCAACCAACCAAAAAGAATATTAGAGTTGGAGCAAAGTTAAGAAATCTGAGCTCTAGAGTCTATACCTGTACTCTTCAGCACAGTAAGCATGTGTGGCTCTTTATGTAAATGAATTTAAATTAAACAAGAAACTCAATTTTACAGTTGCAGTAACTACAATTCAAGTGCGTACTAGACATACATGATCGATGGGGAATTCTGTTTGAAGCACACATATATGGGGCTGGAGAGATAGCCTAGTGGTTAAGAGCACCGGCTGCTCTTGCAGAGGATCCGGGTTTGATCCCCAGCACCCACATGGTGGCTAAGAACCATCTGTAACTCCAATTCCAGGAGAACTCCAGTTCCAGGGGAATCCGAGACCCTCTTCTGACCTCTGAGGCATTGCACGACACGGGTGCACAAACCTACATGCAGACAGTACATTCATACACATACAAAAATAAATAAAATTAAAAAAAATAGTATTGAAGCACACATGTAACATTTTATCTAGGGCAGGCCATTCATCTTATAGATGTGGACAGCAGGACCCAGAACATCTAGATCTTATTCAAGGAAACTTTTTTTTTTTTGTCTTTTTGAGACAGGGTCTCCCCTTAGTCCCAGCTGGCCTGGAGCTCACTATATAGACCAGGCTGGCCTTGAACTCACAGAGATCCACCTGCCTCTGCCTCCCAAGTGCTAGGACTAAAGGCGTGTGCCACCATGCCCAGGGGAAACTTTGGTTTTAAGCTGTTAAAAAATCCAAAAGAACTTGTCACAAAATCAATAGGCACAGGTACAGCAAGTTTGCTCAGTGATGGAAGCCTTGCCATGAATTCAGATTCCCAGAACTCCCATAAATGTTGAGTGGAATGGTGGTCAACCCATAATTCCAGCCTTAGAAGGTGGTGACAGGGATCCCCAGAGCAAGGTGGGTAGCAGACCAGACATAGCAAGCTCTGGGTTTGCCTGAGAAGGGCTGCCTCAAGGAACCAGGTGGAAGAGCAATCAAAGATGATTACCATCATCAACCTTGGACCTCCACATGCATGTGCACACATGTGCATGCATACCCACCACGTGTCAGCCCACACATGTGAAAACACACACATACACATGTATAACACATACCCGAAAAAAATGGGGGAGAAATCAATAGGTACCTTGTTCATAAGATGCTCCTTGTTGAATCCAAAATGAAGGGAAGACAGGTAGGAGATGGTATTTTGGGGGTACACCTGAAAGATCCTGTAGTGGCTTGAGATTCTTGGGTGTGCTAAATTGACTGTCCTGGAGCATCACCGAATCCTTGATGCACCCTGAGGGGCAAGTCAGAAGTTAGTGGTGAGTAGGGTTATCAGTCTAGAGTTTTGGAGAAAAACACAAGTTCCCCCATTTGCACTAGTCTTGGCTTTGGACAGACATTAAAGAAGACAGAAGCCGGGCATGGTGGCAGACACCTTTAATCCCGGCACTCAGGAGTCAGAGGTAGGTGGATCTCTGTGAGTTCAAGGCCAGCCTGGTCTACAGAGTGAGCTACAGGACAGCTGGTACTAAAAGGGAGAACCTGTGTCAGAAAAAAAAAAAAAAAAAAAAAAAGAAGACAGAAGATGGGAAGGATTAGAAGAATCATGTGGCGCCATGGAAGCCTCTCTGACTGGTGTCTTGAGTGTTCTTTGTCCTGTGCCACATGTATGCTTTGTCTACTTTACCATTCCAAAGAGCCAGGTCCCTACTGGAAACAAATAAACAAATCAACAACCTTCCTTAAAGTGGGTAGAAGGCTTGTCGTGCTTCTGGAGAGATCTAGTGACAGTGAATGTATCCTGCTTGCTTCCATCTGTCCTGAAAACAGTAGCTCTCCAAATCCAGGCATTCTCTAGTATTTGGGGAGGGCTTACCAAGGACCATTCCTCTGCTCGGCAGCCGGTAGATGTAGAGGAGCTAGACATGGGTCCCTCAGAGCCTGTCGGAGAGACCGAGCTCTCTGTCCTCTGCAGTTCTGAGTCAGTGCGATGTGAAGCCAGAAAGTGAGGAGCTCATTATTGGCTGGAATTGTCAGAAAGGGCTTTGTGGGGCGTTTAGGCTCTCCGGGTTCAAAAAACGAAAGCTAAATGTTTTCTCTTATATGATTTAAAAAACTCTCTCTCTCTCTCTCTCTCTCTCTCTCTCTCTCTCTCTCTCTCTCTCTGTGTGTGTGTGTGTGAAAATCATGAATTTAAGAAGCCATTATGAGAGGGGAGGAGGTGATCTTAAGGGAGGTGGGGATAGAGAAGGTAATGGGATCCAAGTACTGAGAAAGCGGAAGCTGGGACTAACTCAGTGTCGACAGAGAAGCAGCTGGATGAGGAGGGGGGAAGGAAAGGGAAAGCACAAACTCAATGACATACATATAAAGATGCCCCGGTGAAACCCATGACTATGTATACTAACATAAAAGGTCAGTTTTTACCAACTTTAAAAAAGGAAGACAAACAAGCTTGAAGGGTGGAGCAGGTTTATCTCTGGGGGCAGAAAGAAGTGGCTAGAGAAGACATTAATGTCATAAAGGGTGAGCTCTAAGATGTGAAAGTGACTGGGCCACAGTGGCCTCTCAGAGTCTCACCAGTGCCCCTCTAGCCCGAGGACCTTCTTTTTTTTTTCCTGGTCTTTTCGAGACAGGGTTTCCCTGTAGCCCCAGCTGGCCAGGAGCTTGGTCTGTAGACCAGGCTGGCCTTGAACTCACAGAGATCTGTTCTGTCTGCCTCTGTCTCCCTGGTGCTGGGATTAAAGTTGTGTGCCACTATGCCTGGCCACACCTGAAGGCCTGACGATCTTTGGCAAGTGGAGTTGTGGCAAGGAGCCTGCAAATACAAGGAACAAACACCTGTCTTTTCTTAGATCACACATTAGCTACATGTCTTCATGGGTGAGTCTGAGACCTTGTTTGTTGTTAAGAAGGGCCCTCTTTTCTTGAGGATGTTGGGCCCGGGCTATGGGACAGTGGCCTATTCTGCCTGGGTCCTATCCAATGATAAACACCTTTTGGTTAAGATCCTCTTTTTCACAAGTGTTAAATAAACAGAACCATCAGTAACCATGGGACTGCCTTGAAAGTAAAATCAATGGCCAGGCAAGCCCACATCTCTCATTTTCTTTCAAGTCACCACTCACTGGGTAGAGAGCTGTTTTCTCTCCTTTCCCAGGGTAAACCTATAAAGTAAAAGCTGAGCCACAATCCTCTGGTGCTGTGTATTGGAGCTGAAGAAGTGGCAGCCAGCGGAGTGCAGACTGGCACATCTTGACACTCATCTCTCACCCCCAATGTTTGCCAAATACAACACAGGATGTCCAGCTAAGTTGGAGTTTCAGATAAACAATGAATACTTTTTAGCAGAAATACATCCCAAACATTGCAAGTTTCACTGTGTGGGCGAGGCTGCTCAATCTAGCAACTCATATCCGCTTCTGGCTTTCATTTCTAAGTATTTGCAGAGTGCATTTGGGATCTCTGTCACACAGAGGGGTGTGACTCTCTCCTCACTCAGATCTCACTCCTGAGAGGATTGTGTAGGGCAGCTGCCATCTTTAAGAGGACATGAGATGACCTCACGCGAGGAGCTGGGGAATGCTCTGAAGAATCGGGAGGATCTGCTCTCTGGCCCTAGCTTGGCTTTGGACAGACTTTGAACAAATACTTCACTTTTCTAGGTCTATTTTTTCTTTTACTTCTAATGTTTAAAGAATATTTTACTTATTTTTGTTTTAGGCATATGACTGTTTTGCCTGCACCATTTGCATACAATGCCCGGAGGCCAGAAAAGAGCGTTGGATCCCCTGGAACTGGAGTCAGGGAGAGTTGTTAGCTGCTCTGTGTGTGCTAAGAACTGAACTTGGCTCCTTCAGAAGAGCAGCCAGTGCTCTAACTACTGAGCCATCTCTCGGGTCTGGTCTCTTTCTCCTTATCTTGTGAATGAGTTAAGATGGAAATCTCGGATGCCTGGGGGTAGGGCGGGTGGAGAAAAAAGCTCTGGACTGGGCTGTGGAGTGTGATGTGGGGGGGGGGAGCAGTGGCAGAGCTGGGGTGGGGTCCTCCAGGCTGTCCTTCCTTCTGCAAATGTCAGGAAAGATAAAGGGCATTAGCTGGGATACAGGCTTGTGGGCTGCCAAGTTTGGGGTCTTTGCCTTAGTGTAAAATTGAGCCTGAAATCCTAGTAATGGGCCTTGATGAAAAAACAAAAAACCACCACCACCACCAAAACAAATCCCTCACACCGGCATTCGCGGTGGGGAGGTCTGGGGTTTACACCCTCCCATTTTCCTGCTCACCTGCACACTGGAGTCTGTACACGGCATCAGGAGGCCATGTCTGGAAGAGACCTCGAAGGTATCTCTTGGCAGAATATCCAGGCTGGATCTGCCGTTGGGTCTGGTGCTCTAGCTGGCTTCGGAAGTAGAGGTACGGTTGCCTGGCTCCATCCTCCTCCCTCTGTGGGGACACCAGTCAGGAAGCAGGACAGCTGCTGAGCTCTGAGACTCCCAGTGATGCACGATAGTTAGCACAATACTCATTAGTAATCTGGAGACTCCCAGAAAGTGCCAGAAGGCACCAAAAACAGATGCCTTGGCTAATAAACACAAACCAAGAGCCCACAGAGCAAAGCCCTGAAAGGCCCCGGAAGATTTGCAGTTGGAAGGGGAAGGAGAAATGACGAATGCCAGACCCCATCTTGAGACAGAGCATCAGGATGGGAAAAAGCCTCAGAAGAAACAGTTCAGTCGCAGAAATCATTTTCTGGCCTTTTGAAAAGCAGTATGGCTTAATTGTATTTCATTTCAGCTAGAGAAAATTTTTTGGGAACCTTCCTGCCCAAATTGGCCCCTCAATGCAACACCTTATGTTTGACTAGAGATCTATATCACACAAAGAACCTGATTATAATCATATAAGGTGAACTGAATTAATATAACGCGTAAATGATGCAGAAACTTCAGAGGGTAATTAAGTCCACAAATAACAAATGCGATACTTTTGCTGATACCTCTCTCCCCTTGCTCATGGCAGACATTACTAATCCATCAAGGCATTCGTGGTTGCTGATTGGACATGATTTCAGAATCCATGCTCTTCAAATATTTTTAAATTTTTATTTATTTTTTATGCGTATGAATGTACTGTCTGCATGTAGGTTTTTGCACCCGTGTCAGGCAATGTCGCGGAGGTCAGAAGAGGGTGTCAGATTCCCCTGGAACTGGAGTTAAAGACGGTTCTCAGCCGCCATGTGGGTACTGGGGATTGAACCCGGGTCCTCTGCAAGAGCAGTCGGCATTCTTAACCGCTAGGCCATCTCTATAGCCCTTTCAAATTTTTTTTTTTTGTATGTGTATGAATGTACTGTCTGCATGTAGGTTTGTGCACCCGTGTCATGCAATGCTGCAGAGGTCAGAAGAGGGTCTTGAATTCCCCTGGAACTGGAGTTCTCCTGGAATTGGAGTTACAGACGGTTCTTAGCCGCCATGTGGGTGCTGGGGATCGAACCCAGGTCCTCTGCAAGAGTAGTCAGTGCTCTTAACTGCTAGGCTATCTCTCCAGCCTCAGCCCCTTCAAATTTTTTTAATCAAGGCATAACTCGTATATAACATACATAGATTTTTAAAAATTTTATTTATTTTTTATGTGTATGAGTGTACTGTCTGCATGTAGGTTAGTGCACCCGTGTTGTGCAATGCCTCGGAGGTCAGAAGAGGGTGTTGGATTCCCCTGGAACTGGAGTTAAAGATGGTTCTCAGCCGGCATGTGGGTGCTGGGGATGGAACCCCAGTCCTCTGCAAGAGCAGTCGGTGTTCTTAACGGCTGGCCATCTCTCCAGCCCCAACATACATAGATTTTTTAGTTTAATGAAAGTTGACGATTACATATACCTTTGGAACTGCCATTTTTAAATAAATATTGAACATTTCTCATCAACTTAGTAAGTTCTCTCATGCCACTTCCTGTTTACCCTTCTATCCACCAGATAATCAAAATTTAACTTCTTTTTTAAAATAGATTTAAAAAATTTTTTTTTAATTTTATTTATTTTTGTATGTGTATGAATGTACTGTCTGCATGTAGGTTTGTGCACCCGTGTCGTGCAATGCCTCGGAGGTCAGAAGAGGGTGTTGGATTCCCCTGGAACTGGAGTT
>VZQC01007398.1:4061364-4158424 GCA_009823505.1 Rhizomys pruinosus | reverse complement strand
AAAAAAAAAAAAAAAAAAAAAAAAAAGGTGTCCTCTGACATCCTCATTTGCCCCTGCTCCACAAATAAATAAATATTAAGCAGAAGGAATTTAGTTTAGGGGATTGGTTACACAGGTGATGAGAGACCGTAGATGTCAAACAGATACGAGGCACAGTGAGATCGCAAGATCAGGAAGGTCATCCTACCCTTTTCTAGAAGGACAAAGAAAGTTGCTGGGTTGGGGGTCACCTAGAAGCACCTGGGACCAGTGTGCACCTGTTGTTGGAAGCTGGACCACGGCGGTGATGCATGTGTTTCTTGTCAACTGAACAGAGTAGAAGGCAGGAGTATCCTGGCTCTCCCCTTCTCCTCCCTTACCAGTCTCCTCCCAGCATCTCCCACTGGCAAACTGAAGCAGTAGCTGGTTGACACAGGTATTTCTGGAATTACATATAGACTGTGGTCGACACCCTATGGACAGAGCAATGAAGAAGGTTGTGGAGAGTGTCCAAGAACAAACAGACTAAGGCCAAGCACAACAACCTCTGGAGTCCCTTCAGGTTCATAGGATATCCATGCTGGACATGGAGAGGTAAGCACACTCAGGCTTGAATCATGGTTCTATCATTCATTGGCTGTAAGACCTCGGGAAGTCATGTAACTCCTGTAAGCTTCCATTTCCTTTTTTTTTTAATTTTTTTTATTTTTTATTTATTTATTTTCTATGTGTATGAATGTACTGTCTGCATGCAGGTTTGTGCACCCGTGTCATGCAATGCCGCGGAGGTCAGAAGAGGGTGTCAGATTCCCCTGGAACTGGAGTTCTCCTGGAATTGGAGTTTCAGATGGTTCTCGGCCGCCATGTGGATGCTGGGATCGAACCCGGGTCCTCTGTAAGAGCGGTTGGTGCTCTTAATCGCTAGGCTATCTCTCCAGCCCGCTTCCATTTCCTTATCTGCAAAAGAGCCATTATGGTGTGGTGCATACCTTAAGCTCAGCACAGGGGTTGAAGCAAGTAAGAGGTGGAGGCCAGCCTAGGTATCCCATTTTGCTTTCTATTATTGTAATAAACACCATGATCAAAATCAATTTAGTGAAGAAGGGTTTGTTTCAGCTTACAGTATAATCCATCATCAAAAGAAACTAGGGCAGGAGCTCAGGGAGGAACCTGGTGGTAGAAACTGAAGCAAAGACCATGGAGGAAAGCTGCTTACTAGCTTGCTCTTCTGACCCATGCTCAACCTGTTTTCTTATTCAACCTAGGACAACCTATCCAGGAGTGGTGTCACTCACAGTAGGCTGGGTCCTCCCATATCATTCAACCTGTCCAGGAGTGGCGTCACCCACAGTAGGCTGGGTCTGCCCATATCATTCAACCTGTCTAGGAGTGTCATCACCCACAGTAGGCTGGGTCTGCCCATATCATTCAACCTGTCCAGGAGTGGCATCACCCACAGTAGGCTAGGTCCTCCCATGTCGTCCAACAATCAAGAAAATGCCTCGCAGACCTTCCCACAGGCCAGTCTGATACAGGAAATTCCTCAGCTGAGGTTCCCTCTTCCCAAATGTGTCAAGTTGACAGCTAAAGCTATTCAGCACACTGAGCTACAGAGTGAGACCTTGAGCTACAGAGTGAGACCTTGTTTTTTTTTTTGTTTTTGTTTTTGTTTTTTTGGTCTTTTTGAGACAGGGTCTCCCTGTAGCTCCAGCTGTCCTGGAACTCACTCTGTAGGCCAGGCTGGCCTTGAACTCACAAAGATTTGCCTGCCTCTACCTCCCGAGTGCTAGGATTAAAGGCATGTGCCACCATGTCCTGTGAAACCTTGTCTTGAAGAAGGTGGGCAGGTGGGTATTGGAGTGGTTACAAAGAAAAACCACATCTCATATATCATGGGGAGGATTAAATAAAATAATAGCTGTAAGTAACAGTAAACATTGGCAAGTGCTTTCCTTTTGTTAAAAAATTTTTGGCTTTGGGGCTGGAGAGATGGCCTAGTGGTTAAGAGTGCTGACTGCTCTTGCAGAGGACCCGGGTTTGATCCCCAGCACCCACATGGTGGCTGAGAACCGTCTTTGATTCCAGTTCCAGGGGAAGCATACACCCTCTTCTGACCTCTGCAGCATTGCACGACATGGGTGCACAAATCTACATGAAGACAGTACATTCATACACATACAAGAATAAATAAAAAAAAATTATGGCTTCCTGGCAAAGGACAAGGAGCATTTGGTCAACGCCATTAAGCCTCTGCACTTCGGAGGGGAAGAGAGCAGAAGAGTCTTTCCTTTTGGAAGTTCTGCCTCAAGTGGGGTGGTGATAACTTGTCCAATAATCAAAGTGGGAAACAATCCAAGAAACATTGAAATCATACATGACTAATTCACTCATTCCACCAACATTTATGGAAAGGATTCAGACAGAGCCCTTCCCTTAAAGGAGATGTTATTCCATTGGTTAGTCAAAGAGACTTTCAGTGCATGATGGGATGGAGATGTTTGCAGAGGAAGTTTTGGTATATTTCTTCCCAGGGAAGTAGAAGAAAGCTTTGGTGAGATATGTTGTATTTTAAAGGATGCATAGGCGTAATCCAGTGCAAAAGCATGCACAAAAATGTAGTTGTGAAAATGATTGTTGGGGTGAGCTACCCAGATTGGGAAGGGTTTTGAGGGGCACACACACTGTGGTTGGGGTGATAGGAAGAGCAAGTGGAACATTTGGCTAGACATGGAAGAGAAAGCCAGCATCCGAAGGGTCTGTGTCAGAAGCTAAAGCTTTATTAGTACTGAGAGACTTTGAAACTTGGGAGTAACGTAACCATCTCTAATCTAGAATTTCACAAAGTGACACATCTTCCCAGACTGTCTTAGGGCCGCAGCCAAAGGGCTGATGCATGTGGCTACAAAGGCAGGGTCCATGTGTGCATGTCAACACATTAGATAGCATGAAGCAGAAAAGAGCAGGGCCTTTCCCTTGATATTAAATGCAGAATGGAAAAAGCCATTAACTTTTCCTGCTGAGGCTAAAAGGCTCAAGGTAAATATTTAAAATGTTCTTATTTCCACAAAGCCAAGAACATCAGAAGTGGGAGGATGATGTCCGTGGCTATGAGACAGGATTTCAATGTCTGATGGCATGTCTGGATGCTGAAAAGGATGCTGTGTTACTGTGACTGAAAGGGAAATACAGCATAATGTACCAGAGCCTGGAGTTCTGTCCGGTACGTTGTCCCCTGTGGACCTCGGAACAGTTAGGCCTGGCACATGGATCAAAATGATTGAAGTGGAGGTCTGAGAGTTTCATAGCTTCCTTCTCTAGCGACCAAAAAGTTATACCCTAAGGTCAACTGCATTTACAGACACATCACCAGTGTCTTTCCCAAACCTACCTGTCTCCTTCCGTAAGCCAAGATAGCTTGTTTGAGGTCTTGAAGTGTGTGCAGCTCAAGGCCTGGCTTCTTCCTGTGACTTCTTCTCCTCTCTTTGGGAGTCCATGCTGACACAGCTAGCCCTTCTGAGTAGAGGATCAGGGCCCCCTTTCTCGTGCTGAAGGTCTTAGGGAGAAAGAGTCTCCAGGAGTGCTGGCTGCCACTGTCCCCTTCCTGCGGTTTACTGACCAGGACATAGTCTTCTGGGGATTTCCAGTTCAAGTAATCCTTCAATGAAAAAAAAAAAAAAACAACTCCTTGATTGAGATATCGTTGAAGATCCTTCTACCAAATACTGTTTTGGTGAGGTTTTGGGCTTTTAAAAAAGTATTTATTTATTTATTTGGTTGTTGGTTTGCTTATTTATTTATTTAGGCATGCATGTGCCACACATGTGTGGAGGTCAGGGGACAACTTGAGGGAATCAGTTCTTGCCTTCTACTTTACAGGTCTCAAGGATGAAACAGTTCTACAGGTTTGCACAGGAACCACTTTTACCCATTGAGCAATCTTTTTTTTTTTCTTTAGTCCTTTAGTTCCTATTTTCTTTGAATTGTTCCTGTGGAATTTTGGAACACAATTATTCTTTTTAGCAACTAGCTTTTCTCTATATAAAAATTAATAGAACTCAGGGCATGAACCTATTTTATTCCATAGAACTTTCAGAAGAACTATCCATGTCTAGAGGCTTATAGTAGAGTACAATGTAGGCTCCAGACCAGTTAAGTTTCCTGGTATGCAAGTAAGTAGTCAGAAATGTCAAGGTCACCTGACAACTTCGAAATTAGACTTGGATTAGTAAACAGTTTAAATAAGAGAAATGATTCCAACCTACTACCACTTCGGCTATGTACAGAGAGAATTTCTATACATTCCAGATGCTGTGTAACATTACCTAATTTGTCTATTTAGAAGCCTAGAAAGCACTATATATCTTGTAGGTATATGCCATTGGACATTGAAATCCTTTGAAATTCAATATGTCTTTTAACACGGTGCAGGTCAAATATCATGACAAACTACCATGACAATGAAGATCTCTGTTTGACCCTCCAAATTTGCAAAGTACCCGGGATGGATTTCTTACTCCTGGCAGGATTCAAGAAATAAAATTCCAGTACAACAAGGGAATTTTGCCACCTCTTGAATAATCTTCTGAAATGAGATTTTTTTTGGCCTACATTAAATATGAATCTGTGGGTTGAATTCCACAAAGTTCAAAAACAGCCATCATGAGGAATGAACACATACAGCATTTCAACCACCGAGCATGGCTTCTAAAAGTCAACCGCCGTCAGCTCTCCTAGAACCCAGGTGGGAATTCTGGTCTTGAACCAAACAGTCCAGTTTCCAGACAACCTGGATTCTCTTTTAGTCTCAAGCAAATGCAGCTGGGAGTTGGTGTGAGGGGAAGGAAGATCATTCCTAAGGCGATCTTGGGGACAAGGCAAACAGAATTGTTTTCTTGAGTTTCATGAGGGAGGGAGGATCTACTAGTGATCCCCACTGTCCTGCCACCAACATACACCAAACAAACCTGACTTACCCCCAAGTGGAACAACGGGACACTCCTCCTCTGTCCCCGAAAGGTACCCTGATTTTCAGCTTTAAGACTCACCTCTGGTTCAAAATAGACTTCCAGCTTCTGTTTGTTCTGGACCAGCTTCCCATGTCCCCGGCTCAGAAGAGACAGAGCGAACATGTTTCCCCTCTGACTACCCCCTCTCAAGGGCAGTTCATCTTGGTTTTGAAGGCTAAAAACTGGTCACACCTCAAGGTTTCCGAAGCTCAACAGCAAACCAAAGGAGACTACAAACACTAGGCCTTTCATGAAATGCATTTTTCCCTCTAACAGCAGCTTAATAACAACCAGCCACACAGTTTAGACAGTGTGCATCTTTGTGGAGAGAAAAAACAAACTGCAGGCCGAGTCCTCAGGCACTGAGTGGGTTGTCTACTCTGCTCAGTCTGAGTCCTTGTTGTCCCTGGGACCCGGTTGCTTTGCTACCAAGCTGTACGCAGATCTAGGCCAATGCACTATCCTCATTGTGAGCAGAGGTTGTTTCCTGGTTGCTATGGCAGCACAGGGAAGTGAAGTCCTCTAACTCAGGCAAGGCAGAGGCTGCTGAAGGCAGGACTTCTTCACTGCCTGGAGTGGGCGTGGGAAGCTTTCCCCGAGGACTTAGAAGGGACCAGGCTCAGATCTGAAATCCTAGGGGCAAGAAATGGAATGGGAGGGCCAGTTGGGTGCATGTGTGCATGTGTGCATGTGTGTGCATGTGTGTGTGTGTGTGTGTGTTTTGTTGTGCACTCATCTAGCTTTTAGCAAGTGTCTTCCCTTTTCTCCTGACACATGAACCTGTCACTGTCAACTAACCATTAACAGAATCAGGGAGTCCTGTAGGTCACTTAATGTCACCAGTGACAGTTCCCTTGGCTGTGCCCCAGGATCTTCTGAACTGGGGCCTCATTATGCTAATGCCAATGACTGCTTCTCCAGGTGAATAGGAGACACTTCCTTTGCATACCTGCTCCTGGGGTGGGAGGACTTTGAAAATGAGGAGTGTTTTAGTTGTCACAATGACAAGGACACACAGACACAGACACACACAGACACACAGACACACAGACACACAGACACACACACACACACACACACACACACACACACACACAGCATACAACCCTGCTAGCATTCAGCAAGCAGGAGCCTATGATGCTCAATGTTCTGCACAGTGTGATTCTCTTGTATGGCGAATGGTCTGCTGAGTCCAGTGCCACTTACCACTGCTTGCTTCTCTTTGATGCTGAGACCATGAGCATAAAACAAGGTGGAGAAGTGAGGCCAGGGAGCCAAAGACCCCTTTGCTGGTGATCTAAGCCGCTGTTTTGATCAGGTAAAGGAAGCTGGCTGATATTCAAAAGTGCAGCAGGCTACCTAGCTATCAGCTTCCTCTCTGTGGAGCCCTCCCCCTGGGGTAGGCTCATGTCTCCTGAGAGTTAGACATCATGCTATGAAATGAGATTGGGTTTATCAGAGGAATGAAGACAAGTGAATGTAGAGACTCAAAACTGAGTTTAGTCAAATCCACAGTGAGATAACACTTCATACCCTCTAAGGTGGTTATAAACAAAACAACATAAAATAAATAGTGCTAGTGGAGGCATGAAAATTTTGGAGCCATTGTGAATGTAAAATGGTTCATCCTCTGCAGAAAGTGGTATGGTATGAAAGTTTTTTTTTTTTTAGAATAGAGCCCTGTGTGGTGGTGCATGCCTTTAATCCCAGCACTTGGGAGGCAGAGGCAGGTATATCTCTGTGAGTGAGTTCAAGGCCAGCCTGGTCTACATAGTGAGTTCCAGGTCCAGGAATTCCACTTCTGGGTATATACACAGAAACAGTCTCTGAAGCATAGTCTCAGATTTGTATATCCCATGTTCAGAGCATTGCTGACCTCAAGAGTGAAATCAACTCAATTATCCACTGACAGATGATTAAACTATGCATATATAAATGAAACATTAGCCTTTGAAAAGAAGAACATTCAGATATGGACTACAATAATGGTGAACCTTGCCGACACTGTGCTAAATGAAATAAGCCATTTCTTTTTAAAAATTTTTTTATTTTATTTATTTTTGTATGTGTATGAATGTACTGTCTGCATGTAGGTCTGTGCATCCGTGTCGTGCAATGCCGTGGAGGTCAGAAGAGAGTGTCAGATTCCCCTGGAACTGGAGTTAAAGACGGTTCTCAGCCACCATGTGGGTGCTGGGGATCGAACCCAGGTCTTCTGCAAGAGCAGTCAGAGCTCTTAACTGCTAGGGCATCTCTCCAGCCTGAAATAAGCCATTTATAAATGGAAAACTTTGGATGATGCTACTCGTGTGAGTTATCTGGATTAGTCTAATTCATAGACACAGGAAGCAGAATGGTAGTGGCTAGGAGTGGGAGAAGGAAATGCAGAATTAGTGTTTAGTGAGTACAGAGCATGCCTGGGAAAATAGAAAGGTCTGGAGATGGACTCACCACAGGATGAATGTACTTAATGCTAATGAACTATAGACTTACACATAGTTAAGATGGTACACTTATGAATCTTTTGGGGCTAGAGAGGCGGCTCAGTGGTTAAGTGTGGGCATTCCATGGGGCTGAAGCATTTAATGAAGCTGCCTTCAGCCCTGATAACTTCCTGGGAGGCTGAGCCCCTAGGATGAGACGGGCCCAGGCTTCCTGCTAGCCAGTGGATAAAACCTGCCTTCGGCTCTGCTTTGATGCTTTGGGCAAAACATTGTCACATTCCTGTAGTGATCTGGAGAACACACCTTGGTTTTGGTGAACCTACCTGCTAGCACCCTGTCTACCCTTGTAAATTCCCATATACCTCCCAACCCCGATTCCTACCTCACAAGTCTGGTGAATAGTATAAAAGGCCCTGACTTTTTGCCAATAAACTAGTTATTCCCTCAGAATTTCTCCCAGCTCTTTCTGGGTCCATCTCTCTCTCCCTCTCTCTCCCCCTCTCTATCTCCCAGGCTCACCCTCCCCACCCCCTGGCTCTCACTTGAGCCTCAGCCTGCAATGGCTGCAGCCATGCTGAGGAATTCACCGTCTGCTTGTGGGAACGGAGAGGAAGCAACAGTCAAAGGCACTGGCTACTCTTGAAAAGGCCCCAGGTTCAGTTTCCAGCACCTACATGGCATCTAACAACCACCAGTAACTCCAGTTCCAGGAGATCTGACACCCTCTACTGGTATCTTCAGGCATTGCACACATGTGGTTCACTTACAAGCATGCAAAACACTCATATATACAAAATAAAAATAAAATAAATCCAAGAAAAGAAAAAAACTGGTGACCTTATATATATTTTATCATAATTGAAAGTTTTTCAAATATATAGCAAAAATCCAAAAGTTGAATCTAACACTCGATGATCCAAGTAGTCAACATTATTATCCTGAAGGGAACAAAATCCTACAATACCGGGGTTCTAAATCATTTCAAGGCTGTTAGGTTACTCCCTCTCTTCTCTTTCAATGTCCCTTCAGAATATACAAAAGATCCTTCACAAAAGTTTCTTTAAATATATATCTGAGACACAAGCCCTGGACTGAAGGAACTCTCAGTACTAAACTGTACTTCAGCTTTGTTCGCAGAGGTGGAGGACAGAAGATGCTGTAGAAGAGGTCCATGTGGTGGAGGACAGAAGATGCTGTAGGAGAAGAGGTCCATGTGGTGGAGGACAGAAGATGCTGTAGGAGAAGAGGTCCATGTGGTGGAGGACAGAAGATGCTGTAGGAGAAGAGGTCCATGTGGTGGAGGACAGAAGATGCTGTAGGAGAAGAGGTCCATGTGGTGGAGGCAAGGATGCATGCTGGGGATGTGTGGAAGGCTGAAGACAGGAACAGGATTGCAGGTGGGTATGCAAGGACAGACGTTTGCTGGCATGATGTAAAAAGATATCGAGAAGGGAACAGGTGTGGACAAGAAATTTTAAGCCTTTGGGGATGAGGTGGACTCTCTGGTGTCCACAGCCATGGGAGTTATATATGCACTGGATTTTATTGTTCAACTCTTTTCTTTATTATTATTTTTATTTTAACATTTTGTTTATTATTTTTATTTTATTTTATTTTTATTTTTTGTTTTTTTCAAGAAAGGGTCTCCCTGCAGCCCCATCTGTCCTAGAACTCACTCTGTAGACCAGGCTGGCCTTGAACTCACAAAGATCTGCCTGCCTCTGCCTCCCAAGTGCTAGGATTAAAGGTATTTTTATTTTTATGTATATGAGTATATTGCCTGCATGTATGTACATGTACCTGTGCTGTGCAATGCCTAAGGTGGTCAGAAGAGTGTGTTGGATACCTTAGAACTCAGGGATCTAACTATGGGCAGTTAGCCACCATGTGGGTGTGGGGAACTGATCCTGGGTCCTCTATAAGAACAGCCAGTGCTCTTAATCACTGAGCCCTTTCTCTAGCTTCCGCTTTTTTCTTTTTGAGACATGGTCTCGTATAGCCCAGGCAGCCCTTGAATTCCTGATCCTCCTGTCTCCACCTCCCAAGTGCAGGAAGTGGAAGTGCATACCACTATGCCTGGGTTTCAGATAGGGTGTTCAAAGTAGGGAAGCAATGTGATTCCATCTGGGGTTTTAGAAAGATAACTCATTGGGGCATGGTGGTTCATCCTTTTAATCCCAGCACTGGGGAGGCAGGGGCAGACGGACCTCTGTAAGTTCAAGGACAGCTGGGGCTAGAGGGATAACCTGTCTGAAAAGGACTAAAAAAAAAAAAAAAAAAAAAAAGATAACTCAGATAAACTCATAAAGATTACTTAGAAGGCTTGGCTTATCTCGTGAACCTGTAGGTGAACTCTCAGGACTTGCTACCCAGACCAACCTTCCCTTGGACTTGAATGAATTTGTCAAATACATCAGGAATAGTGAGTTGTTAAAGGGCCACTGCATGAGATATAGAGAAGGACTTTCTATGCCAGGTGCAAGGAAATAGAGATCTTACCGCTCTAGAAATGCTGTTGTTCAAAACCGAGAGTAAGGTAGAGAGTAAAATAACAGGTAAAGTGATTGGGAGGAAGCTGAATCAGAGCCAGTGCTGCTTGCTGAGGGGTGACTCTTTCTCCGGAGGAGGTTCTTGGTGGAAACCCAGCTGACTCTGAAAGGGGCACCCAGAAGTGATCAGTCTAGTCAGTATCTCACTTGAGAAGATACCCAGATATTCATGTTGCCCTCTGAAGGCCAGAGCAAGATAGCCAGGCCTCTCTGGGGTTGTAATCTGTGAGCAGGCAACCCACAGCCCCACAGCAGACCTCTCCTAAAACATTGTGTTTACATCCATGCTGTTTAATTTGGACAATGAACAGATCCACAGATCAATTAATAGGCATTTAAAAGCATTTACTCAGGCTCCACAACAATTTATGGAAAGTGCATTTAGAAAGCAATCGAGGTTATTGCAATTCTAAAGTGCTTGGGGATCCCAGATGAAAGGCCCTTGTAACTGGGAAGTATTTATAACTTAAGAAGAAACCCTCCACACCCATGTTATACAACACCAACACCATCCCCTGCATGCCTGACCTGTCAGCCCATGCAGTGTGTCTGTTTAAATTACACTGTAAATTCTATAGGGTGGAGATCTTGTTTTTATGGTTTGTAAAGCATCATGAATAACCATGGCACTCTGTAAATAAATAGAAACCACATGAAACAATGAAAATAGATGCCACATCCCCAGTGTGTTTGGGAATTTGTCCCGTGTTCCAAGTATTTGGGTTAAATGGATGTCACTCTGAAGACCTGGTTTAGGGGGTAGAATCAGACTTCTTACTCCCCTTTATGAAAATGCGGTTGTGTAGTTTTATTTATCTCCAACCCATAAGAGCTGCTGGTGCTGTTCCTGCTCTCTCTGTGCTCACAGAGAGAATAGTTTGCAGAAGGCCACAGAGCACAGCAGAGGGGAGACTTGGTGTCCTCACTAGAGCAGTGGCAACGATTCATAAGAAATTCCTTTGTGGTTAATATACAGCTGTCAGAAAGGAGCTGTGACTGTGGCTGAAACTTCCCCTTCAGTCATGGAACTGGAGATGGCGCCTAGAACTCTGGTCTGACTGCAGAACTCCTTCTGTGCTTTACCTCCAGCCTTGCTTCCCTTTGCTTTACTTTGCAAAGTTGCTTAGGCTAGCTTCCTAACCTCCTGAACTACAGGGAAGGGCAAATGAAGGCCATAGAGCCAACCACAATGACCGGCCACAAGCATCAAACACAAGGAAAAAGTCAAATGAATGTGTGGCTCTGCACGTGACAAGCAGTGCTGCCTTACATCAGGAGGGCTCTTTCCACTGACTGGATTCTTGTGTCCCCAGATGGACTGTAAGTCGTGGAAGACAGGCATCACATCTTATTCAGTTTCTCAATACCAACCTGTATACATAGTAGCAACTCATTGAATATGTGGTATTTGCTTTATTTATTTATTTATTATTTTAAATTTTTTAATTAATTTTTTTTTTTTTAATTTTTTGAGACAGGGTCTCCCTTTAGTCCCAGCTGGCCTAGTGCTCACTCTGTAGACCAGGCGGGCCTTGAACTCACAAAGATCCACCTGCCTCTGCCTCCCAAGTGCTAGGATTAAAGGCGTTCGACACCATACCCTGCTGGTATTTGTTTTTTAACAAGCTCAAAGAGATGAGTAATTATCTTTGAGTCTTTCATGTATTATGAGAAATACATGAAAGAAGAGAATTAGGTCAAAGCCTGTATTGGTAGCTAGTGGTCCCCCCATCTACAGTACAAAGCTTAGACTCATGGGGTAAGGTACCAACCAACCCAAGATTCAGTAAGTAAAGGCAGGAAGAACACTAACATCAGGGTGGGATACAACCCTCTAAGCTTGTTGGAAGAGGCACAGACTTGCTGAGGATGAGTATGTGGTTTGTTTGGATACTAGGGCTGAGTTCTCATGTGGCTTAGGCCAGATGTGAAAGAAGACAATGCAGAAGGCCATAACGAATTCCTGGGAATCATAGCGAGGAGACAGTGTGAGCGTTGGCCCTGCTTCACTTCTCTCCTTAGGTATAAATCACAGCCACATGGCCTTTAGCTCAGGAGGCTGGCACTGGAGATCTATTTACTTTGGGTCTTTTTGAAGGGTTTGCTTGGGGAGCCTAAAATATTTAGTTCTGCTTTTGTTCTGGGCTTCATTTTCTTCATTGAAGCCCTCACAGAGATTGCAAGATCTTAAATTTATGATGCGGAGATAGTAAGTTTGTAGAAGAAATAAAAAGCACACATTCTCGGGTCTTTCATAACATGGGAAAAAAATCAGTCACTCTCTGGCCAGCAGTTCCTAGGAACTTATCAGGGAGGGTTTCAAGAATAGAAATAAGTTCCTTTCTAAGGGGAGACTCTCAGAGCACATGTCATTCATTCAGAGAAACCTCATAGATTCTAGTCACTTAGAATTAAACAGAGTAAGCAAAGGGAATGTTTAACCTATGTCATTTGTTTACAGTCATGCTTAAGGTTTTTCTGTTTAATTGATAATTGATACAATGATGTTTAACAGGTGAAATGATTTATGTAAATCACTGAGTGTTACATAGTATGTGGTCAATAAATAGACAATAGTGTTTATGAAATAATTCTATCATACAATGCAGAACTCACATGATAGCCTCCCTGTTGTTAGGGCACAGTAGTAAGGTTTTGCTGTATGAACTGATGCTCACAGAAGGGGCTGTCACATATAGAGAAAGTGACTGGACTACACAATCAAACACTTCTCTGTCGCCTGCTTCTAGCTCACTATTTAACTTTATGACAAGAATAAATTCTAAATTTCTGTCACAGAGCCAGTCTGTGAACTGTTTGCTAATCATTTGAGAGACACTAAGTAAATTTATAAACTATATCTCTTCAAGAACATATCATTGCTGGGCACGGTGGTGCATGCCTTTAGTCCCAGCACTTGGGAGCCAGAGACAGGCAGAGATCTCTGTGAGTTCAAGGCCAGCCTGGTCTACAGAGTGAGCTCCAGGCCAGCTGGGACTAAAGGGAGACCTTGTCTCAAAAATACCAAAAATACCTGGGCGTGGTGGCGCACACCTTTAATCCTAGAACATATCATTGCATTATTTAAGGTATGTACAAATTCTCCTACTAATATTTGCCCATATTAGAAAGGTTTTCTTTTTTTTTTTTTGTCTTTTTGAGGCAGGGTCTCCTGGTAGCCCCAGCTGGCCCGGAACTCACTCTGTAGACCAGGCTGGCCTTGAACTCACAGAGATCCACCTGCCTCTGCCTCCCAAGTACTAGGATTAAAGGCGTGCACAGCATGCCCGGCTTTTTTTGGATGTTTAAATTGCATCCCATCCATGGCCCCAACAGAGTTGGAATTGATAGTCTGAAGTGGTGCCGGGAAGCACAGATGGATGGACAATGTTCATCTCAGGGTCCGTGTGTTACTAAAGCTCACCTTGTGAACCAAGGAGCCCCTTGTCTCCCTGTGTTCAACCTGCATGGTTTTCTTCAGGAAACCCCTCAGATCTTCCTGTGAACTGAGCTCATTTGCACGTCCCTCTGTGGAGATTCCTTAACCAGGCTGTGTGGAAATGGGCCCAGGAGTGAAGGCCTGATTGGGGATTGACAGAAAAGGAAAAGGAAGAAGTGGGGCAAGATGGAACTGTCCCCTGGGAGGTAGTCTGGGAAGCCCGTCCGTGAGTCTCCCTGTTCTTTGTTTCCCCAGGGGGCTGGCTTGTGCTGTGTCCCTCCAAGCAATAATCTTAAAATGGCTGTAGGCTACCAATCTCTGGCCAGCCCAGGAGGCTCTGGGGATGTATGTTCAGGAAGAAGGGAAGCTGGTCCTCCTCCTTTTGCAGAACATACCCGCATGGGGCAGCAGAGTGGGGCAGCCTCTGGAGGCCAATGGACCACAGGTTGAGAGGAATAATGAATGCGGAAACTAGTGCGGTCTGGTGTGAGCAGTTCCTTCCAGAGAGCCACAGGGTCACAGACAACACTTGCTCATGCCCTCTGCTGATGCCTATACACTCTAACACACAGGCCTGAGGGAGTTGTCAGTCAAGCAGGGAGACCAGCTTTCCAGTGGGAAGTGCTGGCTGCAGGGGTGATTTGGCTCTTAGGATTTTACCAACCTCCTTCTGACAGTCTGTTCCTGGTTAGGTGCACAAAGGGTTAACAGGCCTTGTAGACTCAGCTGCCAAGTACACTTAATGCTCAGTCCAGGACTCCCGGCTTGTATTCTTAACACTGCTGGAGTGGCCTGTTCATGGCATCTGGTTCCCTGGCAACAGCTTTCATTGGCTCGTTCAAAGCCCTTTCTTCTTAAGAAAGCTCCTACTGAGACGCCCACCACCACTACTAATCACCATGTTCACTCTTGCTTAGGATGCAGCTGGTATGAAAAATAGCATCTGTGGACTCGAGGCCAGAACACCACGACTGGGGGTGACTATACTTGTTTTGCCTTAGTTTTTGACGGGACTAGTTGGAAATAACTTGCTTTTCCACTGGGACAGAAGGAAAGTCTGGGCCAGAGAGTCCCTCAGTTCTTTGTCGGGCAGAAATCCACTGAGTCCCTGTAATTCACAACTGGCTGTTTCCTGGGCCGATCTCTGATCTAACTGTGGACTCCATGCTTTCGAGGGGCGTGGCAAAGCTGAGAGAGCCCAGACAACAAAATCCAGATTGTAGATGGCTTGCCCCCATCAGCAGCAAGCTGGGACAACATCTGTCTCCCTTAGAATCAGGAAGTCTGGTGGATGCTCCATCCTTCCCCACAATGCTGCAAGATATGCAACAGCTCCAGATTGCTGAGAATTGAGGGGGATGGGGATGGAGGTGGGGGTGTGGGGGTGTGGGGGTGTGGGGTGGGGAGAGCTCTTATTGTAATATTTGGAGAAAAGAAAGTTGGCTAGATTCTTTAATAAAGATGGGGAGCCTTGGGGGGAATTCCCAGACTCACTAAGAGTCATTTGGAATTGTTTCCTTTGGTCTGTAACTTGAATAAAATGAAAAGCAACAGAGTAGAGTTGAAGAAGGCAAGCTATTTTGGTTCCTTAAAGTTGATCCACTTAATTCAATCTGTCTTTTTTAGATCAAATTTCATCAAATTCACTTAGATTTGCAGAAATCTTAGCACAGAGCATGATCAAGAAATAGAAGTGTTCAAAATTCACAGTGATACTGATGAAAGGTGTTGCCTTTTGGCCCTGTCAGCGACTCTAGTTTATGTGCTGCTCTGACATTCTGGCTCCTTAAGAGAAAAATCACCTTTGTCGTTGTATAGAGATGCAAGAAGAGAGCAGAGGATTCAAGGAGAGAGTGTCTCTAGTCTGGAGGAGTTGGTGGTAAGTAGACTCTTTCCTGCTGCTGCGGGATGGTTGGCTCTACTGTCTGATCATTTGGCCCGTGGGAGCGTGAGCTGGGAAGTGTTGTGGATGTTATATCACATGCTGTTAAAATCGGTTAGCCGGGCATGGTGGCACACACCTTTAATCCTAGCATTTGGGAGGCAGAGGCAGGTGGATCTTTGTGAGTTCAAGGCCAGCCTGGTCTACAGAGTCAGAGTAAGTTCCAGGACAGCTGGGGCTACAGGGAGACCCTGTCTTGAAAAAGACAAAAAAAAAAAAAAAAAAAAATCTGTTACAGAGGGCACTCCAGCATCCATCTGAGGGTATTTGGGGTGCAGGACTGTTCTGCCCCTCATTAGATGTGCAGGAGGCAAATCTTTATATTCTCTTTGAGTCCGTATTTCCCTCATTCTAGAAAATGGAAATGATAATACCCACTGTGGAGGACTGTTAAAGGTCTAGTAGAAATGAAGTGTCTGATGCCAACTCCTCAGATAATTCTAATCTTCAGCTGGCATTAGGAACCATGGATGGGGGCTGGGAATACTGCTCAATGGTAGTGTGTTCGCCAGCAAGTGTGGTGCCCTAGGTTCAATTCCCAGCAGAACAGGCTCTAAATCTGAGGTCCTGAGTTCAATCCCCAGCAACAACAAACAAAACAAATAAACAAAAAAAACCACCATATGGAAAAAAAGCAGTATATGGAAGACTCTTGATATTTCTTTTTTTGGCTAAGGAATTATTTGGAAAGCAGAGATTCTTAAGGCTAGAGATAAAAGAAGATATTTATAGAAACAAAATTACTTTGCTCATTCTCAGACACCAATAGTGAGGTTGGTGCTGAGTGTCGGTGACAACACACTTTTGATCTCAGCGCTTATGAGGCAGAGGCAGGAGAAGCTCTGTGAGTTTGAGGCTAGGCTTAGTCTACATAGTGAGCTCCAGGCCTAGCCAGGTTCACAAAGTGAGGACCCTGTCTCAAAAACCACCAACCAAAAAACCCCAACATCAAAGAATGAAGTGAGAATGAAGGTATAGTTCACTACATTGAAACATTTTCTCTCTTGAGATCCCTTCCCAGATAGGCCTCAATCAAATACATTTTTTTTTTTTTTTATTTTTTTTTTGTCTTTTGAGACAGGTCTCCCTGTAGCCCCAGCTGTCCTGGAACTCACTCTGTAGACCAGGCGGCCTTGAACTCACAAAGATCTGCCTGCCTCTGCCTCACCGAGTGCTAGGATTAAAGGCGTGCGCCACCCACGCCCGCGGCAATACATTTTTTTTTAAAAAGAAAAAAATTATATTGATATCTTGATGAAAGTTTTGATAGTCTACTAAAGACAGGAAAATGGTATAATCCTTGACCTGAGAAAGTTCACAACCTAGCAAGGGAAAATAAGACATCTCACGCTGAATCTGGGTGATGCTTGGCAAGAACAAGTAACACCCCTAGTTACTGTTCCCTGGAGGAGCGTTGGGAACGTGACCCAGAAAGTTTCTAGTTTATCTGAAAAGGGGGAATCCTTTTTAGCTAGGATACTAAGCATAAAGTGAGTCTTACCCTTCTTAACAGAGAACTTCATGCTCTGATTAAAGACCCAGAGACTAAAGAGCCAGAACCTTTGGTTAGAGCATTAAACTCTCTAAAATACCTTATATTTTCATCAGTTAGGAAAACAGATAGCATGCATTTACATTTTTATTACATTTATTATGTATATTATTTTGGTGTGTGTGTGGTGTTGTGTGTGTGTGTGTAAACGGATGTGCTACTATGGTACACATGTGGAGGTGAGAGGTCAAACTTTGCAGCTGTTGGTTGTTCCTTCTTTCCACAAGGGTCCCAGGGATTAGAACTCAGGTTATCAGCTTGTTAGCAAGTGATTTACCTGCTGAGCCCCTGCGGGGCAAGTTTTAATAAAGAAATATTTTTAACACATCAGTTGAAAAATGGGTGGTGCTTAAAAGCTGAAAATACTACTTTTCTTGCTTCAGTGACAAAATATCCAACAAAAGCAACTTAAGGAGAGTGGAGTTGGGCTCACAGTTGGAGGGATGATCCATCATCCTGGAGTGGAAGTTAAGGCCGGCAGGAGTGTGAGCAGCTGGTCACACTGCATCCATAGTCAGGCAGAGAGAGGTGAATGCTGGTACTCGGCTCATTTTCCCCTTTTTATTCAGGCCAGGACCCAGCCCCCACCACGGCACTGCTTATGTTCAGAATGGGTCCTCTCACGCCAGATTAAACCTTTCTAGAAACACTTTCATACGACCATCCAGAGGGTTTTTTTTATTTTATTTTATTTTTTTTTTTTTTATGTGTATTGAATGTATTGTCTGCATGTAGGTCTGTGCACCCGGGTCGTACAATGCCGAGGAGGTCAGAGGAGGGTGTCGTCGGATTCCCCTGGAACTTGGATTTCTCCTGGAATTGGAGTTACAGACGGTTCTCCAGCCGCCAGCATGTGGTGCTGGGGTTGAACCCGGGGTCCTCTGCAGAGCAGTCGGCGTCTTAAACTGCTAGGCCATCCCTCCAGCCCCAGAGGTGTGTTTTTACTATTGATTCCAAATCCCATCAAGTTAGCAATCCAGATTAACTATCACACAGAGTAAGTATTTCACCAAACACAGAACTTTTGTGGTTAGTAACAAGATGGGCCAGGGCAAAGCAATGTGGGAGCCTGGGTCTAGAAATCCCAGAATCAGCAAGATGATCCCAAAGTGATTCCCAAGCTGTTCTTCTGACTGTACTGTTGGGAGTTTTCATTAATGTTTTAGGGTAGAGAAGAAGAAACGTGTGTTAGAACCTCTTGCATTTTCTTTTTTTTTTTAATAATTAATTTATTTGGGGGATTTATTACTTTATTTATGTGCATGACTTTTTTTAATTTTATTTATTTTCGTATATATATTTACTTTTTTTAGTTTTGTATGTCGTGCAATGCCGAGGAGGTCAGAAGAGAGTGTTGGATTCCCCTGGAACTGGGAGTTTAAGATGGTTTCACCCCTCCATGTGGGTGCTGGGGATTGAGGCCCGGTCCTTGCAAGAGCAGGTGGCGTTCTTAACCACTAGGCCATCTCTCAGCCTAACATCTTGATGTTTCTTTGGAGTTGAAATTCCACTCACAACTAAACGTCATAAATGTGGACGGTTGTCTCCTCTATGACCATACCATAATCCAATCTCGGTGCGAGCAGCTGCCGGGAAACTTGATTGGAACAATCTGAGAATTCTGTGGCCTGAATTTAAAAAAAAACTAATTCATTGGGATGGTGGAGAAGATGGTTCAGTAGTTAAGAATACCCACACCAAGCCGGGTATTGGTGGGCATACGCTTTATCCTAGTGGCATGGGAGGCAGAGGCAGGTTGGATCTTGTCGCTTCGTTCAAGGCCCGCCTGGTCTACAGAGTAGTCAAGCAGCTGGGGCTAAGAGACTGGTAACACAAAAAAAAAAAAGACACCCCCCTCCAAAAAAAGAATACCTACACCACAGTTAACAACTATCTGTACTCCAGGTTCCAGGGGATCAGCCCCTCTTCTGGTTTTTGGGCTTGCATACACATGATACACACTACATAGAAGCAAAAATTAAAAAAATAAAAAAACTAACTAAATAAATTATTTTTAAACAAGCTCTATGGATGATGAATGATTTTTTCCATAGGCAAGGGGATGGAGGGTGAATTGTGATACATAGATAGGATGTGATCTTTAATCTTCTTTTTTTTTTTTTTTTTTGTCTTTTGAGAAGGGTCCCTTTGTAGGCCCCAGCTGTTCCTGAACTCACTCTTGAGACCAGGCTGGCCTGAACTCACAAAGATCCCACCGCCTCTTGGCCTCCCTTAGTGCTAGGATAAAGGCGGTGCCACCATGCCCAGCTATTTTTTTAATGTGTATGAATGTTACTGTCTGCAAGTAGGTTGTGCACCCATGCGTGCAATGCCGCAGAGGTCAAACAGAGAGGTTCTGGATTCCCTTGGAACGGAGTTCTCCTTGAATGGTTACAGACTTCCAGCCGCCTTGTGGGTTGCGGGATCTAACCGGTCCTCTGCTAAAGCGGTCGGTGCTCTTACCTCAGGTACTCCAGTCACTCCCAGCCCGAATTAATTCTTCTACAATCCCGTTCAGCTTCGACCAGTGTTGAAAGTTTAAAGAAGTATTCCAATTTATTATTACATTAACCCCAGTTCTTCAATCCCAAGATGCTATATATTTTATCTAAGCTACTGATTTAATAATGAGATGTAAGGTGAAAACATTACAATAAATGTGACACTAAAAATACCCACATATTCTCTTTTTAACACCTCATTCAGTGTTTGAGAAAAAGCCTCTTTCAAAGTCAGGCTATAGCCTCTCTCTGAATCCTTTTGTGACCATTGACAGTGAAGCGCAGCACCCTGGGTGGGGAGTGGCTTGCAGCCCCGTTAGCAAATGGAAGCTAGGTGGCCCGATTGTTAGGCATATTGTGGAATACCAGGGTTTCATTTGTTTTTTCTGTTTGGCTCAACTCAGTTTTTTTCCTTTAATTAGATTATCCCTTTCTAGAAGATAAACAGCTTCTTTTGAAAGTCGCTCAGAGGCTTCCAGAAAGATGCTTGGCACCCTAGGGTGACTTTGCAATGAATGAGTCGATTCCCCCAAATACCCTTAACCTTAAAAATTGCATTTCTCCTGAGGCATCTGTCAGTTTTGATTGTATAATTACAGTGCCCATTGTGTGGCTGGCGTCTTCCTCCTGTGTCCTCAGAAGCGCTTGACTGTTGCTTTGCTAGACAGACATGCCGTGCGCCATGCCATTCTTGAGCAGAAAGGGTTTGCATACTTTAGATAATACATTATGCCTACCCAATGAAACTCTAATAGAGAACGATGCAAAGAAAAAAAAAAAAAAAAAAAAAAAAAAAAAAAAAAAAAAAAAAAAAAAAAAAAAAAAAAAACTAGAACAACAACTACAGGAAAAAATTTTCATTATCCGACAACTCACTTCGAATTAGCTTAGTCAAACAAAAGCAGTCTTTCGTGCAGCGAGCTAAGCTACAGGAGACTACGATGTTTAAATAGCTGATTTTACTGGGGTTGAGTGTGGTGAGTCGTGTGCTCACTGAGGCAATCTCATACTCAGTAGCGGAGGCAGCAAGGATAATGGACTCTGGAGGCCCTATTGGGTACTAAGGAGTTTGTTCTGCTTCAAAAAAAGCAAAAAACGTACTGAAATGAGAGGGCTGGGTGGATGCTCGGATAGAAGTAAGGCAACTTGGCTGTGTTGAACGTTGACCTACCCATGACGCCTTTGACTTTTCAAAATGTCGCTGGCTCAACGCATATGACAGTACACCACCACACATCACACACACACATCACAACCACACGACACACCAACACTAACCAACCCAATCGAAAATATAGAATAACTTAGCACATTCAACTTCTTGAGTCAAGATTCTAGTTGTTCAGAGTTACACTACAATTATAGGTAATTTAGCCTCTAACCTCGCCTCAGTTCCTCACAAGAACATACCCTAAATGGGATTTGTGGCCTTTTGCCACCTGGGTCGTCCACTTAACTATGACAATAAGATTATTGTCAATGTCTCAATAATATCATTATATATGAATGTTCAAGTGGTGACTGGGACCCAATGGCGTGTGCCTTACCTCCACGCATCTAACTTTGAAAGACTGGGCTGGATTCGGTCGCAGAGCCTCAGCTCAATGGGGAGTGTATGAGGATGCCATAGTTCAGAGGCCATGCCTTGGGTACATATGGCAAAGGTCTTGGTCTTAATAAGCACAGACACCACAACACACACCCACACACACAACCAACCACACCAACACATACCCAACAACATCACACACTTACAAGAGGCACACACCGGAAAGTAGTGCAGAGGCATCTTAACACGCTCTCTGTGGAGGGGAGAACTGAGGTATGGCCATCTGCCTCCAGGCATGACAGAGCACCCAAGCACCCCGCCCGACCTCTGTAGTTTCCCCTTTCATGGCTTCCCCAGTCTCATAATCCCCGTGTAAATGTAGTTACTTAGATACTCGTCTATCGATCGAATTTATTAGATTGGCCTCGATTAAGTAATTAGTGCTGGTGTACAAGAGTTATGCTCATTGCTCAGCTGTGTATAGATATGTGTCACTGGTTCACGCTAGGTCTATACATCCGCTGAGAGTTCTGGTACAGCCCTCTGCCCTTGGTGGAAAGATAGTGAGAGATAGCTCAGCCTTATGTGGTGGACCTTTTATACATTTCCACCCTTCCCAAAAGTCCCAGAATTCAAAGTCCTGTGCACCTTCCCGGGAAACCCGCGCATCTCCTGAAGTGTCAGCATCTTGGAGTCAGCAGCATTATGGGGAAAACTCCCTGCCACAGCTGGGCTGCCAAACACGTAACTCCTCTCCACTAGGGACTCAGCTTTCTCTGGGTGATAAGCCCATTTTCAAAGAAGAAATTAATTTAATCCCCACACAGAGTCATTTTACACAGAACATTCGTGTAAGAGGAGCGGATGAATGACAGACGACGCTTGTGGGAATTAGAAAGGGACCAGAGCTTGCATAAATCAGGGCAGAAGAGCAGTGACCTTCAAGTGGATGTTGAAAAAAAACTTCTAAAGGGGACATGTGAAGAGAAGAAGAAGCCTGGGCTATCCATGTAACAGCACCTCAACGCCACCAACTCCAAGGGACATTAGTAGGAGGGCCCTAGTTGCTATAGTCTGAAACTTAGAAGTAGGCCAAGGTCAAGCTTCCAGAGTCTGGTTTTAACCTATGCCCACAAATAACAGAAGAACCACCACAGACAGGTGTTGTGTAGTAGTTTCCTCCAGAATGGAAAATCTCCTTCGCAGTCATTAGGAAAAGTTATAGTTCAAAATGGAAATATCTGGGGCTGGAGAGTGGCTCTGGTAAGAGTATGACTGCTCTGCAGAGACCTTCTGTAACTCCAGTTCCAGGGGATCCAATGCCCTCTTCTGACCTCTGTGGGCATGTAACAACATGGGGTACCCACCCACCTGTAAGCAATACACTAAACACATTAAATAGAAATAATAAATAAAACATATATTTTTGGTCTTTGAGGCAGGGTGTGCCTGTAGCCCCAGCTGCCTGGAATTCCCTTAGTAGACCAGGCTGCTAGCCTTGACTCCACAGATATCTGCCTCTATCCCAAGTGCTGGATTTAAAGCAGCCACCACCACATCTAGCTCAAACAAAAATAATTAATATTTTTAGAAATAGATGCCGTACACTGAAAAGAAGGAAGACAACAGGATGTTCTCCAGGGAGGGGAAACATCTATATTGCAGGGCAGTTATTAAATTCCAAAGGAAACAAGTCAGTAGCTTCGGAAGTCCCTGAAAATGGCCAGGTTCATTAGCAACCCCCCCTCTGAGTATATATAAGCCCTAAGGACCGCTGAGAGACGCTCTGAGATGAGCTGAGCTGCCTGGAAGACTCTCCGCCCAAACCAAACTGCCCAGGAGAGGCAGAGACCAGCCCAGATGTCTGGAAGAAGCTCGACTATGAGCTTCCGAAGAGATTTCCCCTAACTGTTGAGCTGCCTGCAGGTGTGCAGTGTGCTCACGGTTTTCCTGCTTTTTGTAAGCTGTCACCCCATGCTGGGGTGAGCTTTGGTGATGCAAACTGTCTTTGAGTTGTTTCTGTTCCTGTAAGTAACCCCTTTCAGCATTACTGCGTGATGCCATATCATAGCTATACCTGAACAAAAATGGCCTGGCTTTTATAACTATACCTGAACAAGAAACGGCATCAATATAAGCTGAAAGTGGCCCCAAACTGCTGAGACGCCTTTTTTAAGAATTCCATGGTTACCGTGCTGCGTAGCAAGCGTAACACTCTTTATTGGAAAGTAATATCTCAGCATGAAACTGGGAAGTAAAAGCTACTGCTGTAGTTTTGATCGAGAATGATTTTCTCTTTCTGATCCCTACTGACTTAGAATAACAACACAATACTATACAACCACAAAAGCTGTTATCAACTCTTTANAAAAAAAAAAAAAAAAAAAAAAAAAAAAATCTGTTACAGAGGGCACTCCAGCATCCATCTGAGGGTATTTGGGGTGCAGGACTGTTCTGCCCCTCATTAGATGTGCAGGAGGCAAATCTTTATATTCTCTTTGAGCCGTATTTCCCTCATCTAGAAAATGGAAATGATAATACCCACTGTGGAGGACTGTTAAAGGTCTAGTAGAAATGAAGTGTCTGATGCCAACTCCTCAGATAATTCTAATCTTCAGCTGGCATTAGGAACCATGGATGGGGGCTGGGAATACTGCTCAATGGTAGTGTGTTCGCCAGCAAGTGTGGTGCCCTAGGTTCAATTCCCAGCAGAAACAAGCTCTGAATACTTGAGGTCCTGAGTTCAATCCCCAGCAACAACAAAACAAAACAAATAAACAAAAACCACCATATGGAAAAAAAGCAGTATATGGAAGACTCTTGATATTTCTTTTTTAGGCTAAGGAATTATTTGGAAAGCAGAGATTCTTAAGGCTAGAGATAAAAGAAGATATTTATAGAAACAAAATTACTTTGCTCATTTCTCAGAACCAATAGTGAGGTTGGTGCTGAGTGTGGTGACAACACACTTTTGATCTCAGCGCTTATGAGGCAGAGGCAGGAGAAGCTCTGTGAGTTTGAGGCTAGGCTAGTCTACATAGTGAGCTCCAGGCCAGCCAGTGCTACAAAGTGAGACCCTGTCTCAAAAACCACCACCACTAAAACCCCAAACAAAGAATGAAGTGAGAATGAAGGTATAGTTCACTACATTGAAACATTTTCTCTCTTGAGATCCCTTCCCAGATAGGCCTCAATCAAATACATTTTTTTATTTTTTTATTTTTTTTTTTGTCTTTTCGAGACAGGGTCTCCCTGTAGCCCCAGCTGTCCTGGAACTCACTCTGTAGACCAGGCTGGCCTTGAACTCACAAAGATCTGCCTGCCTCTGCCTCCCGAGTGCTAGGATTAAAGGCGTGCGCCACCACGCCCGGCAAATACATTTTTTTATTAAAAAGAAAAAATTATATGAATATCTTGATGAAAGTTTTGATAGTCTACTAAAGACAGGAAAATGGTATAATCCTTGACCTGAGAAAGTTCACAACCTAGCAAGGGAAAATAAGACATCTCACGCTGAATCTGGGTGATGCTTGGCAAGAACAAGTAACACCCCTAGTTACTGTTCCCTGGAGGAGCGTTGGGAACGTGACCCAGAAAGTTTCTAGTTTATCTGAAAAGGGGGAATCCTTTTTAGCTAGGATACTAAGCATAAAGTGAGTCTTACCCTTCTTAACAGAGAACTTCATGCTCTGATTAAAGACCCAGAGACTAAAGAGCCAGAACCTTTGGTTAGAGCATTAAACTCTCTAAAATACCTTATATTTTCATCAGTTAGGAAAACAGATAGCATGCATTTACATTTTTATTACATTTATTTATTTATATTTATTTGTGTGTGTGTGTGTGTGTGTGTGTGTGTGTGTGTAAACGGATGTGCTACTATGGTACACATGTGGAGGTGAGAGGTCAACTTGCAGCTGTTGGTTTGTTCCTTCTTTCCACAAGGGGATTCCCAGGGAATGAACTCAGGTTATCAGCCTTGTTAGCAAGTGATTTTACCTGCTGAGCCCCTGCGGGGCAAGTTTTAATAAAGAAAATATTTTTAACACATCAGTTGAAAAATGGGTGGTGCTTAAAAGCTGAAAATACTACTTTTCTTGCTTCAGTGACAAAATATCCAACAAAAGCAACTTAAGAGAGAGTGGAGTTGGGCTCACAGTTGGAGGGATGATCCATCATCCTGGAGTGGAAGTTAAGGCCGGCAGGAGTGTGAGCAGCTGGTCACACTGCATCCATAGTCAGGCAAGAGAGAGGTGAATGCTGGTACTCGGCTCATTTTCCCCTTTTTATTCAGGCCAGGACCCAGCCCCCACCACGGCACTGCTTATGTTCAGAATGGGTCCTCTCACGCCAGTTAAACCTTTCTAGAAACACTTTCATAGACACATCCAGAGGGTTTTTTTTATTTTATTTTATTTTTTATTTTTTTTATGTGTATGAATGTATTGTCTGCATGTAGGTCTGTGCACCCGGGTCGTACAATGCCGAGGAGGTCAGAAGAGGTTGTGAGTTCCCCTGGAATTGGAGTTACAGACGGTTCTCAGCCGCCATGTGGGTGCTGGGGATTGAACCCGGGTCCTCTGCAAGAGCAGTCGGCGCTCTTAACTGCTAGGCCATCCCTCCAGCCCCAGAGGTGTGTTTTTATATTGATTCCAAATCCCATCAAGTTAGCAATCCAGATTAACTATCACACAGAGTAAGTATTTCACCAAACACAGAACTTTTGTGGTTAGTAACAAGATGGGCCAGGGCAAAGCAATGTGGGAGCCTGGGTCTAGAAATCCCAGAATCAGCAAGATGATCCCAAAGTGATTCCCAAGCTGTTCTTCTGACTGTACTGTTGGGAGTTTTCATTAATGTTTTAGGGTAGAGAAGAAGAAACTGTGTTAGAACCTCTTGCATTTTCTTTTTTTTTTAATTAATTAATTTATTTGGGGGGATTTATTTACTTTATTTTATGTGCATGACTTTTTTTTAATTTTATTTATTTTCGTATGTGTATGAATGTACTGTCTGCATGTAGGTTTGTGCACCCATGTCGTGCAATGCCGAGGAGGTCAGAAGAGAGTGTTGGATTCCCCTGGAACTGGAGTTTAAGATGGTTTTCACCCTCCATGTGGGTGCTGGGGATTGAGCCCAGGTCCTCTGCAAGAGCAGTTGGCGTTCTTAACCACTAGGCCATCTCTTCAGCCCTTAACATCTTGCATTTTCTTTGGAGTTGAATTCCACATCACAACCTAAACGTCATAAATGTGGAAGGTTGTCTCCCTATGACATACAAATCCAATCTCTTGGTAGCAGCTGCCTGGAACACTTGATTGGAACTAATTCTGCAGAATTCTGGCCTAATTAAAAAATAAAAGATCTTGGGATTGGAGAGATGGTTCAGTAGTTAAGAATACCCACACCAAGCCGGGTATGGTGGCATACGCCTTTAATCCTAGTGCTTGGGAGGCAGAGGCAGGTGGATCTTTGTGTGTTCAAGGCCAGCCTGGTCTACAGAGTGAGTTCCAGGCCAGCTGAGACTAAAGGGAGACCCTGTCTCAAAAAGACACCCCCCTCCAAAAAAAGAATACCTACACCACAGTTAACAACTATCTGTGACTCCAGTTCCAGGGGATCAGCACCCTCTTCTGGCTTTCTTGGGCATTGCATACACATGATACACATACATAGAAGCAAAATAAAAATAAAAAACTAACTAAATAAATAATTTTAAAAAGCTCTATGGATGATGAATGATTTTTTCCATAGGCAAGGGATGGAGGGTGAATTGTGATACATATATAAGGATGTGAATTTAATCATTCTTTTTTTTTTTTTTTTTTTGTCTTTTTGAGACAGGGTCCCTTTGTAGCCCCAGCTGTCCTGGAACTCACTCTGTAGACCAGGCTGGCCTTGAACTCACAAAGATCCACCTGCCTCTGCCTCCCTAGTGCTAGGATTAAAGGCGTGTGCCACCATGCCCAGCTATTTTTTTAATGTGTATGAATGTACTGTCTGCACATAGGTTTGTGCACCCATGTCGTGCAATGCCGCAGAGGTCAAAAGAGGGTCTCGGATTCCCCTGGAACTGGAGTTCTCCTGGAATTGGAGTTACAGACGGTTCTCAGCCGCCATGTGGGTGCTGGGGATCGAACTCGGTCCTCTGCAAGAGCGGTCGGTGCTCTTAACCTCTAGGTCATCTCTCCAGCCCCGAATTTAATCATTCTTAACAATTCCTTTCAGCTTCGACCAGTGTTGAAAGTTTAAAGAAGTATTCCAATTTATTATTACATTAACCCCAGTTCTTCAATCCCAAGATGCTATATATTTTATCTAAGCTACTGATTTAATAATGAGATGTAAGGTGAAAACATTACAATAAATGTGACACTAAAAATACCCACATATTCTCTTTTTAACACCTCATTCAGTGTTTGAGAAAAAGCCTCTTTCAAAGTCAGGCTATAGCCTCTCTCTGAATCCTTTTGTGACCATTGACAGTGAAGCGCAGCACCCTGGGTGGGGAGTGGCTTGCAGCCCCGTTAGCAAATGGAAGCTAGGTGGCCCGATTGTTAGGCATATTGTGGAATACCAGGGTTTCATTTGTTTTTTCTGTTTGGCTCAACTCAGTTTTTTTCCTTTAATTAGATTATCCCTTTCTAGAAGATAAACAGCTTCTTTTGAAAGTCGCTCAGAGGCTTCCAGAAAGATGCTTGGCACCCTAGGGTGACTTTGCAATGAATGAGTCGATTCCCCCAAATACCCTTAACCTTAAAAATTGCATTTCTCCTGAGGCATCTGTCAGTTTTGATTGTATAATTACAGTGCCCATTGTGTGGCTGGCGTCTTCCTCCTGTGTCCTCAGAAGCGCTTGACTGTTGCTTTGCTAGAAGACATGAAAGTGCAGCCATGCCTTCAGCAGTAAATATTTGCTTCACTTACTGAAAATAGGCCTCCCGAAACTCTCCCATGGGGCAGATGACGATGGCGACTCAGAATCAACATACTCTTTGGCCAGCAGGTAAAAATTTTTTTTAATTATTAGCCTGCACTTCAACTTTAGAAATATTAGCTTGTAAAAAAAAAAAAAGAAATATTATCTGTGAACAGATAAGACAGTGAGGATAAAGTAAATAGATATTTAAATGAGGCTGGGTGTGGTGATGTGTGCTCATAATCTCAGTACTCAGTAGGAGGAGGCAGAAGGATAATGACTTGGAGGCCATATTGGGATACTTAATGAGTTTTCTGCTTCAAAAAAGAAAAAAGTACTGAAATGAGGAGGCTGGTGAGATGGATCAGCAAGTTAAGGCACTTGCTGTGGAAGCTTGACCACCCAAGTTTGACTCAAAATGGCTGCCTCAACCATGACATACACACACTCACACACACACACACACACACACACACACACAACCAACCACCCAATTGAAATAAGATAACCTTGAATATTCTAGTCAAGATTCTAGTGTTCAGAGTAATCAAATAGGTAATTAGCCTCTACCCTCGCCTCAGTTCCTCACAGAACAGTCTAAATGGATTTTGTTGCTGTGCTTCATATAGCAAAGTCAAGAGTATTTATATTTTCTCATATATATATATATGAGAAAGCATTAAGTTGGGGCTGGGCATGATGGTGCATACCTCTAATCCCAGAACTGGGGAGTGTGAAGAAGGATTGTGAATTCAAGGCCAGCCTCGGCTACATAGCAAGAGCCTGTCTTAAAAAGCACAACACACAACACACACACACACACACACACACACACACACACAGAGGCACACACACAGTGTTGCAGAGGAATTTTCCTCTTAGGGTGGGAGGTGGCCATAGCCTCTCAGCCATGCACAGAGCACCCAGCAGCCCCGCCCACCTCTGCTAGTTTCCCCATTCTGGTTGCTAGGTAAAGCAAGGGAAAGAACTCTCCAATCTCAGATTAGACCAGAATTTATTGAGACTGGCTACAAAGTAATGGCTGGGAAGATGTAGTCACTCAAGCCAGTGTAGGGGCTGGATTCCCAGGTCAACATGGCCGCTGAGAGTTCTGGTACAGCCCTCTGCCCTTGGTGGAAAGATAGTGAGAGATAGCTCAGCCTTATGTGGTGGACCTTTTATACATTTCCACCCTTCCCAAAAACCCAGAATTCCAAAGTCCTGTGCACCTTCCACGGGAAACCCCGCATCTCCTGAAGGTCAGCATCTTGGTTACGTCAGCAGCACTATGGGGAAACTCCCTGCACAGCTGGGCTGCAAACTTAACTCCTCCCACTAGGGACTCAGCTTCTCTGGGTGATAAGCCCATTTCAAAGAAGAAATAATTTATCCCACACAGAGTCATATTTACACAGACATTTCGTGTAAGAGAGGGATGAAGACAGCGCTTGTGGGAATTTAGAAAGGGACAGAGCTTGCATAAATCAGGGCAGAAGAGCAGGTGACCTTCAAGTGGATGTTGAAAAAAACTTTCTAAAGGGGACATGTGAAGAGAAGAAGAAGCCTGGGCTATCCATGTAACAGCACCTCAACGCCACCAACTCCAAGGGACATTAGTAGGAGGGCCCTAGTTGCTATAGTCTGAAACTTAGAAGTAGGCCAAGGTCAAGCTTCCAGAGTCTGGTTTTAACCTATGCCCACAAATAACAGAAGAACCACCACAGACAGGTGTTGTGTAGTAGTTTCCTCCATGGCAAAAACTTTGCATCTTGAGGGAAAGTTTGTTAAGATGCGGGATATTGGGCTGGAGAGGTGGCTCTGTGGTTAAGAGTACTGACTGCTCTTGCAGAGGACCTGTCTGTAACTCCAGTTCCAGGGGATCCAATGCCCTCTTCTGACCTCTGTGGGCATTGTACAACATGGGTGTACCCACCCACATGTAAGCAATACACTAATACACATTAAATAGAAATAATAAATAAAAATATATATTTTTGGTCTTTGAGGCAGGGTCTGCCTGTAGCCCCAGCTGGCCTGGAACTCCCTTTGTAGACCAGGCTGGCTTTGAACTCACAGATATCCATCTCCCAAGTGCTGGGATTAAAAGCATGCACCACCACATCTAGCTCAAACAAAATATATATATTTTTTAGAAATAGATGCAGGACACTGAAAAGAAGGAAGACAACAGGATGTTCTCCAGGGAGGGGAAACATCTATATTGCAGGGCAGTTATTAAATTCCGAAAGGAAACAAGTCAGTAGCTTCGGAAGTCCCTGAAAATGGCCAGGTTCATTAGCAACCCCCCCTCTGAGTATATATAAGCCCTAAGGACCGCTGAGAGACGCTCTGAGATGAGCTGAGCTGCCTGGAAGACTCTCAGCCCAACCAAACTGCCCAGGAGAGGCAGAGACCAGCCCAGCTGTCTGGAAGAGGCTCAGACTAACTGAGCTTCCTGGAAGAGATTCTCCCCTACCTGTTGAGCTGCCTGCAGGATGTGCAGTGTGCTCCAGGTTTCCTGCTTTTGTAAGCTGTCACCCATGCTGGGGTGAGCTTTGGTGATGCAACTGTCTTTGAGTTGTTTCTGTTCCTGTAAGTAACCCTTTGCAGCAGTTACTGCGTGATGCCATATCATAGCTATACCTGAACAAAAATGGCCTGGCTTTTATAACTATACCTGAACAGAAACGGCATCAATATTAAGCTGAAAGTGGACCCAAACTGCTGAGAGCCTGTTCTTTCAAGAATTCTCATGGTACCGTGCTGCTGAGCAAGGGCTAACACTTTCTTTTGTTGAAACAGAATATCCAGCATGAAATGGGGAAGTAAAAGTCCTGCCTGTATTTTTGTATCAGAGAAGAATTTTCTCTTTCTGATCCCTACTGACTTAGAATAACACACATACTATACAACCACAAACAGATGTTATCAACTTCTTTTATTGTTTCAAATGAGATAAGATTGTCCATACATGCACATATGCATACATTATTTTGGATCAAGGGCCAGGAAGGTCAGGAGGCATTAAGGTCAGGTTATAAGAGGAGCACATGGCTCAGTGAGACTGTCTGCATTATAAACAAGCTAAGATTAACTTTTTGGTTGCAAGGTTAAGTAAAAGTCATCTGTTTAGAGAATATTGTAAAAGTCATTCCTATAGTTCCCCTTTCTGTTTTATAAATAAGGAAGTATGCAAAAGTCATTCCCATAGTCCCTTATCTATGTGTTCATGTCACCCCAGGAATAGTATCATACAACAGGCTGAGTCTTGGAAGACACTTCAGATAAGCCACACCTCTGATGGATGACCAGCTCAGAGACTCCCAATGACCTTGAAGAGCTTTCTTTTAATGGCACAGCAGTCTAAGAGGCTTCTATCCAGCCCCGCCTTTTTTCCTTCTCTCCTTCCAATGGGTGGACCTGTGCCCAGTCTGCTGCTTCTCCTGGCTCCGTCCCAGTTTTCCCTCACAGGTGTTTTCCCTCATAAACCTCAGACACAGCTAATCTTGTCTTGGTATTTGCTTCTTGGAGGACCCAGATGGATGTAGAATCCTGTGGCAATGCCAAGTCGGCATCCCCATTACATTCCAAATCTCCTATTTCATTTGCTTGATTATTCCTTCCCAATTATCTTCTTAATTACCTCTACTTCTTAGAAATTGGTACTATTGGATATTCTCTAGGGTAAGAGACATTTTAACTAAAAGGAAGTGTACATGGAAAATTCCCACTGAGAAAAGAAATCAGCCCTAGAGAAGAATTAGAAAAGCACCCTAATTTTTCCTTGTTTTAATTACTTTTTTTTTTTGCAAAAAAACCAGATTAATTACTTTTAATAAACTTTTTAAAAACATATCTTGGCACCGGGCATGGTGCCAACTTTTTAAAGTTTTTTTTTAAATTTTAATTTATTTGTGTATGTGTATGAGTGTACTGACTGCATGTAGGTTTGTGCATCCATGTCGTGCAAAGCCACGGAGGTCAGAGAGGGTCTCAGATTCCCCTGGAACTGGAGTTCTCCTGGAATTGGAGTTACAGACGGTTCTTAGCTGCCATGTGGGTGCTGGGGATTGAACCCGGGTCCTCTGCAAGAGCAGTCGGTGCTCTTAACCACTAGGCTATCTCTCTAGCCCCCTGAACGCCTTTAATTCTAGCACTTGGGAAGCAGAGGCAGGTGAGTTCAAGGACAGCCTGGTCTACAGAGCGAGTTCAAGGACAGCTGGGGCTACAGGGAGACCCTGTCTTGAAAAGACAAATAAATAAATAAATAAATAAATAAATAAATAAATAAATAAATAAAATACTGTGTGATAATGCTTGGTCACAGACAAGGGTATTTATATGAGAAATGAAGGTTTTTTTTTTTTTTTTGTAATTACACATTGGCATTTCTGCAGGAAGTAACATCTCTAGTTCTTGAAAGAACACATTGAGGGGCTGGAGAGATAACCTAGCGGTTAAGAGCACCCACTGCTCTTGCAGAGGACCCGGGTTCGATCCCCAGCACCCACATGGCAGCTAAGAACCGTCTGTAACTCCAATTCCAGGAGAACTTCAGTTCCAGGGGAATCCGACACCCTCTTCTGACCTCCGAGGCCTTGCACAACACGGGTGCACAAACCTACATGCAGACAGTACATTCATACACATACAAAAAAATAAATAAATAAAATTAAAAAAAATAAAAAAAAAAAAAAGAAAGAACACATTGAATAAATTAGTTTGGGTTGTTATGGCTATTCTGTCAAGAAAAGAAAATGGGGGCTAGAGAGTTGGCTCAGGGGTTAAGAGCCCTGGCTGCTCTTGCAGTGGACCTGGGTTTGAATTCCAGCACCTACATAGTGGCTAACAACTGTCTCTAACTCCCGTTTCAGGGGATTCAATGCCCTCTTCTAACCTCCAAGGGCAGTGAACAATATAGGTACACTCATATATACCCAGGCAATACACTCGCCCACATAAAATAAAAATATACTCATAATATAAATATGAAAAAATAAAATGGCCTTTAGAGCTAGTGCATTTAACAGATAATTTTTGAACTTGTATTATGTACCAAGCTTTTTGCCAGGAGCCTAGATGGAGTGACAATTAACAAAGAATGTACATATATGTATATATAATATGTATATACCTATGTATGTATATACACAAGTTGTAGCATGTTCCAAAATATTTGACTTGGGAACATATGGAGAATAATGAGTGTAGGAAGATTAATGACTCAGAGAGGGAGAGAGAGAAAGAGAGAGAGAACCTGAGGGGTAGGGTAAGGAGTTGGTTCTTCTGGGAACAGCATTCCCAGAGTAATAGGGCTGGGAGTGAGAGTGTACTTGATGTATCTGACCCCTGACAGAGGCCAGTGTGGCTGGGGAACAGTAGACAAGAAAAAGGGGTGCATGTTGGTTCATTTCCCAATGTTATAATGAAATATGAAGAATGGATACCTTGTCAAGACAAAATTGGGTGCCATTCCTCAAGAAGCTGTCCACATTGTTTTTATTTGTTTGGTTTTGAGACAGAGTCTCTCTCTAGCCCCAGGTGGCCTGGACTCACTAAGTAGACCAGGCTGACCTCAATCTCACAGAGATCCACCTGCCTCTGCCTCACCAGTGCTAGGATTAAAGGTGTGAACCAGACAACCTTGTGTTTTGGATATAGAGTCTTTCAGTGACCTGGAACTAGGTGATCTGGCTAGATTGGTTTGGCAGTGAGCCTCAGAGAGCCTCCTTAGTGCTGACCTTGCAAGCCTGTGCCACCATGCCTGGTTTTTTAAAAATGTGTTCAGGGGCTGGAGAGATGGCCTAGCGGTTAAGAGCTCCGACTGCTTTTACAGAGGACCCAGGTTCGATCCCCAGCACCTACATGGCGACTGAGAACCATCTGTAACTCCAATTCCAGGAGAACTCCAGTTCCAGGGGAATCCGACGCCCTCTTCTGACCTCTGAGGCATTGCACGACACGGGTGCACAAACCTACATGCAGACAATACGTTCATACACTAAAATAAAATAAAATAAAATAAAATAAAATAAAATAAAATAAAATAAAATAAAATAAAATGTGTTCAAACTCAGGTCCCTATGCTTGCAAGGTAAGTGCTTTACTCACTGGGCTAATTCTCCAAACAGCATGGTACTGGGTCTAGGAAGGACATATATCACAATGGCAGGGACATATATCACATGTCAAGAGAGATAGCTCACATGACAAGATAGGAAGCCAGATAAGGGGCCAGGTTTGAGCTTTCCATAACAAGTATCTTAATAACTACGTTAGCTGGGTGTGGTGGCACATACCTTTAATATCAGTACTTGGGAGACAGAGGCACTTGGATCTCTGAGAGTTCAAGGCCAACCTGGTCTACACAGTGAGATCCAGGCCAGCTGGGGCTATAGAACGACGCTGTCTCAAAAAAAACCGAAAACAAAACAAAAAAACAAAAAAACCTAATACCTTCCAAGGGCAGGAACTCTAATGACCTAATGACCTCCCATGTATATCCAATGATTCTAGTACTGCTTAGCAATGCCATACTGGGGACTGCATTTCTAACACATGAACCTTTGGGAGCCAAACCACATCTAAACTGCAGTGAGGAAGACAGAGACCAGATCAAGTGACCTCTTGTTAGTCATTGTGAGGGAATGCTGAGAAGATAGTGAAGATTTTATTTTTTTAATTTTATTTATTTTCGTATGTGTATGAATGTACTGTCTGCATGCAGGTTTTGTGCAGCCATGTCATGCAATGCTGTGGAGGTCAGAAGAGGGTGTTGGATTTCCCTGGAACTGGAGTTAAAGACGGTTTTCAGCCGCCATGTGGGTGCTGGGGATTGAACCCAGGTCCTCTGCAAGAGCAGTCGGCACTCTTAACCGCTAGGCCATCTCTCCAGCCCCGATAGTGAAGATTTTGAAAAACAGAATAATCTGATGTAATTTGTATTTAAAAATGTGGCTCAAAAAAAAAAGGGGGGCGTGGAGAGATGGCTCAGTGGTTAAGAGTGCCAACTGCTCTTACAGAGGACCCAGGTTCAATTCCCAGCACCCACATGGCAGCTAAGAACTGTTTTTAACTCCAGTTCTAGGGGAATCCGATGCCCTCTTCTGACCTCTGCAGCATTGCATGACACGGGTGCACCAACCTACATGCAGACAGTACACTCATATACATAAAACATAACAAATAAATTAAAAAAAAATGACAACAGGTGGCACTAGTAGGCTATGGTGGCCCAGATCTGTAATACAGTACTCAGGACACTGAGAGAGGAGGATCCTGAGTTCAAGCCAGCCTGGGCTATATAGCATGTTTAAGACCACCTGAGCCACAGAGTATGACCCTATCTTAAAAACAAAACAAAGCAAACAAAGGACTTAAGCTACTGTTCAACTGGTAGAGTGGTTTGCCTAGCATACAAAAGGCCCTGGGTTTGATCTCCAGCACTCTGTGTGTGTGTGTGTGTGTGTGTGTGTGTGAGAGAGAGAGAGAGAGAGAGAGAGAGAGAGAGAGACAGAGACACAGAGAGAGAGAGACAGACTATGTGTCTGCATGTGCATGCATTTTATGGAAGTAGAACCTGGTGTACTCACCTAGAGATGTGTTTTCTATTTCTAAAAAACTCTTATTTATAGTCTGTGTGCCACATATGTGCAATGCCTATGGAGACCAGAAGAGGGCATTAGATCCCCTGGATCTGGAGTTACAGGTGGTTGTGCAATGCCTTAAGTGGGTGCTGGGAACTGAACCAGGTCTTCTGCAAGAGTGGCGAGTGCTCCTCCCTGCTGAGCCATCTCTGCGGCCTGTAGGGATTTTTTCAGCTCTCATAGCTCAGCCTGGTCCATCATGTCCTTTGCCTCAAGCAACCTCATGGCCCCAATGGAGAAAGGAAGATGACTTCTTTTTTTACTTTAGCCAGGATGATTTGATTTCGTGAAAGGTTAAAGCAAAATGGGAGGTGGTGAGATATAAAGGCCTGTTCCCATTCAAAGAATGCTAGGGAATAGAGAAAGATTCATCACATGATTTCAGGTGTGCTGAAATCAGAGTTGGCTGCCACTGCTGTCCCTACCTGGCCAATCCACGGGGACAATGGAGAGCACACAGCCAGATACTCAAGAATCCTGAAGGACAGACTACGGATTTGGAGCTAGACAGAGTTAGGCTTAATGGGTCTACTTTGTCTTATGATCCTGGACCAGTTAATTAACCGCTCTGAATCTCATCTTCCTATCTGTAAAACTGAGATAATACCATTAACCTGCAAGGTTGTTGTAAGGATTAGCCCAGGTAAAATATGCCATAGGTGTGCAGGATAAATGGTAGCTGTCGTGACTGGAGAGTGGGCTGGTCGTCTGTTAGGCTTTCAGGAGCAAGATGCACTTCGATATTTCTTTTTTTTTGGGGGGGGTATGAATGTACTGTCTGCATGTAGGTTGGTGCACCCATGTCGTGCAATGCCGCAGAGGTCAGAAGAGGGTGTTGGATACCCCTGGAACTGGAGTCAAAGATGGTTCTCAGCTGCCATGTGGGTGTTGGGAATCAAACCTGGGTTGGCGCTCTTAACTGCTAGGCCATCTCTCCAGCCCCAATATTTCTTTTTCTTTTCTTTTTAGACAAGATCTCATGTAGTTTAGGCTGGCTTCAAACATGCTATTTAACCAAGGATTTAACCTTGAATTTCTGGTCCTCTGGTCGCCATCTCCAGACTGCTGGGATCACAGGTTTGCCTAAGCACACAGAGTTTGTCACCCTAAGGATGAACCTAAAGCCTGGTAAATTCCAGGGCAAACCCTCTACCAACTGAGCTGCAACCCCAGCCCTTGGAATCAAGCTTTGAAACCCTCACATTGTTTTCCAGGTTACTGGTCTACCCTTCTCGCACACACTCTGTGGAAAGGATGTGCCAAGTTCCCAGAGCTTACAGCAATAGCAAGGAACTTCATTCAGCAACATGTCCCTCTGCCTTCAAGTGAGTTAGGCATTATTTATTTTTGGTCTTTTTGAGATGGGGTTTCCCGGTAGCCCCACCTGTCCTGGAACTTAGGATGTAGACCAGGCTGACCTTGAACCCCACAGAGATCTGCCTGCCTCTGCCTCCTGAGTGCAGGGATTAAAGGTGTATGCCACCATGCCTGGCTATTTTATTGGTGTATGTTCATTGCACATAGTGATGAGTTTTCTAAAGACAGTTTCTTTCGGGTATATTGTGTGCTTTGACTATATATCCACTCCCCATTCCCTCTTTCTTCTTCTCCCCCTTCTTCTCTCTAGTCTCTTTCCTCCCTTCTTCCTTCTCCTCTTATGTCATACGAGGAGAGAGAGAGAGAGAGAGAGAGAGAGAGAGAGAGAGAGAGAGAGAGAGAGAAAGAGCTGTAGCTACAGCTTTCCTAGAACTTACTATGAGACCAGGCTGGCCTTGAACTCACAGAGATCCATCTGCCTCTGCCTCCCAAGTGCTAGGATTAAAGGTGTGTGCCACTACACCCAGCCATAATGGGAAGCTTTTAAAAATTATCAATGACTGGGACCCTCCCTTAGAGTTTGCAGTTTCGATGACCAAGGCCTGGTCATTAGCATTTTTCCAAGGTCCCCAGATGATTCTGATGTATAGCCAGGGTTGACCCCCGCTAGTGTGGGCCTTCTGTTGTCCAGCAAGCTCAAGGTTAAGACCTCAGCAATGAGGGGGATTATTTTTATTTTACACCTTCTTAAATTCCCATGGAATGCTCTCACTTTCAGCAGGCAACTGGCAGCTCTGTTTGGGGGAATCTGGGAGCAACAGGAAGAGAATACCTGTGCCTCGCCCACATCGGCCTACTTAACTGTGCTCTACAGACTTGCATGAGAATATTAATTCAGTTTCCCAGCTAGCTCCAGGACTCCAGGAGCCACAGCCATTAGTGCTTTAGGCAGCAAGAAGGTAAGACTGAGGAAATGCCTTCCAGCATCTTGACTGGCCAGTTTAGTGCCAGGTTCCTAATCCAGCCTTTGGTGCAGCTGTGGTCACTGCCGCCTGGGGAGCCGGCCTTTGAGAGCTGGCACTTTGTTGGTACAGTCAAGCCTCAATGGCAGGCCATCTTGAGTTGCAATGGAAAGTAGGTTCCAAAGCTGCCCCTGGAATGTGAACTCCTCCTGGGAACTTTCCACACTGTGGAAGAGAACAGCAGGCATCGACGTCTTCACTCCAGGAGTCAATTAAGGAAACCCAAATTATTGCCATTCCAATAAACAGTGATCTCTCTTCCTTTCCAAATAAACTTGTTAGATGGCCTCAAAGCTGGCTCTAATTACACAGTCAGATAGCATAAATCTGATTAGAAGCTTTTCGTGTGCTTTAATTAATTTTCTCCTGCAATCAAAGCTATTTTCAATAAATGTTAAAATATGTATTTAAACAACTTCAGGGCTTTATATAGTTTCTAAAGCCTGCTGGGGTTTTCTTTCATCCATCTTTAGTCCCTCTTGATTAATCATGTTCCTAGAACTCACTATTCACAAGAGAAGACTTAAGAGAACAGCACACACAGACTTGTAGTCTGAGATATAAATACATGCATCCTGGGGGCATAGATCATGTATCTTAGGTCAGAAAGGAGTCGTTTAAGGTAGTTTTGCAGTGCTACACACTGGAGCCACTGGATGGAAAAGAACAGGAAGTAAAATAGTGAGAAATTTAGCAGTTGGATTTTAACTACGCCTTTCAAAGTTGTCCAAAATAGGACTCCCAAGTACAGTTCTTTTTTTTTTTTTTTTTTTTAAGAAAAAGTGTTTGGCTGGTGGATGACTCAGTGAGTAAAGAGCTTGCCACAGAAGCCCAATGAACTGAATTTGATCCTGGATCCATGTAAATATGGAAGGAGAAAACCAGTTCCACAGTGTTGACCTCTGACCTCCACAGGTGTGCCACGGCAGGTGTGTGCACCCTCAATAATAATAATAATAATAAATTTTTAATAAGAAAAGGAAGTGTTTATTTTATTTTATTTATTTATTTTTGGTCTTTTCAAGACAGGGTCTCCCTGTAGCCCAGCTGTCCTGGAGCTCACTCTAGACCAGGCTGGCCTTGAACTCACAAAGATCCTCTTGCCTCCGCCTCCCAAGTGCTAGGATTAAAGGTGTGCGCCACCATGCCCAGCTGGGAAGTGTTTATTAAGAAACCATACATGGCAGGGCTCATAGGATAAGGAGAGATGGCTCATAGGGTAAGAGTACCAGCAGCTCTTACAGAGGACCTGAGCTCGATTTCAGCACCCAAATGGCAGCTAAACCATCTGTAACTCGTTTCAGGGGAGGCACTCATACGCATAAAATAAAAATAACAAACTATATTTTAAAAAAAGAAACCGGGCTGGAGACATAGCCTAGCGGTTAAGAGCACCGACTGCTCTTACAGAGGACCCGGGTTTGATCCCCAGCACCCACATGGCGGCTAAGAACCGTCTGTAACTCCAATTCCAGGAGAAGTCCAGTTCCAGGGGAATCGGAGACCCTCTTCTGACCTCCGCAGCATTGCACGACACGGGTGCACAAACCTACATGCAGACAGTACATTCATACACATACAAAAATAAATAAAATAAAAAAATAAAAATAATAAAAATAAAAAAAGAAACCATACATGGAACACTTTCTATAACTTTTTTTTTTTTTTTTTGAGACAGGGTCTCCCTTTAGTCCCAGCTGGCCTGGAGCTCAATCTGTGGATTAGGCTGGCCTTGAACTCACAGAGATCCACCTGCCTCTGCCTCCTGAGTGCTGGGATTACAAGGGTGTACCACCAGGCCCAGCTTACTTCTGTGACTCTTTATTAAACATAACCCCATTGCATGGTACTAGGCAAGGAAAATGGTTGGATGAAAGACACTGGGGTGGAATTTGGGATGCTGGGAATGGGGTCATGAGTTAAAACATCATCCTCAAGCTTAAAGCTACACTTGGGAAGAGACGCTGGGCCAGCAGTCACCAGGGCTGCTGGGGAACGGCCTGGTAGGGCTGCAGGGAGCAGGTGAGATAAGCTGGAAGGGGCTACATAATCACACACCTGGGGGCTCTGGGGAACCCGGAATCCCAGGTGACATCTGGAGGCCACCTCAGGTTTGGGGCAAAATTTGGAAGGCTTTGTGTTTGTAAAGCCATGGCGTCATCTTCGGTATCCGCTGGGAACTTATGCCATCCAAAAGGCCATGGTGCAAATCTCTCAGAGCTTCCGGCCCTACAAAATGCCTTTCTTATCATGCAAGAGACTGTTATCCCCTTCCCTTTCTTCAGGGGGTCAAACTGAAAATGGAGGTCAACCTCATCTTTGGGAGAGAGGAAGAATGGAGTAAGAATCAAAGCAAACAAAGTGAACACACAGATAGGAGAACAGGATGAGAATTTCTATCAGCATCATGAGAGGGGTGGGAGGAGCCAGGTTTTACTTCACTTCCTCTTCAGTCCATCTCGACCTTGAAATGGTGATTCCACTGGATTCCAAAAGTTCTCAGAATCCACAATAAGTGGAGGTAGGAAAGAAAGCCAACCCTGGGCTAGAAGGAAGAGGATGGTTCCCTGATCCCTTGGTCGGCTGTGGTCCTGTGGGACGGCAACTCGGGGCCAAAGCTTCCTGTAGCAGAGCTTCTTGGAACTGTCTGCCTCAAGGGGCCCAGGAAGAACCTAGAGAAACGTTCCAAGGAACTGTCTAACCTCGCCATCAATGTGAACCACTCCAGAGAAAAGAGGAAGGGGGCAAACACCGATAAAAAAGGGGGCGGTGGGGTGGTACGTGCCTTTAACCCAGCACTTGGGAGGCAGAGGTGGGTAGATCTCTGTGGGTTTGAGGTCAGCCTGGTCTACATAGTGAATTCCAAACCCAGTCTCAAAAAGGGTGTGTATGTGTGGTTTTTATCCACCAATAAGAAAAGAAATAAAACCACAAAATAACAGACTTTGAGATCCAAGCTAGTGCTGGTACCGGGACTGACTCCTCCTCTCCGACTTCACCGTCCCCACCTCTGCCTCGGGTTTCTTTGTGACTCTTCCCTTCTGAAGGTTCCAGGCTGATGAAGTCAGTGAGAAGTGGGCCACATGGTATCCCAGGGAAAGCCAGGGATATCTCCAAGTAGGAAAGTAAGGATGGAACATGGCTGGGTTTTGTCAGGCTTTTCATGGGTGTGTTTGTAAAGCAAGAGAATGACTAATGTGTTTAAAAGATGCTCCAGAAAAGAAAAAAAAAAAAAAAAAAAGACGCTCCAGGAGCTGGGGACATGATTCAGCTGATGAGAGCACTGGCTGCTCTTGCAACAGACTCCGATTTGATTCCCAGCACCCACATAGCAGCTAACAACTGTCTGTAATTCCAGATCCAGGAGGATCTGACTCCCTTTCTGACCTCCACAGGTAATGCACGACATGGGTACATGTACACGCATGCAGGCAATACACTCATACACATAAAATTAAAAAAAAAATTTTTTTTTAAAAGATGGCTCTTAGGGTCGGTGATGTAGCTGAGTTGTTGAGCACTTGCCTAACAAGCACAAGGCCCCAGTTCAATCCCAGGACCACGAAACACCTGTGTTCCTGTGCACAGCATTTAATTCTTACTGGATCTGAAAATGGTGGCAGGAGCTGCCTGTAGGTCAGAGCAAGAGGAGTTCAGTGAGCACTGCAGGGAGCGGAACCCTGCCAGCGATCCTCTAAGTCCAGGGACAACTAAGGAGTCTCAGATGATACTCAATCAGTATCAGATGCGGGATTGGTCTATGACTCCATTTCCCATCAAAGGTAGAGCCCCCGGGGGGGGGCAACTCTTCCTTAAATGCTGAAAAGGATGGGTCTCCTATCTTGAGCCAGACACTGGCACAGACAGCAGTGATTACTGCTATTATTGTCACCCCCATGGGGAAGACTTAGAGCAGTCATTCTTGCCAGTTATTTTTGTCTTCCTCCTCACCTTCAGCCTAATGTGTCAAAGACAATTTCATCTTCCCAAGTGCATCTCTGCTCAAACAAACATGGAGATCTACTGTCCAAATGTTTGCAGTGGTGATCTTACAACAATTGAATATCTGTTACATATCTTAGCATAGTCCCAGTCCTCTATAAGTGGTCAATGTATGCCATATGGAGGGAAGGAAGGAAGGAAGGAAGGAAGGAAGGAAGGAAGGAAGGAAGGAAGGAAAGAAGGAAGGAAGGAAGGAAAGAAGGAAGAGAGGGAGGTAGGGAGGAAGGGAGGGAGGGAGGGAGGGAGGGAGGAGGTATGGCAGGGATTCTCGTACCCTGTAAGGTTAGGATTCAGCAATCACTTTGAAAGACCATTTACTGGGGCTGGAGAGATGGCCTAGCGGTTAAGAGTACCGACTGCTCTTGTAGAGGACCCGGGTTTGATCCCCAGCACCCACATGGCAGCTGAGAACCGTCTGTAACTCCAATTCCAGGAGAAGTCCAGTTCCAGGGGAATCCGACACCCTCTTCTGACCTCTGCGGCACTGCAGGACACGGGTGCACAAACCTACATGCAGACAGTACATTCATACACATATAAATAAATAAAAATTTTAAAATTAAAAAAAAAAAGAAAGACCATTTACTGGCTGAAAAGTGTGATCAATGAAATTTGGTAAAGTGTAGTGTGACCAAACACAGAACATCAGCTAATGTCATGTTCTCAGTGTACACAGGAGTGGATAATTGTGAGCAAATTCTTCTTCCTCCTTTGTAATGGGATTCCGCAAACATCTGAGTTAAGGTTCTGTTTGTCCTTCACGTTAATGAAAATTATTGCTGTGAATTTAGAATGTCCCTGTCAATCCTGATGGTGAAAAAAGCTACCTTGAGGGTTTTTTTCTCGTTTGTTTGTTTGTTTGTTTGTTTGTTTGTTTGAGGCAGGGTCTCCATGTAGCCCCAGCTAGCATGGAACTTGCTATGTAGATCAGCCTGGCTTTGATCTCATAGAAATCTGCCTGCCTCTATGGCCAGAGTGCTGGGACTAAAGGTGTGCACCACCATACCCAGCTTTTACTTTGAGATTAAAAAACAAAACAAAAAGTTCCCAGAACTCAAGCAATTGTTTTTTGTTTGTTTGTTTGTCTCCCTGTTTCCTTTTATGGGGTGAGATGCTTAAAAAAAAACTTACCTTAAAATATTTCCATTTGGCCTCAATATATCAGTTGAAGAAATTATTCTGTACTTTTTGCTACCTTTATAAATTCTGAAACCAGTGTCCCTGAAACTAGTGGCATTATGTTTTCTTCTCTTCTCATTTCTTTTCAGATTATCTTAGAATAGCAGAAAGGGGGAAGGCCTATGTAATCATTCCTTAGAGGTAATAAAAACAGATCAGGAACAGCAGACATGAATTAGGAGTTATTTCCCTCTTAATATATTTGAATAATTCACATTGAGGTTACACACAGTAAAGGGAGACTCCTGTAATGTAGACTGATTCACTGTGTATCCACAGTGAGATTGGAGACTGTTAGCAAAGGCCGGGCCTATCTTCATAGCCAAATGATCTGTTTGCACTGTTGGGGTTGGGGGCCTGATAAAGGCCACTATCAAGTCTCCAGCACCAGCTAACAGGGACCTCCCACCATCTCCCTTTAGAGAAAGCCAATTTGGCTAGATAGTGATAAGAAAGAGGACTCGCTACTATGACTGGGTCCACTGTTAGCCTGGCTCAAGTTTGATAATGTCTAATAATATCTCATGTTTACATAGGATCCCTTTCTTGGGGGCAAAGTGCTTTACCACCATTATCTCATTAACCTGCCTTCTGACCCTCAAAGCTGCCACACTTGGTGGGAAGAAAGAGGGAAGAAAGGAATTAAACAGTAGAGCTGGGTTTGGAATTCAGGCCTTCACGTTTCTAGCCCAAGTTATCTCCTGTAGTCCTTTGTTGCTCTGAGGTGGACACTAAAATCTGTTCCAAATGATGAGGGCCCAGGTGACTCAGAGTGTGGCTTTATTGTAAAAGGAAAAGTGATTCTGTTTTCTTTCTGTGTTTGGTGTGTCCAAAGAGAAGATGAAAAACCCCAAGAATTTTACCTGTATCTTCCAACTTGGGAAGTAGGAAGGAATTATCTAGAATCTTCTGTGCATACATGTGGCTACACTTGCACATTTTCCCTGGGGGCCCGAGCCCATCAGATTTTCAAAAGAATCTGTAATTCCTTGCAGAGCCTGTTTTGTTTGTTTGTTTGTTTGGTTGGTTGGTTGGTTGGTTGGTTTTGTTCTCTCTAACTCTGGTGAGGGACATAACCATGCAGTTAGGCACATACGTGCAGTTTCCACAGTATCTAGAGTTGACTACCTGGTTGGTTCTAGTCTAGTTAGGAGGTCGTGAAGTACAGGAAATAGATTGTGGTTGATAACCTATAAGCCTTTTTCTAAGAGTTAGTACCTCCTCAGCTCTAGATAATTGTCCACAGGTGATCCATTAATCTCAGGTGCTTGTTTCTTCATCTGTCTGACAAGCATTCACGGAGTTCAGTACTTCCGAGGGGCAACTCAATGATGGGCACCAGTGTTCTTACAGCTCTAGAGACCAGAGTATCAGCAAAGTATCAACAAGACAAACTGTTTTGGGAAGTCAACTCCCCTCACCTTCTCCTAGCTTTTCTGGCTACTGGCACTCTTTGGTGTCTCTCGCCGTGTAGATGTGTTGCTCCCTGTGGCATTTTCTCTGTGTCTTCTTTTTTTTTTTTTGGAGACAGGGTCTCCCTATAGCCCCAGCTGGCCTGGAACTCACTCTGTAGACCAGGCTGGCCTTGAACTCACAGAGATCCACCTGCCTCTGCCTCCCGAGTGCTAGTATTAAAGGCATGCGCCACCATGTCCAGCTTAAAGACGGCTCTTAGCCGCTGTGTAGGTGCTGGGAATTGAACCCAGGTCCTTTGCAAGAGCAGTCAGCACTCTTAACCACTGAGCCATCTCTCCAGCCCCTAATTTTTTAATTTATTTTATTTTACGTGTATAAGTGTTTTTCCTGCATGTATGTAAGTGCATGCATGTTTAGCAATGCCCTAGGAGGCCAGAAGAGGTCATCTGATCCCCTGGAACTGGAATTATGGATGCTTGTTAGCCACCATGTGAGTGTTGGGAACTGAACCTTGGTCCTCTGCAGGAGCAGCCAGTGCTCTTAACTACTGAGCCATCTCTCCAGCCCTAAGAAGGTTTATTAAATATCAAGTTCTCTTATCCAGATTGGCCCTGGGAGGGGAAAGAGGCATTCCAGCTATGAGGTAGAAGAGGCTAGTTGGGCTATGTGTCCCTTGACCAACCATTTTTAGTATCATAAATTCAACAACTAAGCTGATGTTTCCTAAATGATGACTCTCTTTATCTTTTCATGCTTGGAGGGCCCACACACACACACGCGCGCGCACGCACGCACACACACTGCCCCTTACACACAGTTTTTCTCTTTCCACAGTCAACTTCGTTTTTTTTTTTTTTATTTTTAAATTTATTTATGTGTATGAATGTACTGTCTGTATGTAGGTTTGTGCACCTGTGTCATGCAATGCTGCAGAGGTCAGAAGAGGGTGTCGGATTCCCCTGGAACTGGAGTTCTCCCGGAAATGGAGTTACAGATGGTTCTCAGCCGCCATGTGGGTGCTGGGGATCGAACCCGGGTCCTCTGCAAGAGCAGTCGGTGCTCTCAACCTCTAGGCCATCTCTCCAGCCCCTCCACAGTCAACTTTCATACTCTTTTTAAAAATTTTTTATTTATTTATTATTTATGTGTATGAATGTACTGTCTGCATGTAGGTTTGTGCACCCGTGTCGTGCAACGCCGCGGAGGTCAGAAGAGGGTGTCGGATTCCCCTGGAACTGGAGTTCTCCTGGAATTGGAGTTACCGAAGGTTCTCAGCCGCCATGTGGGTGCTGGGGATCGAACCCCGGTCCTCTGTGAGAGCAGTCGGTGCTCTCAATCTCTAGGCCATCTCTCCAGCCCCTCCACAGTCAACTTCCATACTCTTTAGAGATCTGTCATCATCTCTCAAATCTTTCATCTCCAAGGGGGAATTTTGGGGGCCTGAACATGGAGGCAGTGTTGCAGAGCACACGCAGGTGCTGAACACGGGGGCAGTGTTGTAGAGCACACGCGGGTGCTGATCACGGGGGCAGTGTTGCAGAGCACACACGGGTGCTGATCACGGGGGCAGTGTTGCAGAGCACACGCGGGTGCTGAACACGGGGGCAGTGTTGCAGAGTACACGCGGGTGCTGAACACGGGGGCAGTGTTGCAGAGCACACGCGGGTGCTGATCACGGGGGCAGTGTTGCAGAGCACACACGGGTACTGATCACAAGGGCAGTGTTGCAGAGCACACACAGGTGCTGATCACGGGGGCAGTGTTGCAGAGCACACACGGGTGCTGATCACGGGGGCAGTGTTGCAGAGCACACGCGGGTGCTGAACACAGGGGCAGTGTTGCAGAGCACACGCAGGTGCTGAACACGGGGGCAGTGTTGCAGAGCACACGCGGGTGCTGATCACGGGGGCAGTGTTGCAGTGCACACGCAGGTACTGATCACAGGGGCAGTGTTGCAGAGCAAACGCAGGTGCTGAAAACGGGGGCAGTGTTGCAGAGCACACACAGGTGCTGAACATGGAAGCAGTGTTGCAGAGCACACGCAGGTACTGATCACGGGGGCAGTGTTGCAGAGCACACGCAGGTACTGATCACGGGGGCAGTGTTGCAGAGCACACGCGGGTGCTGATCACGGGGGCAGTGTTGCAGGGCACACGCAGGTGCTGAACCCGGGGGCAGTGTTGCAGAGCACACGCGGGTGCTGAAAACGGGGGCAATGTTGCAGAGCACACGCAGGTACTGATCATGGGGGCAGTGTTGCAGAGCACACGCAGGTGCTGAACACGGGGGCAGTGTTGCAGAGCACACGCAGGTGCTGAACACGGGGGCAGTGTTGCAGAGCACACGCGGGTGCTGAACACGGGGGCAGTGTTGCAGAGCACGCGCAGGTACTGAACCATCGTGACCTGGATGCTGCCCTTCTGGAGTCACTGTGCCCTTTCCCCTCTTCCTAGTGAGCACTTAGTCGGTTCCCCTTTTATGTAAGGACAGGAGGAGATGAGCTAAACCCAAATCCACTTCAGTGCCACCAGTCAATTAGCCCCAACAGTGGCTATAATCCCCCTGGGACACCCTGTCACATGCATAAATAAGGTCAGTAGACACAGGTCATGGAAAAGCAGGCTCTAATTCCCTGCTAACAAGTAACACATGATAGGGAATAACTGTATTTGAGTAAAACCCCACCATACAAGCTAACCACAGTTTTAATGATACTCAAAGAAATGGGCAATTCTATGGAGACCAATAATTTTGTATTCATGGAAGTGGGGGGTAGCAGGGGGAAGGGTGGAATACAGTGCAGGAAATCAGAGGTCTTGGCAGTTAACCTCTTGGTGTCTCAGCTTTTCCTATCTTTAAAATGGGGACAAGAGTATTTGAAAAAGTTGTTGAGAGAACTGAATGAGATAAAATGTGTAGAGTGCTTAGCCCACTCTACATACATCTGGTCCATTTCAACCCTCAGTGGCTGTTACCACTTCTCACAGTTTGGGTTACAGGCATGAACATAATAAGGGGGAGTGACTTCATTGACCTTCAGATCAGGAAAGGCCAAGTTCAGAGCTGTTTCTTACTTTTTCTCTCCAGTGCTCTCTTCTGTGGGCTTTTCCTTTGATCTTTTTCTTATTCATTTGCTTACATTTTTGCAGTACCTGAGGTTGAACCCATGAGTTCACTCATGCTAGATGAGTGCTCTACCCCAACCCTTTTAAAAACTTTTGTTTTGCTGGGTATAGTGGCACATGCCTTTAATCCCAGCACTTGGGAGGCAGAGACATGTGGATCTCTGTGAGTTCCAGGCCAGCCTGGAATACATAGCGGGTTCCAGGCCAGCTGGGGCTACAGGGAGACCCTTTCTCAAAAAGACCTAAAACCAACCAACCAAACAAACAAACAAACTTTTGTTTTGTTTTGTTTTTTGAGATAGGGTCTCACTTTGTTATCTAGGATGGCCTTGATTTCACTTTGTAGCCCAGGCTGGTCTTGAATTTGTAATCCTTATAGCTAGGATTATAAACCTGTGCCACAAATTTAGATATCTCCACTTCTCCCTAGTCCCTTCCCCACCTCCCCACTTCCCTCTGACTTTCTCTTTTGCTTCCTTCCCCTTCCTCTTTCTTTTCTCAGCCCTTCCTCTTCCATATTTGTTTCCTTTCCCTTTTCTTTAAAAAATTTATTTAGGGGCTGGAGAGAAGGCCTAGCAGTTAAGAGCGCTGAAGCAGTTAAGAGCGCTGACTGCTCTTGCAGAGGACCCAGGTTCGATCCCCAGCACCCACATGGTGGCTGAGAACCATCTGTAATTCCAATTCCAGGAGAACTCCAGTTCCAGGGGAGTCAGAGACCCTCTTCTGACCTCTGCAGCATTGCACGACACGGGTGCACAAACCTACATGCAGACAGTACATTCATACACATAAATAAAAAAAAATTTTTAATTATTTAACTTATGTGTATGTGTGGTGCATTTTTGTGAACATATGTCACATATGTGCAGGTGCCCCAGAAGCAGAAAAGGACAGTGGATCCTCTGGAGCTGGAGTTACATGAGGTTGTGAGCTGCCCAATGTGGATGGTGGGTCTTCTGCAAGAGCAGAAAGTGATCTTAACCATTGAGCCATCTCTCTAGCCCCTCTTTCCTTTTTCCTGCTTCAGAGAAATATGGAAGAACTAGCTATAGGGTAAATAAAGGACCTCAGGGAAAATGAGGCTAGCTCCTTTCTTATTTTTCTTGAAGGCTGATCCTATGCAAAAGGATAATATTTGGGTTGAATTTTTTCATTTTAAAATCAAATAGCCAGAATTAAAAGACACAATAATGTTTATTCCTCTCTGTGCAGTTAACTGTCTAAAGGTGGAATTGGTTAAATATTTCCATTCTTATGCAGAGTTATTCAAAACTGATGTTCTGACTAGCAGAAATAATTTAAAAATAATCAAAGTCCACTCAGGCAGCATTCTGACTGTCTAGCAGAGATGGCATTTGGATTTTTTTCAGTAGCCACTTCAACTACTCAGAGTCTAGTAAATCCTGAGAAGCAAGCAGAGAGCAGTTACAGATACATAACAGGGGTAGTGTGCACACAAAGGAGACTTGGTTATCTGAAGTAAATATTTTGTACAACTCATAGACCCAAATCCACTTGGTGAATGGAGGAATTGTTGCTTTCCTCAGAGAGATACAGACCGAGTTGAATTTCCTCACCGTTTTGGCGAATTCTTGAACAAAATAAGTTCCCACTTTAAGTGAACTAGGAATCTACTTTTGTTGAGGGAATGAAAAACTCAAGGGTTTAAAATTTAGCTTTCTTTTTTGTCAGCCACTTGTATAGACAGTAAAATGAAACTTCCTCGAGACTTGAGAGGAGGGTTTGGTTTGAAACATTTGCTCTCATTTTCTGGGGCTCTTAACTTTATCAAGCCATTTGGCTTTTGAAGAATGCTGCCTGCAAGAAGGCAGATGCAAGCTGTGCTGGAGGCAGGGGACACTGAGGCCAGATTAATCCACGATTCACTTACCAAGAAAAAAATGGGCTGTGGACTAGCTTGACTGGATGTCATAACTGTAAACAGGGATGAAGATGGTAACAAGTTATCCTCACCTGGGATTCTTTTCTGCTAAAAGATAAATAGTCTCGGGGCTAGAGAGATGGCCTAGCGGTTAAGAGCGCTGACTGCTCTTGCAGAGGACCGGGGTTCGATCCCCAGCACCCACATGGTGGCCGAGAACCGTCCATAACTCCAATTCCAGGAGAACTCCAGTTCCAGGGGAATCCGACACCCTCTTCTGACCTCCGCGGCATTGCACAACACGGGTGCACAGACCTGCATGTAGACAGTACACTCATACACATAAAATAAATAAATAAATAAATAAAAATTAAAAAAAAGATAAATAGTCTCATACTGGAGAATTTGTGCATAGATGTGACTTCCATTTGACTTTCATAGAATGAAATCCAGAAGGTAATAGGAGAGAAAAAGTTTAAAAGATTGTATTTAAGCGCTGAGATTGCCCCTCCTTAAGTCTGCCACCTTTAGTTCAGCAAAGCCCAACTTGAAGTACTTGCCAAGACCTTTTTTTTTTTTTAAATTGGGAGTCTGGAGAGATGGCTCAGTGGTTAAGAGCACTCAGTCCTGTGGTTGCATCGGTCCTGCAGTTGATCAGGCTGAAGAGGGCACATACTCAGGGTTACTCCAGTAACATCCCAGAGACCACGTCAGAGGGTGCATATTCAATCCGTTTATTTTATGCAACGAGCAGCTTATATAGGCTTGGGATGGGCAGCCCCTTCATCACATGACATCTGCTCCCAGTGGCCCATCCTAGACCTCCACATCATCACATGCCATCCCAGCTCATGGGGTGTACCCAGAAAAGGATGTGCAGACAAACAAATCAGCTCATGGTGCCAAGCACATGCTAGCATCATTGCTTAGTGTGCTAAGCAGATTGTGCCTGCACATGTGCAATGTATACCTGAATCTAGGACTGCTGTCCCACACAGTGCTTTTGCAAAGGACCTATGTTCAATTCCCAACACTGACATGGCAGCTAACAACAGTCTATAATGCCAGTTCCAGGGGAATCCAAATGCCCTCTTCACTTACACACATACATGTAAAATAAAAATAATAAAATATTTAAAAAATTTAAATACTTTATAGTCACACACAGACCAACAAAAAATATCAACAAAAGCTTTTCACTTATTTTATGGGTGACTTGAATTTCAGTGAGACTCTAGACTCTGAATAATCAAAAACTCACAGCTCACCAAGACTTGAATGAACTAAAGAATAGACGTGTAGGGCCTGTGAGAGGGCTCGGTGGGTTAAGAAGGCACTAGACTACCTGAGCTTGATCCCTGAGACCGTGCTAGGAGAGAAGCAATCTTGAAAGGTCGCTGATCTCCATGCACACACACAATAAATAAATAAACAAATAAATGTAATAATAATAAAAAGACTAGATGTGAGTCCACATCAGCCTTTAATCAGCAGATTACTAGAAGAGTTAGTTAAAATAGGCAAAACCTTTTGCATCATTTGCTAGTTTCTGCTATCACCTCCCCCATGATTGGAACCTTCCTTCTGCTAGAAACACAGCTATCTTGCTGGAAAATGGAACCCTGCAGAGGCTCAAACGCAGAAGAGAGCAGTCCATGGATCAGGGATGATACACTATCCCTTATGATATTCAGCTCCAGGAAAACAGCAGCGGATGTAGCTTATTTAGAAGTGTGCCTACCTAGCATACACAAAGCCCTGGGTTCAGTCCCCAGCATTGCATAAAGTAGGCATGGTGGTACACATCTATAACCCCAGCACTCAGGATGTGGAGGCAAGATTGTCAGGGATTCAAGTTCCTTAGCTACATACTAAGTTGGAGCCCAGCCTGGGATACATGAAACCTTGCCTTAAAAAAAAAAAAAGAGACACTCTTGTACAAAAAATATAGATAATAATAATAAAAAAGACTGTAAACATCAGGAAAAAAAGAAATTCTCAAATAATAAAATTATGACATTTTCCAAAAAAAAAAAAAATAGATATTACAAAGAGAAAAAAAGAGAGACATGAAAAAGAAAAAGGCAATGCCTACTTATTTCTCTACAAATGCTTTGGGTTTGTTGGTTTATTATTATTGAAACTCATGGAATTATTTCATGTGTGCTTATTTGTTTGTTTGTTTGTTTTTTTGGTCTTTTCGAGGCAGGGTCTCCCTGTAGCCCCCGCTGGCCTGGAACTTGCTCTGTAGACCAGGCTGGCTTTGAACTCACAAAAATCAGCCTGCCTCTGCCTCCCGAGTGCTGGGAATAGAGGCATGCGCCACCACGCCCAGCGTGCTTGTATTTTTTTAATCTCTAACAAAAAGGGCTGAGCGAGGTGGTGCATGCCTTTAATCCCAACACTTGGGAGGTAGAGGCAGGCAGATCTCTGTGAGTTCAAGGCCAGCCTGGTACACAGAGCAAGTTCCAGGCCAGCTGGAACTAAAGGGAGACCCTGTCTCAAAAAGAACAAAAAACAAAAACAAAAACAGAAACAAAAACAAAAACAAACAAGAAGAGTATTGCCTTCAGAATCTGCACTTCATGGAAGAACTTAAGTACGCACTCTGCAATTGTCTTTACTCTTTCCCCCAACTGGTTGCTTGGTTTTTTTGTTTGTTTGTTTGTTTTCTTTTTTTGTTGTTTTTCGAGATAGGGTCTCCCTATAGCCCCAGCTGGCCTGGAGCTCACTCTGTATACCAGGTTGGCCAGCACCACCATGCCTGACTTAAAGACAGTTCTTAGCTGCCATGTGGGTGCTGCGAATGGAACCCTGGTCCTCTGCAAGAGCAGTCAGAGCTCTTTTTTTTTTTTTTTTTTTTTTGGTCTTTTTGAGACAGGGTCTCCCTGTAGCTCTGGCTGTCCTGGAACTCACTCTGTAGACCAGGCTGGCCTCAAACTCACAGAGATCCACTCCCAAGTGCTAGGATTAAAGGCGTGTGCCACCACGCCCGGCATTTATTTATTTCTTTATGTGTATCAATGTACTGTCTGCATGTAGGTTTGTGCACTCGTGTCGTGCAATGCCGCGGAGGTCAGAAGAGGGTGTCGGATTCCCCTGGAACTGGAATTCTCCTGGAATTGGAGTTTCAGACGGTTCTCAGCCGCCATGTGGGTGCTGGGGATCGAACCCGGGTCCTCTGTAAGAGCTGTCGGCGCTCTTAACCGCTAGGCCATTTCTCCAGCCCTGCAGTCAGAGCTCTTAACCACTGAGCCATCTCTCCACCCCTGACAATAATAATTTCTATCCCATATTGTATGGACAAAATGAGTCAATATAAGTGCTTAACACAAAACAGACACATAAGTTCTTTTTGTCATCCCAGTCCCAGCTCTCGTGAGATAGAGGCTGGTCAGCTTAGGCTTCATAGTAAGGCCTGTCTCAAAAAGATAAAATAAAAGAATAAGTTAAGGCCAGGCCTGGTGGCACACGCCTTTAATCCCAGCACTTGGGAAGCAGAGGCAGGTGGATCTCTGTGAGTTCAAGGCCAGCCTGGTCTACAGAGTGAGGACGGCTATCCGTGTTGTGATTTTATTAAGACATTGATATATGTGACTCTATCGGTGTGGTCACTTTCCTGATTCCTGGCATTGGCCTTTCAAGAAGGGGATTTTCATGGTGCTGGTGTTTGTTTTCCTCATGTTCCCACGCACTGACTCACCAGTGGGGTGGCAGCCTGCCCTGGTCAGCAAGGAGCCAGAACTTTCCCACCTACCCCCTGTCCCACCCTTTGAAGCCACCCTCTCTTAGAGCTAGAATGGGTAGGCAGGGGGCCCAGCGGCAGAGGTATCTCATAAGCACTCAGTAAATATCAACCCTCCTAGGACTCTTCTACCAGACCTTAAGGACTATAGGGAGCATCTTCCCCAAATTTGTTCCTTCTCTCGCTTCCTTTCTTGCTTTGAATTTCTTATATCCTAGGCTAGTCTCAAACTTGCTATAGAACAGAGAGAATGACCTTGAACCTCTGATCTTCCTGCCTCTACCCTCCAAGTACAGGTATTACAGATATACAACAGCATATGCAGTTTATTTGGTACTAGGCACTAAACCCAGCACTTCACACAGACTAGGCTACATCTCCAGCCCTATCCATCAAGTTCATTCTTGTTACCAGGTCTTTGAATCTTGATGTAGACACTCATGTACAGAAAGAAGAGGGAACACTGGCCCTTAAGGCTCAATCACCCCATCCGGGTGTGGTGGATCACGTCTGTAATCCCAGCACCCACCCAGGAGGCAGAAAAGGCAGGCAGATGAAAAATTCAAGGCCAGCCTGGGCTATTCTAGGGAGTACCAGGCCATAGTGAACTCATAGTGAGACTCTGTCTCAAAAGAGCAAAAGAAAAAGAAAGCATTTAAACAGTATTTATGACCTTTCTGCTTCTAAGAAAACCAAAACCAAAACCAAATATTCTTTGGGAACTAGCACTGAAAATCCCCCCCTCCCCAATTCCGTTCTGTTGGGATGTAAGTTATTTTCCTTCTCTTGGAATAGCTCTGGATTAAATTAAGAGGAATAATAGAGAATGGAAGACATTAAGAACTCAGTAAATATTTGTGGCCTGGTGATTAGGGATACCAACCAGAGACAATGTAGCCACTCTTTGGCTTATCTTGCAGGGCTGAGTTTCCCACATGTTAACTGGGGAATAATTACATCTACCTCCTAGGGTTGCTGCAATGAGTGAGATCATTATATATTCATCATAAACATGTTGGTATTTACCAAGTACTTATTAGATACCAAATATTGTGGTTAGGGTTTGGGGTGGGTTACCTTATGCACTCTACTATATTGTACCCAGAGCTTTGCATATAGTCAGTGCTCAGTAAATGTTAACAACCATAAACATAATCATTATTATCAACAACACATGAAGAAACAGTCTGCATTGTCCTTGGCAATGCGCTGGTAGCCTCACACCATGGTCCATTTCACAAAGCTGGTTCCAAACCCACCACTATTCTCCTGCCCCTCTTAGCTCTTACTCTTCTGCTCACGCCACATATTTAAGTCCTATTGCTCTAGGAGAAAGATGACTAGATTTAGTTTGAGGGAGATCTGGGTGGATCCTTCCTTGTGGCTTGGACTGGGATTACTTGTGACATTGAACATGCTGTTTTTAGCCTCATGCTTGTGATTTGCCCATCTTTGAAATACATTCAAGGTTCCCCTACTGATTTGCTAGTATTTTAGGACCATGGAGAGAAAGATGCCTGGAAAAATCCAGAATACCATATTTCCCAGTCACTCCCCAGGATCTCCCCCAGAGTGAGGAAGATGCTGACGCACTTGCAGTAGAAGCTCTGGGAAAGACTATGATGATCATCTCAGCTGCCACCATGCTAAGTACAGGGTCGGGCCAGCACACGCACATGGTAGGTCCTCTAGAAACGGTCTGTTGGATCACAGAACAGTGCAGAAAAAGCAAATGAAGGGCCAACTTCCACCCCGCCACATATCCCTCCTTCCAGCTACTCTAAACCTGGAACTGATCTAGGTGCTATAAGCCATTTGCTTTTCTTTAGACATCAGAAAAGCATAGTTGGTGCTAGGTTATGTAGCACATGCTTTCTTTGTTGTCACCGTTTTCTGTTCCCTGTGCCATAACACTTTTCCAAATATACTCTTCCTTTTGATTAACTGGTACTCTAGAAACCTGCATAGCCAAGCTGAAGTCTGGGGATCAAGCTTCCCCTGGGTGAGTAGCACGGGATCACTTGAACAGTTATGTATTTATTTGCAGATATATGGAACTTACCTCCTCATGCATCTTCCCTTTATCCCCTGCCTCCTAAATGCCTTTTCTTGCTCTGGATGTGCTTATCTATGGAGATCGCTTCTTGGACTCTAAGCTGAACATGATGCCAGGGCTGAGAAAGATAAAGAGCTTCACAGGAGGCCAGTGTCAAGGAGGTGCACTCCCAGAAGAGGTAGACTGGAGCTCTGAAAGCTTCCTTACAAAGCTAAGTGAACTCCCAGCTTAAGCACACTTGAACGCTCCACCATAGCTTCAATTTTATTTTGTTAGTTAGAAGGCTTTAAAAATATTTTATTATTGAGCTGGAGAGATGGTTTAGCAGTTAAGAGCACCAACTGCTCTTGCAGAGGACCTGGGTTCGATCCCCAGCACCCACATGGCAGCTGAGAACTGTCTTTAACTCCAGTTCCAGGGGAATCCGACACCCTCTTCTGACCTCCTCAGCATTCAACGACATGGGTGCACAAACCTGCATGCAGACAGTACATTCATACACATAAAAAATAAATAAAAATTAAAAAAATATTTGGAGAGCATGGATTCTGAAATCATGTCCAATCAGCAACCACGAATGCCTTGATGGATTAGTAATGTCTGCCATGAGCAAGGGGAGAGAGGTATCAGCAAAAGTATCGCATTTGTTATTTGTGGACTTAATTACTCTCTGAAGTTTCTGCATCATTTATGAGTTATATTAACTCAGTTCACTTTATATGATTATAATCAGGTTCTTTGTGTGATACAGATCTCTAGTCAAACATAAGGTGTTGCACTGAGGGGCCAATTTGGGCAGGAAGTTTCCAAAAAAATTTTCTCTAGCTGAAATGAAATACAATTAAGCCATACTGCTTAACTCCAGTTCCAGGGGAATCTGACACCCTCTTCTGACTTCCATGACATTGCACGACATGGGTGCACAAACCTACATGCAGACAGTACATTCATACACAACATAAAAAATTTTACTATTAAGGGGCCGGAGAGATGGCTCAGTGGTTAAGAGCACCAACTGCTCTTGCAGAGGACCCGGGTTAAATTCCCAGCACCCACATAGTGGTCAAGAACAGTCTTTAACTCCAGTTCCAGGGGAATCCGACATCTTCTTCTGACCTCCGTGGCATTGCATGACACGGGTGCACAAACATACATGCAGACAGTACATATTCATACACATAAAATAAAAATAAATAAAAATATAAAAAATATTTTATTATTTTATGTCTATGAGTGTATTACCTGAATGTATTTAAGTGTACTCGTGCCATACAGTGGCCATGGAAGTCAGAAGAGGGTGTCAAATCCCCTGGAACTGGAGTTATGGATTGTTGTTAGCTGCCATGTGGGTGCTGGGAACCAAATCCAGATCCTCTGTAAGAGCCGCTAGTGCAGGCCGGGCGTGGTGGTGCATGCCTTTAATCCTAGCACTTGGGAGGCAGAGGCAGGCGGATCTTTGTGAGTTCAAGGCCAGTCTGGTCTACAGAGTAAGTTCCAGGACAGCTGGAGCTACAGGGAGACCCTGTCTCAAAAAGACAAAAAAAAAAAAAAAAAAAGAGCTGCTAGTGCTTAACCACTGAGCTATCTCTCTAGCCCCTAGTTAGAAGACTTTTGAAAGAGGCTTTAGGGACCCAGTGAAGCATGTAAGCTCTTGGGTGGGTTTAACTGATCAGACACAAAATTTCTGTCCTATCACTTGAAGTACGTTGAGTATAGATTTGGTACTGAAATACCCAGCAATGGAAAATCTTTTTATTTTTATTTTATTTTTTTATTTTATTTTATTTTATTTTATTTTTTTTTGGTGTTTTTGAGACAGGTTCTCCCTGTAGCCCCAGCTAGCCTGGAACTTGCTATGTAGACTAGGCTGGCCCTGAACTCAGAATCTGCCTGCCTTTGCATCCTGAGTGCTGGGATTAAAGGCATTCACCACCATATCCTGCTAGAAATTCTAAGATTAATGAGACTGTGGCTAAACATGGCTGTGATATGATCATGGGTTTGAAGAAAAAAACAAGATTTGGTGGAACAAAACCTTTTGGGGTTTTTGTTTTCTTGCTTTTTGTGTGTAGGAGGGAAGAGGTTTCTGCCGGGTTATAGGCACGTGAGCCTAGGCCCTAACCCCTTGGGTCAGGTGGTAGAATGCAGTGCTGATGGAGAAGAATGGAGAGGCAAAGCAGCCAGTTCCAGAGACTGCACAGCCCCCACATTTCTAAAGCGGCTTCTGTAGACAAGGACACAGCAAAGTTTACTTTATGTTTTTATTAATTACTTTTATTGTTTATGAATATGAGTGTATTGCCTCCACGGGTGTAAGTGCTCCGGTGTCATTCAATGCCTGTGGAGTCAGAAGAAGGGATCAGATTCCCCTGGAACTGGAGTTACAGCAGCTGTTAGCTGCCATTTGGATGCTGGGAATTGAACCCCAGTCCTCTGCGAGAACAGCCAGTGCTCTTAACCACTGAGCCATCTCTCCAGCCCCAAAGTTTACTCTTGTTGTTGTTGACAGTCTGAGGACTTTATTGTTCTGGGGCATGGGGCTCAGGAGCTCTTAGTGGGGCGGGTGCGCTTCCTCCACCACCACAGGCTCTGCGGACCGCTGCCATGTGCCGATCTGGCCAGTACTTATTCTTGCGGATCATATGCCTAACGCTGCTGAGGGAGGCCCGAGCGTTCTTGTTGATGGTGGTCCGCACATAGGAGGTGGCTGGCTTTCGCTGGCTGAATCTCCGCTTCATGACCACTACGACCATTTTGCCGTCGGCCGTGGGCTCTACTCCTTACGGTCTTCGGGTGAATCAGCCCATTGTAGCGGAAGGAGTTTCGGGCCTTCAGATTATTGGGCTCAGTGTTGTACATCTGTTTGTTCCTCTTGATCAGGAAGCTGGAACTGTTCCGCACAACCATCCATTACAGATAACGCCTACTTGGCGGCTCCTCTCGCTACAGCGGCCAGAGACTGAAAGTGCAAAGTTTACTTTTTAAATTGGCCTATATTAAAGTTCTTTTCCTCCAGAGCACACATTGGCTTGTCAGGCTGAAGGGCAGGGCACACTGACCTTCAGGAAGAACAAAAACATCATCCAGGGTTTTAAAAATAGCCATGGCAGCATTCGGGAGGCAGAGGCAGGAGAATCTCTGTGAGTTCAAGGCCAGCCTGGTCTACATAGGGTGCTTCAGGCCAGCTGGGACTAAAGGAAGACCCTGTCTCAAAACAAACAAACAAACAAACAAACAAACAAAGTAAATATCTAACTAAATGTCATTTGTGCCTCTCCTGATACTTGCCAGGTTCTGCCTAGCACCACAGTTACTTGCTCATTCTCGCTTGGGGGAATATTCTCCTTACTCTGAACTAGGTCTAGAGTTTCTTAACTTTCATCTGCTGCCCTTCTGGTACCTTCTACCTGGCTGTTTGATTACTGCTCTTCGCTCTTTGAACAGACACAACTATTGTCAAACTTGCATTTTCCCTACCATTATATTAGTTGAGTCAATTCCAAAAGAGTTCATCTTTTTTGTCTTTTTGAGACAGGGTCTCCCCAGGGCTGGGAAGATGCCTTAGCTGGTCAAGTGCTTGCTGTACAAGTATGAAGATTTGAGTTAGAATCCCCAGCACACATGTAAAAGCTGGAGATGTAGTGATGCACGTGTATAACTCTAGCACTTGGGGACAGAGACAGGTTGTTCGATGGGGCTAGTTCTAGCCAAATTGTAAGTTCTGGATTCAGTGAGAGACTCTGTCTCAAAAAGTAAGGTGGAGAGGAATAGAGAAAGACTCCCAATATTGACCTCTGGCCTCCACAAGCACATACATGTGCATATGTATCCGTGCATATGCCTGTCCATACACCTACACTCACATAGGTACAACATACCTCTCTCATACAACCATGCACACAAAAGATTGCCAAAGAGAGTAAAAGACACAATATGGGAGCTGGAGAGATGGCTCAGTGGTTAAGAGAGCTGGGTGCTCTTGTAAAGGACCCAGATTTGACTCCTAGCACCCACATGGCAGCTCATAACCATCTGTAACCGTAGTTCCATGGAATCCAACCTTTTCTGGCCTCAGTGGCACCAAGCACACACATGATGCACATACATACATGCAGGCAAAACATTAATGCACATAAAATGAAGATAAATCTTTCAAAAAAAAAAACACAGGATGTTTACCAGAGCTGACATTTTAGTGATACCCTTTAAAAAAATTTTTTTTGTTCTATTCTACATCCATATCATATCAGCTGCTGAAGCGAGACACTCCTTCAAAATGTTTCCATAGGTACTCAAGCATTCTTGCATCAGAATAAGCTATTTGTTTACCAGCCAACCATATGTAGCTAAATGATTAAATGACCATCTATACTTTACATAGTAAAGCATTTTCCAAAATTTTAATGTACACAGCGACAAAAAGAAAACACACATACACACAGTAATCTGAACACATAAAGCAGCTCCATAATCAAACCAGGCTTCATTACTTGCAAAAAGGGGCTTTCTATTCTTCACCAAATTCTAAACTTTCAATAGTATTAACATTAAAACAAACCTCAAGTTGAAACCAAGTAACTAAAGTGCTACTCAGTTCTTTAAATTTGTAAAAGTAACTCTTCCCATGAGGTAAGGCAACTGAGCAATTTGATTGTATTAGGCTGCATTAAAATAATTATACTTTTTTTTTTTTGGTCTTTTTGAGACAGGGTCTCCTTGTAGCCCCAGCTATCCTGGAACTCACTCTGTAGACCAGGCTGGCCTTGAACTCACAAAGATCCGCCTGCCTCTGCCTCCCAAGTGCTAGGATTCAAGGCGTGCGCCACCACGCCCGGCTATACTTGATTTTTAAATAACACTTTCTAACTAAAACTACAACATTTTGGAAATTAACAATAATGAAGAGTTTGTTACTTAGAATTTAGTTTGGGGAAAAACATTAAAACTGCTGTCACTTTACTACTTACATACCTTCTTCCAACAGCTGAGCCCTAAGACTGACAGATGACCTAGAGCTTAAACTCCAGTGTATGGTTAAACATGAAAACAACCTCCCGTATGCTCCTAGTCCTTCCTTTCAGAATAATTTATGTACATCACTATAAGAAAATGATTGAGAGGTAATAATTAAGGCCATCCAATGTAGTCAACTAAAAGGTTTCCTTTGATTTGAAGAAGAGCAGGTCTCCTTTCAATTATCACAGTATAAAACTGATAGTCCCAAAACTGCACTGAAACAGGACTTCCCTCTTAACTGAATTAAGTAATACTTCCGGCACACCATTCACACACTTCTCTATGGGTGTGAATAGAATTTATCCTCTAGATTCGGTATGGACTGAGAATGACTATCACATATAAAATTCTAGAAAACAGTATACCACATTGTAGAAGGCACTAAAGCTTCAACTTGTGCTCCCATAGCCCATTTTGAAAACTCAGTTTCCTTTTTATAAGGGCATCTTTGCCACCTACAGATGATCAGACACACTGCAGTATTATTCATAAGCTTGGAAATGTCAACAAAGTTCAAAGCAAATGCTTATTTTGTGGGTAGACCCAATGATTCCAAACACGGTTGCTCTTCCTTTTGAAAGAGAATAGTAGCATGCATTGTCAGTTGGTTTATTTTTTATTTTTTTGTCTGTTCGAGACAGGGTCTCCCTGTAGCCCCAGTTGTCCTGGAACTCACCTTGTAGACCAGGCTGGCCTTGAACTCACAAAGATCCGCCTGTCTCTGCCTCCCAAGTGCTAGGATTAAAGGTGTGTGCCACCATGCCCAGCCCTGTCAGTTGGTTTTTATTTTTATTTATTTATTTATTTTTTGTATTTTCGAGACAGGGTCTCCCTGTAGCCCCAGCTGTCCAGGAACTCACTCTCTTGACCAGGCTGGCCTTGAACTCACAAAGATTTGCCTGCCTCTGCCTCCCAAGTGCTAGGACCAAAGGCGTGCGCCACCACGCCCGGCGTCAGTTGGTTTTTAATCCACTTATTTAAGCAATTTTAATCTGTAGTGATACCCTTTCAAATATTTTTATTTTATGTGCATAAGTATATTGCTTGCATTGTGTAAGTGCACCGGTGTCAAGCAATGTCTGTGGAGATCAGAAGAGGGCGTCAGATCCCCTTGAACTAGAGTTATGGATGGTTGTTAGCTGCCACATGGGTGCTGGGATCCAAATCCTGGTCCTCTGCAAGAGCAGCCAGTGCTCTTAAACCACTGAGCCTTCTCTCCAGCCCAATTATACCCTTTTAACTAGGTTCACTTTCCTATGAAGTATGAGGAATACTGGTTTAGATTTAAGAAGACATGTATTTTTTTTATTTGTATTTTTAAAATTTTTTATTTATTTCTGTATGTGTATGAATGTACTGTCTGCATGTAGGTTTGTGCACCCGTGTCGTGCAATGCCTCAGAGGTCAGAAGAGGGTGTCAGATTCCCCTGGAACTGGAGTTCTCCTGGAATTGGAGTTTCAGACGGTTCTCGGCCGCCATGTGGGTGCTGGGGATTGAACCCGGGTCCTTTGTAAGAGCAGTCGGCGCTCTTAACTGCCAGGCCATTTCTCCAGCCCCAGAAGACATGTATTAACAATAGTTTAAGAACCAAATTTTGGAAACCAGTTTAATGCATTGAGCACCATTAATAAAAAGATAGAAGACATTCAAAAATATTTTATTTATTATTTTTATTTTTTATGTGTATTGCTTGCATGTATGTGAGTGCACTTTTGCTGTGCAATACCAGTGAAGGTCAGAAGGTGTCAGATTCCCCTGGAACTGGAGATGGTTGTTAGCTGCTATGTGGGTGCTGGGAATCAAACCCAGGTCCTCTGTAAGAGCAGCCAATGCTCCTAACTGCTGAGCATTCTCTCTAGTCCCAAAGAAAACATTTATGAATTGTTTATTTAATTGTGTATATTGGAGTGTTTTCACTCCCTTCTAGGATTTCCTGAAGCCCTGTAGACTGTTATTCACTGCATATGCATATGTAAAAATACACCATCTATAAATAGCCACCTGCCTTTTCAGTGAAATTAAAGATGGGAGAGTTAGAAGAGATTTTTCTCAGTATAATTACAGGGCTCAAACCTACAGCTGCTAAGTTGCTCCAGTCCTACCCAGAGAATTTCCAATATTGTTACTTTATGTTAAGGGCATTCAAAAAACTTTAACAGTAAGATGTTAAGAGGAGATATTTTTTTCCTTGCCAAGATTTTTTACATACCTACTTAAAAAGACTAGGTGTTGTATAGGATTGCTGTGCAGACTAGTTTTGTTTTATAAACTGCAGCAATTTTCACGTTTTTGTTCTTCTCTGGGGTTTAGCACTAGTCTCCTGCCTGTATTTTTCTTAAACATGCCCTTTTACAAACATTCACCCTCATATATTTTCAAAAATGAACCTCCTTAAGGAAAAAAAAAAATCACAAAACTTCTAAAAATCTTCTAAGAATCAACTTCATAGGCATTATAACGTGGAGGACATTAAAGCAAATGCCTTTATCTTCACTAAGCAAAAAGCAGGTAGCCATTTCTTACGCTGTCTTTGTTCCCCTCAGTAAAGACCAACACTCCTCAGTCTTTGAAAGCTGTGAAAGACAGGCAGCTCTGATTTGGGGAAGAAGATATATTCTTAAGAGCAGCCATAGGCTTTCCTCCCCAGAAGAGTCTTAAGTCTTCAGCAGTTAATTTACAATAAGAGAAAGGCAGAAATAAAGAAAGAAAGAAAGAAAGAAAACCAGTGAGAGCCTTCCATCTGCTCTAAAAGCAAACACACTTAACAGGTGGCATTAGTTCCCTGTTAAGAGAGGCATGCTTTACCTAAAAGGTGTCATTTTGTGAGCTAAAACTGGATAAACCTTAAGAGATTCAAAGTCACTATATCTTCCTTCCGTGCTGCCGGAATCTTCACAGGTTGGGATGACCTCACACCCACTGTGATGTGCAGAAAACCCTGGAGGCTCATAAAAAACAAAAGCAAACAAACAAACAAAAGCCGTTTTGCACTTGTCTGGCTAGCCTTCATCCTCCTGGAGTGAACGGTCACTGGTTTTCATTCCTTAGGCTTGTAACGCAGCCATGTGTGGGAGCCTGTTAATTAAAACAAAAACAGAACTGTTTCTGTTATGCTTTTAGAACTACACAAACTTCCAGGCCGGGTGGGACAGCAGGAAAAGCATCAATCCAGTCTATTTGGGTAGAAGCAGGTTATTGGCACCTGAATTAAATGAGAGGCAAATGAAAAAACTTATCTTAAGTTTTGGAACTGGGAGTTATGAGACTGCCTTGACCATTTCCCTGAGGGACTGTTCATTATCAAAGTGCCTGGAGAGCAAGGACTGGGGTGTGTGTGTGGGGGGGGTGTTCCTCAGATTCCAAAGTTAGCCTCTCCACAGGAGCAAAGAATAGCCTGGTGGCTTCTGAGGCCACCTCAGGGTCAGGCTGGAGTTCATCCCCACTGAGCTGTTGAATCACTGGCACCTTAGGGAGCTGCTCAACCACTACCTAGAAGGTAGAGTGAAGCCTTCAGTTAAGAGCTCTATAAAGGTGGCTTCTGCTTATCTAGTCCTCTTCCAAAGATAGACTTAGTCTCCTTTTGATAGTGAACATGTAGATCAGAGAGCACTTTTCTAAAGGAGGCACATATTCTGTGCTTCTAGTAGCCTCTCCCCAGCTTCTGTGAAAAGGGTTAGAGGTGTGCATGATTAGCTGGCCTGGAAGGCAGTAGGAACCAGAAAACAAAACAAGAACAGAATGAAAACAAAAGCATAGTCCAAGCGTTCATTACACTCTGACACACAGTCCTCCTCTACGGGAACAAACTCCAGTGCACCCTGTACACCTTTCCACGACACAAAGTTCTGTTCTTTGGCTTAATACCTCGGGAAGAATAAACTAAATGCACATTCACTTTATATTTTTTAAAAAATTTATTTGTGATCTGTACATGTGATAAAAGTGGGGCTTCATTGCAGATCTTTAAAGGTAAAATGAAACAAAAAATCCAAAGTAAAAATGTATAAATACAATATATATTTTCTTACAAAAATGGGAGATTTACAAAATATACATACTGCACTGTCTCTATTTTACAAATTTCACATGCATTTATGAGATACAACACAAAAGATGCCAAAAACCTGTGTAGTGGCAGTTTAAAAAACCTGACAGGTGAGATAGTTTTGGAGTTTAATACAAGATCAATTTTAACTTTAATGTAAAAGCAGCTTCAACTGAACTTTACACATATAAAGTAATTTGTACTCCTGACAGTACCCCCTGATTGGCATTTAAAAACTATTCTGAGAAACAGGACAGTGTTGCAAGACTGAGGGCGGTGTCAAAGGTGGAGTAAAGGTTAGCCCCCATGATCCTTTGCTCAGCTTTACACAATTATGCCAAGGAACCAGACTTCTATTACAGGAAAAAAAAAAGTACATGATTTAAGATTAATAAATTTAAGTCTTCCAGCACATTTCAAAGAACTCCAGAATCACTTTGAAGTTTACCTTCCTCTAATGACTTTCTTTCTTTAAAAATGGTTCAAACTTTCCTACCCCGTCACTACCATTTCTTCAGATCACCTCTCCACCCAACAAGAGGCAGGGTCAGCACCTGTGTTTCTAGAAACGGATTTATGGACCAAAGGGGGGGGGAGCGGGTTTTCAACTTAAAAAAAATTCAAGCTTTCCTTTATCATGATGCTGCAAGCCTGCATTTTCTTTTATCTTGAAATACAAATTAGACAGGGGAAAAAAAATAGAAACTGAATCTAGGCTTGTGCAAGGGTTGGAGAATGAAGGCAGAGATTTTACTAAACACTTGAATAGAGCCTATTAGATCATGTGTTCTGAATTACATGTGTTCAACACGAACAACAAAACACTTTGGGTTTCCCTGATCTGACTCAGAACCTCTGGCTGAATGGGTATGAAAGCACACTGCCCTTCACTTTTCCTTAAAAAGGAATGTTTATCTCAACCAAACTAACAACCGAAGGGAAACCTCAGATTTGTGCTGCTTTGCCTATAAAAGTTGCAGTCTTCACAGTTGCCCCTTTCCGCAGGGAGACACTTTTGTTTCCTCCTTTGTCTCTTACAACAAAGACAAGGGGGAAAAAAGGCATTCCTGTTTTGAAAAGCAACAAGTCATCACTTCTCAGAGTATTAAACCAAATGAAATTCTTCTGCCTCCTGCCTTCCCTAGGAAATGAAAGAGTAGCAGAAGTATCTACTACTGGTCTCCTTGGCCTCATCTCGAAAATGCTGCCGTCATTTCTCCATCTTCACATTAGGGTTCTAGCAGGCAGGCCTCCCAGGACTTCCAAATGCTTATTTTACAAGACTTGAAAGGCGTAGGGGAGGAAAAACAGGCGGGAGGGGGCCGGAGGGGAGAGACTGTAATGTCTGACCCTGGAAATTAACCCATCTGGGCTCCAGTTTGGCCTTAGTGAAAAGAGATTATGGTTTGACCACTGCTTGACAAGGGCACCGCAGGAGGTCCGCCCTCTTCCCAACAAAGCCGCGGCCGCAGACAAGGCTGTACCTTTCCGCGGCCTCACAGGAGTGAGGTCGGCCGCTTGCCTTGCAGCAGGGGATGCGCTCCCAGCCGCGGCTCAGCTCAGACGCGGGGAAGAGTTCCCAGCAGTCAAGATCTCAGCCTTTCCCACAGGCCCCATGTGGCCCGTACCTTTCCCAGTTACCCTGCAAGTCTCTGCCAGAAGTCTTTTCATCCAAACCGCCTCCTCTCAAATCCATCTCTCTCACCCCAAATCTCTCCTCACTTCCAAGTAACTTCTCACTTCCAGGTGGAGGGGAAACAAACCTCCCCCGCCCCCAGCAGCTCTTTCCCTACCTTGCCTCTCCCACTGCAAAGGGGTCAGAGTGGCAAGGGTGGGGGAAGGGCCGGGGTTCATACTGCAGTCTCCCCCTTACTGCCGTGGCTGAGTCTGTGGTAGAAGCGACGCCATGACTGCAGGGTCTTGCCCGACCAGATCCAAAAGCCGGTGGTGATGCCCACGATCATGGTCATGAGGTACTTGATCATGAAGACCGTGAAGTCGGGGCTCATGGGCGGGAAGTGGCCTGGCGGGCAGGGCACCGCATAGCTCTTGCAGGTCTGCAGGAGCCAGGTGCGCTCCCAGTGCTCGCGGAAGGCCTGCTCGTAGAAGTAGCAGGCCAGCACGATGGTGGCCGGCACCGTGTAGAGCACGCTGAAGACGCCGATGCGTACCATGAGCTTCTCCAGCTTTTCCGTCTTGGTGCCGTCGTGTTTCATGATGGTGCGGATGCGAAAGAGAGACACGAAGCCGGCAAGTAGGAAGGAGGTGCCGATGAAGAGGTAGACGAACAGGGGTGCCAGGACAAAGCCCCGCAGCGCATCCACGCTCGACAGCCCCACGTAGCACACCCCGCTGAGCAGGTCCCCGTCCACCTGGCCCATGGCCAGGATGGTGATGGTCTTGACCGCAGGCACGGCCCACGCGGCCAGATGAAAGTACTGCGAGTTGGCCTCTATGGCCTCGTGGCCCCACTTCATGCCGGCCGCCAGGAACCAAGTGAGGGACAGAATGACCCACCAGATGGAGCTGGCCATGCCGAAGAAGTAGAGCACCATGAAGAGGATGGTGCAGCCCTCCTTTTTGGTACCCTGCGCCACCGTGCGGTAGCCATCGTCCGAGAAGCGCTCCACGCACACCGCGCGGTCCTCCAGCAGAAAGCCCGCCACGTGCGCCACGGCCACCATGAAGTAACAGCCCGACAGGAAGATGATGGGCCGCTCCGGGTAGCTGAAGCGCCTCATGTCCACCAGGTAGGTGAGCACCGTGAAGAGCGTCGAGGCGCAGCACAGCACGGACCACACGCCCACCCAGAGGCGGGCGAAGCGCCTCTCCTCCTCCTTAAAGTACATGAGGCCGTTGGCCCGGCCGGGCTCGCACGGGGCACCGCAGTCGCGCTCGCCTAGGAAGCGGTAGCCCAGGTAGGGGGGCACCTTGAGCTGGCGTGGGCACGAGAAAGGGAAAGAGGGGCGGCCTCTGCCTCCCGAGGGCGGCTGCGGAGTGAAGGGAAAGTCCTGCAGGTAGGGAGCCGTGGGGTAGGCGGTAGGACTGCCGCCCGCGCCCCCGGAGCCGTCGGACGTGTTCTGGCCCACGCAGATCTCGCCGGCCCCGTGCACTGGGAAGTGCTCGCATCGAAGCCGCTCAGGCCACTGGAAGCCGAACTTGTTCATGAGGGCCTCGCAACCCTGGCGGGCGCGCTCGCACAGAGAGCGGCACGGTGGGATGGCTTGGTCGAGCACCGTACACACGGGCGCGTACATGGAGCACAAGAAGAAGCGCAGCTCGGGAGAACATTGCACCTTCACCAGAGGGTAGAACTGGTGCACCTCGAGGCCCGCGTCCTCTTGGTTCGTGTGGCCCAGCAGGTTGGGCAGGATCGTCTGGTTGTAGGCGATGTCAGTGCACAGCGGGATGGAGATGGGCTGGCAGAAGCCGTGGTCCGGCACCGAGATGCCCTTCTCGCCGTGGTACAGCTGCGCCCGGGTGCCCGCGGGCACCGCGCCCAGCAGCGCCAGCACCAGGGCGCACAGGCCCAGGGGCGAGTGAGGCGCCGCCGTGCCGGGGCCCCGCATCGCCGGCCGCGGGTGCAGCGGCGTTATGGGCCGGAGGGAGAGACGAAGCGCCTGGGAGAGGCCTGGGTGAGGGCAGGCGCCGCCGCGCCCCGCGCATAGAGTCCTCCCGGCGCCGGGGCCCGGTTGTGGGCGCCGCGGGGGCGAGGCCGCCAGCCGAGGGGGCGCCGCAGCCGCCTCCGCGTGGCGCTCACGCAGCCGCCGGGGGCCCGAACTCTTCGGCCTGGGATGAGGGTTCCAAGGGGGTCGCCTTACCCTCCCCGCCGAGACGTAACGGTGCGGTTTTCTCCGCGCAGACGCGCAACAAGCGTCTCCGGTTACCCTTCAAAGTTTGCCCAAGTGTCCCGGACCCCCAGCGCACGGCGGTGCCCCCGTCCCCAGCTCCAAGTTCAGCCTCCGCCACGAGAAAGCCCGGACCGCCGCCTCGGCGGGGCTGCTCCGCCTCCTCGCCTGCAGGCTGCTGGCCGCCGACGCCTCCTTCGTCTCCTGCGCGCCCCGCGCCTCCTTCGGCCCCAAGTTTCAGTCGAACGGCTGGTTCTCGCTCTGGGTCCGTCCGATTGGTGCCCGGGCCAGCTCGGCGGGTTCTTTCTGGAGATCCAGCTACGCCGAGCCTGCGGCGCCGAGGCCCCACGCGGCCTGCACCCGCCTCCCCAGCCCCGCGCAGTCCGGGCCGGCGAGTCCCGCCGCCCGCTCGGGAGGGAGCGCAGAGTAACGCCGGGGAGCCGCGCTGGTGGCTACTAGAAGCTGCGGGCTCGCCGGCTCCGGGCGCCTCGGGCGCCCCGCCCCCTCCCCTCCCCCCATTCACAAACCACCGCGGGGGCGGGGCCGAGTCCCCGGAGGCCCAATGGAGCGCTTTGTTTTCTCTGGGGCCGCCTTCCGATTGGGTGGAAGTCGGAAGGGGCGGACGGGGGAACGAGGGAGGCGGTGCTGCAGCGCTCTGGGCGGATTCCTGCGGGGAGGGGCGGGGGAGCGGGAGGGAAAAAGTTAGGAAAAACTTTTACCCCGAATTTACTCACGGGAGAAAAATTCACCAGAAAGGGAATTTGCTTTGAAAGATTTGTTCCCCTTCCGGGTACACTAAAATCCACATTCCTGAGCACAGGGGCGCACTCGCCGAAGGGTTCGGCGAGAAGCTGAGAATAGTGCCGCGCGGCGCGGAGGGACGTGACCCGGAGTCACGTTAGTCCTGCCGGGGCCGGAAGGGCGGCTGGGGGTGCGGTGGGGGAGACTTTCGGTTGGCCTCGGCGAGGGCCGAGGAGGGGGCGCGGCTGGCCGGTCGCTTTGCTCTCCCCGACCCCAGCCAAGCACGTGAAGCCACTGTCCCCTCTCCCTCCCCCAGTTGCAAAGAGGAGGGAGGGCGGCCCGTGGGAAGAAAGCGGAGTCGGCCGAGGGACAGACTTCGGGCGGGAGGAAGTGGAGACCCTTAGAGGAGAGGGCCCGGATTTGGGGGCGCCGGGACTCCCCGAACCGGCCACCCCCCTGCGCTCGATCCAGAGCCTCGGGAGCCCGTGGGGGCTGCAGAGAGTGTTTGGAGAAAGCGAAGGCGGCGCTGGGGGAAGGCTGGTAAAAAGTAACCTGAGACCCAGTGCCCAGGAACGCGCTGCACGGTTTACAGAGCGCCGTCTTCGGCCTGCCTGCCTCGGTTCTGCGGCGTGTGGCCTTTAGGAGCCCTTCGTCGTTGCCGAAGCTACCATTTGACCTTCCCATTTGGAAGCTACGTAGAAAAGTTTCGCTGCGTATTAGAAACCAGGGTGTTTGCTAATTAAACGGCCTTCAAAACACAAAGAGGGTGTATTTTCTTTCTAGGGTAGCATTTTCTGATTGGCAAGCATTCTTTTGTTCTCAGTCAGATCTTCGCCCTGCTCCAGGCACTGGGCCCTCGCACGCGTTGTCTGATTACTCCAGACGGGTCAGAAGTTACCAAGGGACCTCTGCCCTCTCTCGGGGGCAGCCAGGAATCTCATGAATATTATGAATTCCGTGCAGGAAAGTGACAAGTTGAACTCTTGGTCTCTGCGGTCATATGCTTTATAAAACGTTATTCCTGGCAGAGATTTTTCTGCCTGTCTCGGTCGGTGCTGTCGCCCTGAGAGATTTTTGATCTGGCTGAATGTTGAACGTTGGCAGAAGTTGCTGCCTTCGGAAGCTTCGTCTCCATCTAGGAAAAATCTGATTCTAAAATCTAAAACAATCGAGTGGCTTCTCTTTCCCCGAAATCTGGCTTTCTTTTCCTTACTTTCTATGCAAAGGTTTGTTGGGAGCCTTCCTTCCCCTTCACAGCTCTTTGTCTTTTTGCTCTCCTGTTAATGGGTGTAAAGAGCTGAGCTCTTTGGAAGAAGGCAGGGTGTCAGACAACTCACATCCTCCATCCGGCCTGCCACCGGACTCATCATTTTCCTTTTAAGCATCTGTTTACCCCCCTCACACGGGATCCCCCCCCCCTTTTGGAGTATCTGCCTCAAAGCAATAACAAACATTAATGGACAATATTTTCTTTTAAAATGCTCCACACTTCTTTTGTCCTTTTTCCAAGACGTCACCTTTCAATTTCTAAATTGTTATTCCGATTACCTACCAATGTGCTGTGTTGTTAAAAGATGTTTAAAGGCTTTGAGGCTGCTTTGCTTTGTCATTGAAAGCCTGGTAGTGGGGGTTAGAATCCTACTCTCCCTGAGGTTTGGGATATCCTCCTTTTCTAAATCAAATTTTCATGCCTGTTTATCAGGCCACTGATCTAAGTCATCTTGGCTTATTGAGGAAGAAATACCAAACACTGCCATCAAACAAAAAGCGGACAGGGTAGAATTCTGCCTCAAATGCAAGGAAAACTAGTTAGTTGATTAGCTGCTAATCCTCATAGCTTCAGACAGCTCTGATGTTAGGGTAATAGGAATAATGATTTAGGAGGAGTGGGGGTAATGAGTCAATATATAAGGGGGAAGGTAAATATTTTTATTTTTAATTAATTAACTAATTAATTTTTGAGACACCACAAGGTCTGTGTGTGGTCTCAGCTGACCTGGAACTCACTATGTAGTCCAGGCTGGCCTTGAACTCAGGGACATCCACCCACCTCTGCATGTGGCACTACCCCTGAAATATTTTTAAAGCAATCTATGTATGCTTCAGGAGACTCATCCCAGATGGAGATGTTACTTCCGTGAGTTCTTTTGCTCTTTCCCAAGCAGAAAAAAAAAAAGAAAGGAAAGAAAGAAAGAAAGAAAGAAAGAAAGGAAGGAAGAAAGAAAGAAAAAGAAAGAAAGAAAGAGAGAAGAAAGGAGGGGAAAAAGAAGCAAAGGTAGATTGGGAGCAGTGGTAGGGGGATTGCTGTTTTTAAAGACAATTTGAAACAACAACAGCAACACTCAGTCTGAGCTTAGGGATGTAGCTCGGTATAGAGTGATTGCCTAGTTTGTGTGAGGCCTGGGTTCAGTCCCTTGAACCACAAACAAAACCTCAATCGAAAATTTCTCCAAGAAAATAAGAATTTACTGTTTGTGAGATGATGAACTTTCCATGATTGCCTGCTATCAAATGCTATGATTAAACATTTTCTTTCATTACTTTTGAAATGCTATGATTTTTTTTTTTTTTTTGGTCTTTTTGAGACAGGGTCTCCCTGTAGCCCCAGCTGTCCTGGAATTCCCTCTGTAGACCAGGCTGGCCTTGAACTCAGAAAGATCTGCCTGCCTCTGCCTCCCAAGTGCTAGGATTAAAGGTGCGCACCACCATGCCCGGCATTTTTGTTTTTCCTTTTTTTTTGGTTGAAATGCTATGATTTTAAGGAGCCATGTTGTAAAGGGAATAGATCAGAAAAGGTATGTTCACAATGCAAGGGGGCACTGGTCTGTTTTAGGCCCTATGGCAAGTGTAGCAATATTGGTTTCCAGTCTAGCCATGATTAATTTCCTTTCTAAACAACACCTTCCACACCCAACTCCCAAAGCCTCTTATTGGTATCTTCTTTGAAGAGCTAGGGGTGGAAAATTTTGTAACAGTCTTTTGCAAAACTTCCAATTGTCCCTGCCCTTTAAAATAACAAAGGTCTTCATTTCTTCACACTGTAGTCATATATAGTCCCATAGAAAGTGATGGTATTCATTAGCTCCACTTTTTCAAATGCTACTTATTTTGGCTAGTTCCCAGGTTTATCTAGGGACATTCTGTTGTCAGGGTAGATTTGAAAATGGCCACATTAGCCGGGCCACAATCCTGTGGTTGTAATGAAACTGCAGCTGCAAGAATTACTCATGTAAGTCCAGAGAGGGCAGCTTGTAGCATATGCTTCTTTGTCTGGACTCAATTTTGCCGAACAGTTTTGACCTCATAACGCCGAGGATTTGAGGTAACCAGTTGCCTGTTTGCCATTGATTTGTGCTGTTTTATTTAGGGTATTGGGTCATTCCCCAATAACATAGTTATCTCTAAAGTTCTTGCACATGTTCTGGCAGTTGGAGATGTCCTGGTTGAAGGAAGAGAAAGGCCATACTACAGTTGCGTTTGTTTTCATCAAATGGGCCCTATTCTGCAGAGATGATATATCTGGAAGATTCAGTCATTGAATCTGTTGGACCAACATTTCCTTTGTTGGTCAAGAGTTTGGAGTTATTTATTGTTGTGTAACAAATACTCCCCAAACTTAGCAGCTTAAAAATAACAAATACTTAGTATCTCACAGTTTCTAAGTGTCAGGAATCTGGGTGCACTTAGCTTGACCTCCTGGCTTGGAGTGGTCTCTCTACTCACTGCACTCAAAGTTTAGTCATGGCTTTCCTTACGTCACGGCTTCAGTGGAAGACTCACTTTCAGACTTGGATGGTTTCTGGCAGCACTCAGGTTCTCACTAGCTGGTGGCCGGAGCCATCAGTCCATCATTCACGCCTCTCCTAAGACCAATCAAAGCATGGCACTTCACTTTCTTCAGAGCAAAAGCTGGGGTAGTGGGGAGTGGGAATTGATTGTGAGATCAATGAGAGAGAGAATGCCCAAACTGACAATCAGGATGGAGCCTACAGTCTCTTTCTGTAGCCTAATCTTGAAGTGACAACCTGTTATTTTTTCCATATTCTATTCATTAGAAAGAAATACCTAAATTTGGGGCTGGAGAGATAGCCTAGCGGTTAAGAGCACTGACTGCTCTTGCAGAGGATCTGGGTTCCATCCCTAGCACCCACATGGCAGCTAAGAACTGTCTATAACTCCAATTCCAGGAGAACTCCAGTTCCAGGGGAATCCTAGACCCTCTTCTGAGCTCCGCGGCATTGCACGACACGGGTGTGCAGACCTACATGCAGACAGTACATTCATACACATATGAAAATAAAAAAAATTAAAAAAAGAAATCCCTAAATTTACCCACACTTAAGTGCCAACAGGGCTTCCAGCAGGGTGTGAAAACCTATTGGAGGCTTGGATCACTGGAAGCATTTTGAATATTGCTTACTGTGAAGGTTATTTCTTCCTTGCCAGAGTGTTACAAAGATGAGGACAAAGATGAGAAACGCAATTGTCATGCTGCTGGCCTTAGGGAGTCAAGAGAGAAGATTAAAATAAAATAAAATAAAATTACAGTGTTGACTGGCCACTTGCATCTGCTACAGTTAGAACAGAACCCTAACTCTGGAGCACTGATTTTTCAGTCTTTGGAGCCAGGGCAAAACAATGTGGAGGAAGTTGGTGAATGAAAGAACATCAGCAATTCTGGGAAAACCCTCTGAGTATAGAGAATGAGTCCCTCCAGGGGATCAAGTCTGTATTCAAGGGACAGAGCATTTGGATCACAGTCCTGAGGGAGATTTGGGCCATCTTGGTTATCAAGAGATAGCACTGTCTCTTGTGTCTCAGAGACTCGCTGAGGCTGTGTAAGGATGAGGTGAGGAAGAGTGCAGAGGTGGCTAGTGCAGTCTGGCTTGGTTCTGCTTTTGAAACCTCTAATTTCCTGTCCTGCCTCAGACAAATCATCTAACCTCCCTATATCCCCCTCCCCAGTGTATGGTGAGAATTAATGGTATAAGATTTATTAAATGGGGGCTGGAGAGATGGCTCAGCAGTTAAGAGAACTGGATGCTCTTGCAAAGGACCCAGGTTTGGTTCCCAGCACCCATAATTCCAGTTTCAAGGCATCCAACACCTTCTTCTGACCTCTGTGGGTATTACACACATAGGTGCACTGACATATGTGCTGGCAGAACATTCCTACCCATAAAATAAATATATAAAAATCTTTTTAAAAAGACGTATAGGGGCTGGAGAGATGGCTCAGAGGTTAAGAGCACAGACTGCTCTTCCAGAAGACCCGGGCCTAAGAACCTCCTTTAAGCCTGGCATGGTGGCGCATGCCTTTAATCCTAGCACTCAGGAGGCAGAGGCAGATGGATCTCTGTGAGTTCAAGGCCAGCCTGGTCTACAGAGTGGGTTCAAGGCCAGCTGGGGCTACAGGGAGACCCTGTCTCAAAAAAAAAAAAAAGACATATAAAATGCTTTTTGGCATTTTGGTCCATAGACAAAATATGAGGGTAGCATTCTGGTTTGGTTATATGGATGCAAAGCGCGTGGATAAGTTAGACCAACGTAGCAGCACGTCTGTGGCTCTGGCTCTCTGCTGTTGTTATGTTTTACAGCCGTATGCTGCTGAGTGTTTACAGTGACTGTCCAGGGAAGAAAGAGCCCTGATCTGTACCTTTGCCAATTTCCAGGATGTAAATACTGCTGCCATGGCTAATGTTAAGCCAGCATGTTGTCTGTGAACTTGAAGTTGAGAAAATATGCTTATAGATAGTCCTATGAGCCCCTAAGAACTGTTCTCGAACACCTCTGGGCTTGTAGACCTTCTCCTTTGATATTTTGAGCCTCCAAACAGCTACACTTTATTTTATTTTATTTTTAATGTTTTTTTTATTATTATTTATTTTTGTATGTATATGAATGTACTGTCTGCATGTAGGTTTGTGCACCCGTGTCGTGCAATGCCGCGGAGGTCAGAGAGGGTCTCAGATTCCCCTGGAACTGGAGTTCTCCTGGAACTGGAGTTACAGACGGTTCTTAGCCGCCATGTGGGTGCTGGGGATCGAACCCGGGTCCTCTGAAAGAGCAGTCAGTGCTCTTAACCGCTAGGCTATCTCTCCAGCCCACAGCTACACTTTAAATATAATGCCTCTTTATATAGCATCAGGTACTATGATGACAGCATGCCCAATTTTATAACAATCCTGTGAAATTCCAGATAATCTTCTATAGTAGCTAAGGTTAGACTAAAGCTTACATCTAGATTAAAAAAAAACAAATAAACAAAAAACCTTTACTGCGTTGATACTTGGAGTCTCTATGGACCACACAACTAATCCCTGTTCTTTTAAATTAGGGAAGCCATAGAATTTTTAGGCTTGGGATATCAAGCCTAGATTAGCCAGGGCCTCTTAAACATTGCACCTATATAGTTTCTTTTTTTTCTAAAAAAAATACTGAGTTTTAATTAATAAAAAAAGAAAAACAGGGCTGGAGAGATGGCCTAGTGGTTGAAAGCACAGACTGCTCTTGCAGAGGACCCCGGTTCGATCCCCAGCACCCACATGGAGGCTGAGAACCGTCTTCAACTCCAGTTCCAGGGAAATCTGACACCCTCTTCTGACCTCTGAGGCATTGCACAACACAGGTGCGCCGACCTACATGCAGACAGTACATTCATACACATAAAAAAAAAATTTGAAAAAAAAATTTATATAAAAAAAGAGAACCCATTAATTTTCTCTAATTTCCCAAGGAATAATGGAATTCACATTGCTGAAGCTGCACTAGCAGACATCTAGATTCTGAGATGCCAGGGTTTCACTCCTAGTCACCAGGGCAGGCAGGAAACTCCCTAATTTGTTACATTTTCCCCATAAGAGAAGGCAAGCCATAATAGTAGAGAGAACTAGCAGGACCATGGCAGAAACCAGACTCATAGCACTAATGATGAAAGCCCCCAAGAGTCTTCTAGAAGACAAAAGATGGGAGCTAGAGCTGTGGAGCTTACGCCTGGCTGGTCATCAGAATCATCTGAGGAATGAAAAAAGAAAGAGGGAGGGGAGCAGGGGAGGGGAGAAGAGGAGATGGGAGGGGAGAGGAGAGGGGAAGAGAAGGGAAGAGAGGGAAAGAGAGGAGAAGAGAGGGGAAGAGAGGAGAAGAGAGGGAGAAGAGAGGGGAAGATAGAAGAGAGGGGAAGAGAGGGGAAGAGAGGAAGAAGAGAGGAGAAGATAGAAGAGAGGGAGAAGAGAGGGGAAGAGAGGGGAAGAGAGGGGAAGAGAGGAGAAGAGAGGGGAAGATAGAAGAGAGGGAGAAGAGAGGGGAAGAGAGGGAGAAGAGAGGGGAAGAGAGGGGAAGAGAGGGGAAGAGGGGAAGAGAGGAGAAGAGAGGGGAAGATAGAAGAGAGGGAGAAGAGAGGGGAAGAGAGGGAGAAGAGAGGGGAAGATAGAAGAGAGGGAGAAGAGAGGGGAAGAGAGAGAAGAGGGGAAGAGGAAAAAGAGAGGGGAAGAGGGGGAGAAGAGAGGGGAAGAGAGGGAGAAGAGAGGGGAAGAGCGGGAGAAGAGAAGAGAGGGAGAAGAGAGGGGAAGAGAGGGAGAAGAAAGGGGAAGAGCGGGAGAAGAGAAGAGAGGGGAAGAGAGGGAGAAGAGAGGGGAAGATAGAAAAGAGGGAGAAGAGGGGAAGAGAGAGAAGAGAGGGAGAAGAGGGGAAGAGAGAGAAGAGGGGAAGAGGGAGAAGAGAGGGGAAGAGAGGGAGAAGAGAGGGGAAGATAGAAGAGAGGGAGAAGAGGAGAAGAGAGGGGAAGAGAGAGAAGAGGGGAAGAGGGAGAAGAGGGGAAGAGAGGGAGAAGAGAGGGGAAGAGCGGGAGAAGAGAGGGGAAGAGAGGGAGAAGAGAGGAAAGAAGCAAATTCAGAATCTTGAGCCCTACCTCAGACATGTTGAATTAGAATCCCTAGCATGGGACTTGGGGATATAATTTTTTTTAAACTCATTGGGTGATTCTTTTGAGTTAGTCAGGTTTGGGAACTTCTGACCCAGACTCGTATTCCAAATTGGTGCATGTATTGAATGTCTTTATTTTTACATAAAGTCCTCACTCTACTTGATTACATTTTTGAAATGAAAAAGGAGAACTATAAGGGAGGTGCGTGCGTGTGTGTGTGTGTGTGTGTGTGTGTGTGTGTGTGTGTGAAGGAGAGCCACAGAGGCAGAAAGAGTTGGATAAATGCTTGTATGATGTGATGTTGGTTCTGGGATCCTGTTTACAAGGCCCAAGTTCATTGCGGCTATTCTGAAATGTAACAGCTGCTACTCCCCCAGTTCAGCTCCTCAGACTGACATTGTCATCCTTGTACCACATGAACCCTGACCTCATAGAATGAGTCAGGAGTAGATGATGTGACACAGCCATGAAGCTGTCTTTCATGAAACCACTGCCTAACACGTGTGCCTGATAGATACAGAGTGACCCTCTCTGATTGGATTCTTTGATGGGGGTGGGGAGATCTGAGTATAGGTGGAAAGAGAAACTTTGAGCTGGAAAGGCAGAAATCAAGGAGCACTAAAAGCTGGGAGGCTGTGGGTACAGAGTAATTAAAGGGAGGCAGCAGGAACAACAGAAGGAAACATAGCATGGAGGCCTTGGAAGAGGGAAAGCAGGGAAGGAAGGGCAGAAAGGATGGAGGAAGAAAGGGAGAGAGAGAGAAGGAGGGAGAGGGCAAGGAACACTGTTTCAAGAAGAGACAACAAAAGACCAGGTCACAGGAGCTGCATCCTAGCTTTCTTCCTGCCCTCAAAATCCTACTGTGCCCACTAATGAAAACACCTGAATGCTTATCTTTTACTGACAACTAAAGAAAACCTTACTGACCACGTGCCAACCCCTAGAAAAGGCTGAACACATGGGTCTCTTCCGATTTTCCTCTGGGGAGGGGCCTCAGCCTCAGAAGGCTAAGCACAGGAGCCTAGAAGAAGCATGTACTTGCAGCTGACCAACAAGGCTGTCTTGCACTTCATGTTCCTGGAATGACCCGGATAGAGAGTTTGAGAATAGGGCTGGGGATGGAGCTGGTTGGCAACTGCTTGCATAGGACGCACAAAGCCCTGGATTAGATTCCCCAGCACTGTATAAACCAGGCCTGGCAGCTCACATTTGTAATCTTAGTTCTCAGGAGGGGGAGGCAGAAGGATCAGAATTTCCAAGTCGTACTCAGTTGCATAGCAAGTTCAAGGCTAAAGAAAGATGGAAAGAAAAAGAATGAATTTAAGACTGCAGTTGATATATTGACTGTGAATTATCTGTAAAAGCCCAGATCTCTTTCTCCTGGATTGTTAGGAGAAGTAACTTTGTTAAAGCATTTATCATCCTCGACATGGTATGGGGGCTGCCATTGTCTCTTAATGTCTCGTCTCTTCTTCCAAAGTGATAGACCCAGTTCTAGCTGGACGTATAGCCTACTAGGCTTCCTTTCCAGCTTCCCTTGTGGCAGCCATGGAGTCTGGTTGTGGACATTACTTAGCAACAGTGTTGTGCACAATATAGACACAGAGGATCCACCCTCCTTCCCTCCTGCTCATCCCAAGCTAGAATGTAGGACAGGAGCAGAAGAGCGGAGTCAGGGTCCCTAACACGGCACTGCATGCCATGCTGGCTGGATTCTGTCAGGGTTTCTCAAATATGACATAGAAATGCACGTCTGTCTTGCTTCCTGGGGCCTCACAGCCAAGCCTAGTCCTGTTTGATTACATCATGCCTGGCACATAGTAGGCACTTGTCAGATGTCTTTGAGGACCCTCTGTACTACATTCTCTCTTGTGCTTTAGTTCCCTTCTGGCTTTGTGACTCCATTTATTTATCTGGAAGATCCTTGAGAGTAGGGATTGTGCTTTATTTTTTGGCTTTCACATGGTAGACATTTGCTTTTTTGAATCAAATTGTGCCATTCATCAATCAGATAAAGTTTAGTGTATAGAAAGGATTAGACTCATGAAAGGTAAACTCATAGACAGGAAACAGGTAGAAACAGGACAACAGCTTATGGTACTGCTGTTGCTTTTAAATTGAACATAAACTTGGGATACTTAGAGCTGGACATCTTTAATCCCAGCATTCGGGAGCAGAGGCAGGAGGATTTCTGTGAGTACAAAGCCAGCCTGGCCTATGTAGTGAGTTCCAGGCCATCTGGGGCTACAGAAAGTCCCTATCTCAAAAAGACACCTCCCCCCTCAAAGAAAACTTGGCATACATTGGATTCAAACTGATACAAACTGAATTAAATGGTATAAATGAACTGGAATGAAGAATAGTTCAAAGGTTGATTCTCAAAGGGGAGGTGGTAGTAAAGAGTTTGAATTAAAAAAAAAAAATCTAGCTTCCCAGGGCTCCACACCTGGAATAATTATTTAAAACTCCCCAAGTTGGAGGAGATGGCTAACAGAGCACTGACTGCTCTTGCAGAGGACCCAGGTTTGGTTCCCAACATCCACGTGGTGGCTGACAACCATCTGTAACTCCAGTTCCAGGGGTTCTGGTACCCTCTGCTGGCGTCTTCTGGCATTGCATGACACAAGTGCACTTCTATGCAGGCAAAACACTCACACACATAAAATTAAAAAATAGGGGCAGGGGGTGGTGGTCCACACCTTTAATCCCAGCACTCTGAGGCAGAGGCAGGTGGATCTGTGTGAGTTCAAAGCCAGTCTGGTCTACATAGTGAGTTTCAGGACAGCTGGAGCTACAAGGAGTCCCTGTCTCAAAAAGACCCCCCCCCCAAAAAAAATTAAAAAATAGTGTTTTAGAAAGTGCTGGATGCCTTTAATCCCAGCTCTGAGGAAGAAGAGGCAGGCTGTATCTGTGTCAGTTGAAACCAGCCTTATCTTCAAGCCAGCTGGGAGTACAGAGGGACCCTGTCTCAAAAGCAAACAAACAAATAAACAAAACCTGACTTCCCAAGTGAGTCTAATGTGCAGCCAGGATCTAAACAAGTTGCTGAGGAGGGGTCGGGGGGGAAGGGAAAGGGAAATATGCCTGAACTGAATTGGAAAATGATGTATGAAATGCACAAAGCATCAATAAAAAAAAATGTTAAAAAAAAAAGTTGCTGAGGAAATAGAGAGAAGTGCTACATTGCTTCTCTTGGAAATATGTGAAGTCAGTGAACTGTCTCCCGAGTCTGTCAGTAGGCTTGAAGATGGGTGGGTGCGGTCCATTTCTCTCTCCAAGAGGATCCAACCAAAGAAAGACTTCGGTGGCACCCAGAGCCCAGGCAGAACCCTGAGACTTGCTCTAGTGCCTCACTCCTGGCTTAGTCTAGCCTGGTCGCCTCTGAGCCTATAAAGAAGTTGCACTTTGTGCTTTGGACTGGCAGACTCTGGCTTTATTTGGGGGTTCCTGGGCCAAGCAAGGACTTTTCACAGTTGGAGCTTTCATAGGTATATCATAGAAGTGGATCTGTCTCTTCCCAGCACTTGTTGACTGGCACCCCACCCGTGTGACTTGTGCTAGGAAGTCCATGCTAGGCACCTCGAGTGTCCCTTAAAGGCCGCTTGCCCATCACTTTTCTTTCACATTTCCACGGAGTCACCTTCCCCTTCCTTTCCCTGCCTCCTCCCTACTTTAAACTCTAGAGCCAGGCTCTTCAATTAAGGTGTAGACAAAGTGGTTTGACTGCACTTGATTAAAAACTCTGTGAATAGGTAAGAACACAAACTTTAAAACATTTGCTTTTCAAAGCCAGGGAAGCAAGAGAGAGAAACTGTTATGTGATCTCAAATTTGCTACATGTCAGTTTAAAGGGGCCTAAGAATTCCTAAGCCTTTGTTTACCAAATTCTCACTTAGAAACTCTGGGAACCCAGAGTTTTGGCTACCTGGCAGCTGAGGCCACTGAAAGGCCAAGTTGGGCTGGGAAGGGTGGGTGGTGCTGGTGGCTCGAGCCATTTGAATTTTGTTTTTTCCTCTTAATTACCTGGGGCTGCCCATCGAGAAATCAGTTTTCTTTGCAGTTGGGAAATTAACCCTTAATCTCCACAAATGAGGGTAATCAACCCATTTACTAAATAAACACAGATCTTTACAGCCTGGCTGCTGCTCTTTGTGATTTAATTTGAGAAGAGCTTTACCTGAGAGGGGGGAGGGAGTGGTTCTGTCCCCCAGGGGAGATAGCAGGTGGAAAGGGGTCTGAGAGGGGAAAGTAAACTGAGCTGACACCGAAGAAAGCTGGGACTTGTCCATTCCAGAGAAAAGTCTTAGGTCCTCCCCTCCCCCACTTGGCTTTACCTTCCGAGTTTATTTGGACACACTCTGTTGTGTGGTGTTAATTTTGGCTTTGAAACGGGAAGCTGGTTAAAGTAACTTTCATTAGGAATGTTGACCACCAGAAACCTCTGGATGGGAACAGAGAAGTCCTTCATTACTTACTAAGGCTCACTTTTTATTAATACGTTGAGGAATCTGCCTTGCATTTAATTCCCTGCCTCACTCTCCAGTTATTTGGTTTATTAGTAGTCACAAAATTTATTTAAATCCTGGGCTTGTCAACTGCGGTAGGTTGCCATGCCAGGCAGGGGGTCCCCAATAAATGATTGAGTCAATGAATTACTGTGGCAGAACTTAAGTTGAAAAGGGTATACAAAAAGCTAATGACCTTCATTTATTTAAAAATATGTATTTAGGGGGCTGGAGAGATGGCCTAGTGGTTAAGAGTGCCGACTGTTCTTGCAGAGGACCAGGGTTCGATCCCCAGCACCCACATGGTGGCTGAGAACCGTCTTTAACTCCAGTTCCAGGGGAATCCGAGACCCTCTTCTGACCTCTGCGCCATTGCACAACACAGGTGCACAAACCTACATGCAGACTACATTCATACACATAAAATAAATAAATAAAAATTTAAAAACCATCATCTTTCTACAAAATATATAATAAATAAATAAAATAATAAATACATTAAAAAATATGTATTTAGGGGCCAGCGAGATGGCTCAGTGGGTAATGGGGTTTGCCACCAAAACTGATGACCTGCGTTCCAGCCCTGTAGCCCACATTGCAGAGAACTGACTCCTAAAAGCTCACTTTTGTGTTCTCTCTCTCTCTCTCTCTCTCTCTCTCTCTCTCACACACACACACACACACACACACACCAAGAAATAAAATGTGCCTGGCGTGGTGGCGCACGCCTTTAATCTTAGCACTCTGGAGGCAAAGCAGGCAGATCTTTGTGAGTTCAAGGCCAGCCTGGTCTACAGTGCGAGTTCCAGGATAGCTGGGGCTACAGGGAGACTCTGTCTCGATAAGACTAAAAATAAATAAACAAACTAAATAAATAATGAAATAAAATAAAAGTAAAAAAAAAAAGACAGAGGAGGGGGATGTTGGCTAGATATGAGGGGAGAATAAGTCATAAGCAATAAGCCAAATCTGATGACCTGTTTGATCCTTGAAGTTCACAGGGAATCCACTCCCCACACGTGCCTCACACAGGCCCACATATGTACAAAATAAATGTTTAAAAAAAAAAGTGTTGGCCGGGCATGGTGGTGTGCACCCTTAATCCCAGCACTCAGGAGGCAGAGGCAGGTGGATCTCGTGATTTCAAGTCCAGCCTGGTCTACGCAGTGAGTTCCAGACCAGCTGGGGCTACAGGGAGACCCTGTGGCTAGCTGAGTGCTGCGAGTGCTGCATGTTTATCTTTAAGGGCCCCTCAGCCTCTTGCTGAGCTAAGTTTCGAATTTCTATTCTCTTAAGGTTACAGCGCTTCGGATCCACACATTAACTACAGTTATTCTAATCCTAACCCTAATTCACACAACTTTCGTTGCTAACTATGCTAAGAAGCCTGCTCTCCTCCAGCCAGAAATAGCTTGCTCTACCTTCACAGCTCAGAGGGTCTGGCTTGAGCACAGGGCTGGGGGTGATTTCTGCTCTTCGGAACTCAGCAGAAAGCTGGTGAGGGTGGTTGCTCGCTGGCAGTTGCCTGGGATAACCCCTCAGAGCTCAGGGAGGGCCTGGAGGGGAGACAGCAACCACTCAGCTGGAAAAGGCGGTCTGTGGACTCCAGAGGCCTCCAGCAGACCTGCAAAAGGCTACTGCAGGAAAGGAGGAGGCGGGACAGCCCTGGAGGCAAGAGAGGAAGCATCCAGAGAAAAGGTAAACAAAAAGACGTGACAGACTTCTCACTGTGGCAAAAGGGGCTTTGGTCTCCTGTGAAACTTCGCTCCTCCTCTTCCCCTAGCCTTACATTTACAAAGTTAGACCCCAAGAGATGGCCCCTGTTTTAAAGCCCTAGTTCTAAGGACCATATTGGTCTTGCTTTGTTTTGGCACCTCGTGATGGTGATGGCCTTACTTAAATCCCAGCTGACCAGTTGGGAGTGAGCCAGCTGAGTGACTACAGCGTCTGGGGCTAACCGGATCCTTACTATTTTTATGAACTGCTAACATTTATTTAGTGCTCACCATGCCAGACATCGTGCCAAGTCCTCAACCCCCGCTCCCTGAGCCTTCATCCACAACAGCTCTTCCAAATGGTNAGGCAATCTGAGTGGCTGGAGAATAGCTAGCGGTTAAGACACGAGCGCTTTACAGAGACAGGGGTTCCCAGCATCCCCATACACACCCAAGCGTTGAGACCGTCCTGAAGGCCATCAGGAGACGCCAATTCCAGGGAATCCGACACCCTCCTGACCCTCCTCGCCATTGCACGACACGGGTGCCAACAAACGGCATGCAAACAGGACATTGATACACATACAGAAATAAAATAAAATGCCTGGCGTGGTGGCGCACATGCCTTTAATCCTAGCACTGGGGAAGCAGAGGCACGAGTCTCTGTGAGGTTCGAGGCCAGCCGGTCACAGAGTGATTTCCAGGACAGCCAAGACTACAGGGAGACCCTGGTCCAAAAAAAAAAAGACAAAAATAAATAAAATAATAAAAGGCAACTAAAGCTGGCGTGTTGGCGCACAGCCTTAATCCTAGCACTTGGGAGCAGAGCAGGCGGATCTCTGTGAGTTCAGGCCGGCCTGTATCAGAGTGAGTTCAGGACAGCTGGGGCTAGGGGAACCCGTCTCGAAAAGACCAAAAAAAAAAAAAAAAAAAGGCAATCTAAGTTTTTAATGTTTTGTCTCCCCCCCCCCCTTTTGTTTTCTTTCCTTCCTACACCTTTTCCTTCAAGGCAGAACTGGATTTAACAGTTTTGTTCAGAATTTACTTACTGCTGGTACGAACCGAGGACCGCTCTTTGAATACTGGTTCTCATCATCTGGTAAAATGGGGTCAAATAAGAAGTCACCAGCCAGGAGTAAACTGTGTACATTTCTCTGCTACAAAAGAAAATCCTTGGGGTAGAAATATTCGAGAAGCCTGGAGTCTTTTCAGCAGACAGATGTAGCTGCAGCCAGGCCCAGAGACTATTAGACCCAGGGAGCCTGTGCAGGCACAGTGGGCGAGAACAGCCCAGTGCTTCTCCTTGGCCTTGGGCCAGTCAGAGCAAGGAGAGCCAGTTTGGGCCCCAGCAAGCCTGTGGAAGTCCAGAAGATGAGTGGCAGCCTCATGTCAGTTCCCCTGGGTGAAGAGGACGAAGAGTGATTAAGTTCTGGCGGCTTCCAGTCCCTGTACCCAATATTGAAATTGACAAGAGATGGAATCTCCATGCCGTGTTGGACCCTGCTATCATTTTCTTTAGTATCTCCTTAGCTGCCGACTTCTGAGGTCAATTGGTTTTGTCTGATCCAGTTTTCTTAAAAAGTCATTGATTTGCTACACTACATAGGTGATTTTATTATTATTATTATTATTATTATTATTATTATTATTAGGCACTGATGCCCTGTCTGTGGTGAGAGATATTTTTCCATGCCTCCTCAGGAAAAGTTCACATAGCAGTTGGTCATAGGATGGGGGGGGGCACCTCAGAGTGCTCCTTACATCTTACCTTAGCTCTTTTTACTATAATTTGTTCTTTGGGTGACACGTGACACATAGCAATGCAGAATATGGTATAGTTGGTTACAGTATTATCATAGTTGATCATGGGAGAATTTCATGAGAATTCCTTTTTATTTTTGATGTAATCTTTTTATTTTTCTTTGTTTTGATGTAGTTAATCTTTTTACCACATTGAGTTATGGTGTGGTAGCACGGAGCACAGTTGTACAACCTTCTTTTTTTTATTTTTATTTTTTCTGTGTATGAGTGTGCTGTCTGTATGTAGGTTTGTGCACCTGTCTTGTGCAATGCCGAGGAGGTCAGAAGAGGGTGACGGATTCTCCTGGAACTGGAGTTACAGACGGTTCTCAGCCACCATGTGGGTGCTGGGGATTGAACCCAGGTCATCTGCATGAGCAGTCAGTGCTCTTAACTGGTAGGCCATCTCTCCAGCCCCACAACCTTATTTTGTATGCAGGGTCTCATGGAACCCACGGTGGCCTCAAACTTACTATGTAGCAGAAGATGACCATCAACTTCTGGTCCTTTTGTCTTTGCCTCCCAAGGACTGGAATTATAGACATGTGCCATTGTTAGAACAAAAATGTAATTCAAATGGCAGGTTCAGGAAAGGAGACGACACTAAATTACCCTTCAGAGTGAGCTTCATTAGGAAAGAGAGTCTTGCAGTTTCAGGGGCTGGACACGGTCAAGCCTTGAAGTGGGAAAGCAATCAGGAGGGATACAGCATTGTACAAGAGATAGTGTGAGAGGCATTGATGGAGAGAGAGGAGGCCCCCCTCTGAACCTTAAGGAGTTGCATTGGAGGGCTGGAGAGATGGCCTAGTGGGCTCGTTCCCAGCACCCACATGGCGGCTGAGAACCGTCTTTAACTTCAGTTCCAGGGGAATCCGACGCCCTCTTCTGATCTCCAAGGCATTGCATGACATGGGTGCACCAACCTACATACAGACAGTACACTCATACACATAAAAAATAAAAATTAAAAAAAGGAGTTGCATTGGAAAGACCAGCCACCATGTATAGCATGACAGAGGTTCTGAAGGACCCCCCAAAACAAAGGGCAATGAGAAATTCCACACCATGTGATTAAGCCTGGTCTAAAAGTTAGGAAGGCACTGATCAAGATTTAAGGTTGTCTCCAGTCTAGGGAGCCTGGACTTAGAGCTGCAAGCAGGAGAAAGAGAACTTCCAGGACAGGGCGAGGCCTCCAGGGCGTGGCTTCACTTCTAAGGAAAAAAGGTAGTTGGAGGGTCTGTGATTCAGTTGCTACCACGCCCAATTTTATGTGGTTCTGGGGATTTCACCTGAGGGCCTTGTGCGTGACTCTACCAATGGAGTCCATGCCTAGCCAACATTTCCTTATATTGTATAATCACTTCCTGTATTATCATAGTTGGTCATGCTAGAATGCTGTGATGTTTAGTATTGATTGGCAGGATCTATAATCACCCTGGTGAGGAGCCTCTAGGGACACCCTTGAGGTATTATCTAGATCAGGTCAGCCTCTGGACACAGCTATGAGGTGTTATTTACATTAGGTTGGCTTCTGGGCATACCTGTAAGGGACTTTTTATTTATTTATTTATTTTTTTTTGGTCTTTTTGAGACAGGGTCTCCCTGTAGCCTCAGCTGTCCTGGAACTCACAAAGATCCGCCTGCCTCTGCCTCCGAAGTGCTAGGATTAAAGGCGTGTGCCACCATGCCCGACTTCTACTTGGCTTTTTAAAAATTTAATTTATTACCATGCGTGGTGGTGCATGCCTTTAATACCAGCATTTGGGGGCCTGGAGAGATAGCTTGGCAGTTAAGACCACCGACTGCTCTTACAGAGGACCCGGGTTCGATTCCCAGCACCCACATGGCGGCTAAGAACTGTATTTAACTCCAGTCCCAGGGGAATCCGACGCCCTCTTCAGATCTCCTCAGAATTGCACGACCGGGTGCACCAACCTACATGCAGACAGTACACTCATACACATGAAAAATAAAGAAATAAAAAATAATTAAATAATAATTAAAATTTTAAAAACAAAACAAAATACCAGCACTTGGGAGGCAGAGGCAGGTGGATCTCTGTGAGTTCAAGGCCAGCCTGGTCTACATAGACAGTTCCAGGACAGCTGGGACTACCGGGAAACCCTGTCTCAAAAGACCAAAAAAAATTTTTTTTAATTTATTATTGTTATTTTTTAAATTTATTATTTTTATTTTATGTGTATGAGTGTATTGCCTGCTTGTGTGTAAGTGTACTCATGTCATGCACTGTCCACGGAGGTCAAGAAGAGGGCATTGGATCTTGGAACTGGAGTTAGGGATGGTTGTTGGTTGGCATATGGATACTGGGAATTGAACCCAGGTCCTCCTCAAGAGCAGTCAGTGCTCTTAACTGCTGAACCATCTCTCCAGCCTATTTGGCTTTTTTATTAATGTCTTGCCCATTTCAATCAGAATGTCCTACAGAACATTTTAGTCACATATCTTGTGGAATGCTGTGCAGAGCCCAGGGCCTTACAATGGCTTATCCTTGGAAGTCTTTTGGGAAAGCTGCTGGCCAGGGTGGCTGATCTCCTTGCTGTCTGTCCCTGACCTCAGGTGACATATTTGCAAATGGAAGGGCCAGAGCAGTTACTTGCTACTTGGCAAGCAACACTTCCATTGAAACCAGCTTATATTTCCCAAGAGACTGTACCAGCGGGTGCCTCGTAAATATTTGTTGAGTAAAAAACTGCTATTTTCCAATCTTTTTCATAGTTTTTAGTTAAATGTGTTAATTTAAAAGAATTTTCCTCTTCACAGTTTCTGAAAGCTTCAACATTGAAGTTTATGCTTATGTGTGTATGCAAAATAACAGTTACAGGTGTTGAGCCTAGTCTTCCCCACTGCAAGTCTGTGTTTCACGATCTCTGTACTGATCACTATGCCCTCCCCCTTGTGTAAAGTCTGCTGGACCATCCTCAAAACACAACCTCCAATTAATTAATTATAGGCTGGGTGGGCAGCTCAGTGGGAGAGCACTTGTCTAGCATATACAAGAGTTTGGGTTTCATTCTCAACACTGGAAAAAAAAACAAAATAATTAATTACAAAGCTGTTAGTTTATGTTGTAACAAGTGAAAAATGGTTGCCATTCCTTCTTGATTTCTATAAATTGGTCAGGGCTCTGAGCACCAAAGGGTTAAAACACCATTCTGCTATTAAAAACAAAACAAAAGATTCTTTTGATAAACATAAAAAAATAGCCCTCAGAGGAAGGGGTTCTAAATTTGACTAAGATATATTTTACAAAATGTACAAAAAAAAAATCAATAAAAAATTGGGGGGTAGATTCCTGGGTATATACCCACAAGACTCATCTTACCACAGAGATACATGCACAGCCATGTTTATTGTAACTCTCTTCACAATAGCAAAGAGCTGGAACCAACCCAAGTGCCCCTCAATTGATAAGTGGATAGAGAAAATGTGGTACATCTACACAATGGAGTTCTATGCAAGTGGTAAAGAAAGATGACATCATGAACTTTGCAGGTAAATGGATGGAGCTAGAAGATATCATGCTGAGTGAAATAACACGGTCCCTGAAAAACAAAGGACAAATGGTATCCCTCATCTGTGGATGCTGGCACCAATTACCTAATTGTATGGCAAACTGAGCAACGTTAATGTGATCTGGAAAAAAAAAAAAGTTGAGTTATTCCAAAGAAAAAAAAAGTGGTCTGTAAGCTGGGTGTGGCGGTGCACGCTTTTGATCTCAGCACTGGGAGGTAGAAGCAGGTGGATTGTGAGAGTTCCAGGACAGCTGGGGCTGCAGTAGAAGAACCAGTCTCAAAAGAGAAAAAAAAAAATTTTTTTAAAAATTAAAAAAAATTGGATCTTGGGGCTGGGAGAGATGGCTCAGTGGGTTTAAGAACTAGATGCCAGCTGCTCTTGAACATGTCGGACCTGGTTCGATTCCCGCACCGCATGGTTGGCTAAGAAACCGTCTTTAACTCCAATCCAGGGGAAACTGACGCCCCCTCAGATCTCCACAGCATTGCACGAAACAGGTACAATCAACAAATACAGCAGACAGTTACAATCTCATAACACAATAGAAAATATTATTAAATAAGAAAGGACGGAGCTGTGGAGAGATGGCCTAGTGGTTTAAAGAGCTCCAACTGCTCTTGCAGAAGACCTGGTTCGAATCCCAGCAGCCCCTCACAATGCGGGCTTGAAGCAGCGTCTTCAAATCTCAGTTAAGGGAATCACAAATGCCTCTTCTGACCTCCATGGCATTGCAAGGTGACAATGGGTAGCAAAAAATCATCAATGCAGAACAGTACATTCATAACACATAAAAAAAATAAATAAAATTAAAAAAATTAAAAAATAAAAACAAAAAAAAAAACCTCATAAATACGCCCAGAAAGTTCAATATGGTTTTAAATGTTATTGTTATTATATATTAAATGTGTGTGTGTGCATGAGTGGAGGTCATCTACTCTGTGTGCATGAGTGGAGGTCAGAGGACACTTGTAGGAGTCCAGTTTCCTCATTCATATAGTGAGGTGACCTCTTGGGGACCAAAACTCAAGTTGACAGGCCTTGCCTGGCAAAACACTTTGCCCACCAGAAGCCATTCATTTGCCTAATGTGGTATTTAGTAAATTTAATTTATTTATTATATTTAATTGTATTTATGTTTAGATTTTCTGAGAACACCAAGGGCATTAACTATGTCAACTGATGAACCTGGCACTCACTGTGCTAAAGCACAAGAACTGCCCTTGCAAGTTATCAGCCTTTCTCTGCTCCCAAAAGTCTTCGGGATAGAAGGTGTGCAGTATCACCAGCTTCTAACATAGCTGTTGAGATTTTTTCGTTTGTTTTGTTTGTTTTGGTGATTTTCAAGACAGGGTAGCCCTGTCAGGCCAGGCTGGATGGACTGGCATCTGTAGAAAAGAACGCCTTGAACTCACCAAGAGGCTCGCCTTAACTTTTGCTCCTGTACTGGTGCTGAGGAATTAAAAGGTGGTACACCACAATGCAACGGATTCTAAATAGTTTTTATAATGATGTTCAGGTTCATATCTTTTCTCTTTGGTGCTGGAAATAAAACCCAGGGGTTACATTTTTTAAAAACAGTCCATTACTGGTATCATGGTTTTGGTGTTTATATCTATATATATATATTATTATATATATATATATTGTTAGTTTTTTTTAAAAAGATTCTATTTGGGGTTGCGAGAAAATGGTCGTCAAGTTAATAGAGACTGTTTTGCTAACTTCACAGGATCTGGGTTTGAACCATAGACTATCAATGGGCAGCTAACAACTATCTAATAAATCCATTCCAGGGATTTGACAAACCATCTTCTGGTTGTGTGCAGATGTTGCTGTGAACAAAATTTGGATAGTTATACAATGCTCGCAGAGCTCAAAACGTCCATGAAATTATGTTATTGATGAATTATGATAACAAATATTTAGAATAAGTACCTATAAATAAAAAGTACTCTTTAAAGGTCCAGTTCAGGGGGGATCTAGATATGCGACCTTCATTCTTTCTGGAGTTACCACCTATTAAGTGTTGGCATTTGACATGGGGGTTGCATCTTACATACTGATGTCATTTTGGGTGATGCATTTTTTTTCTCATTTACACTCTATGTAATAAATCTAAAATTTTAGAGAGTATTTACTTTTATTTAATTATTTAATGCGTATTTCTTGTGCGGTAGGGTCGCACAAAGCAGTTTTTTTCTAGGCAATATGAGAGTTTCTGGATTCTTTACTGGAAGTGGTCACATGATCTGTTGTGAGCATGTGTTGCTTTTGTGTTGGAGTTTTTATGAGATGTGGTACTAAATGTTATTAGAAAGATGGTTTTGATTGGTCGATCCTTCGTAAAGGAAAGATGGGCCAAGCACTTCTCTATTGGACTTTTAACTGGCTGCCTTGTTTTTTTTTTTTTGATTTTTTTTTCTTTTTTAGGGAAGTTATCAAGAAATTAAAAACCGACGAAGGTGTGTTGCTGAATATGTAAGTCAGGGTAGAGAGTTCAGTTAGCTGGTCTTACGGGATGGTCTTTAGCTTAAGAAGGCTGAGTAATTTGCCCAAGATTGTAGAACTGGTGATATTTGGGCCAGAGCCTTGAAGCTGGTTCAGAACTGGAGGTACCACTTGATCACACTGTCAAATGTCAGCCCTGTTGCTGCTGGGTCACATGAGAGGAGGCTGGAGAGAGCTCACCTCTGCCTGTACTAACTGGGAGGAAGGGTGTTATCTTTTTAAGGTTCTCACTGTTTCCATTTTTCCAGAAGTTTTAATGACTGTTAGAAAGGTTATCATTTATATTGAACGGAAATCTGCCTCCCCAAGGCTTCCATCGATCTTCACAGTACAAATTTTAAATCCTTTCCACAAGCGGTCCCCCAATATATAATGTGTGCCACCACCCAACCATGCTTCCTCCTCCATATGGTTTGTGGGAACCCTAGAAATAGGCCCTCTCATGGTTTCAAGCCCCCAGTGCAGCTGAGGACTATGGGAAGTTGGATGGGCTTGGCAGGACGGGCATATTAACTCAGGTAGCTCAAATAGCTCCTAGGTAGTGTTTAGAAGGATGGCTGAGGAATTCCCTGGGAACCACTCAGCATCCGTACCGTCCCTGGATTACAGACTTCATGAAACACACACATTGGCATAAGATATAACTGGTCCTCAAAGTAGGGAGCACGTGGGACTGGAACTCTCTATTCCAATTAATGAAGTGCCGTTTGTTACGCTGGAGGAGATGGCTACTAGCAGATTAACGAGCGGACCGCGTCTTTCACGAGGACCCGGGTTGCATCCACCACACCACACATGGCAGCCGATGAGAAGCCGTCTGAAATCCATTCAGGATGACCTCCAGTTCCAGGGGAATCCGAACCCTCTTCGGCGGACCTTCCGTGGTCGTCTGCATTGCATCAGGAGAAAGAAATGAGGTGACAGTAACCTTACATGCAGGACAGTACCATTGATCACATAGCAGAAAAAAAAAAAAAAAAAAAAAGAAAAGGCGTGTGCACCACGACGGCGCGACAAGTTCCGATTATTCTTTAGCGAGCGTAAGGTGGCACATGCCTTCATCTGGGGTACAGGGAGACCTGTCTTAGAAAAGACCAAAAAAAAAACAAAAAAAAAAAAAAGTATCCTATGCACTAAATCGAGTGATGCTTGAAATTCCAAAGCCTCAAAATAAGAGAAGATAGAAGGCTGAGGCAATTGAGAATGCCGCAAAGAAGTTCCTAGCAGAGGGATGAGGAGGGTGGTACCAGCCACCACGATCTCCTGATAGGTACAAGGACATATATAGTGAAGAAGTCGGAATGCATGGGTGTGGTTGCTTAGTGAGGGGATGGTATAGGAGTATTGATCAGGGCTGGCCCACACCCTTGGAGAGCTAGCAAGATAATGAGTTGGAGAAGCTCTTTAAGCATTGAATTTCAGTGTCTTCTCTGCCCCTTGTGCTTGGCTGACCTGTGGCACACTTGTCCTGTAAGCACAGGCTAAATAACCCTAAATGACAACAGTGATGATCGCTCCAAAGCTGGGGAGAACCTAGATNGCCTTATTTTCTTTTTAAAGTTCTACATATGTATTATATTGATTTTTTTTAAAAGATGTTGGAGGTTTTTGTTTACAGATAGTTGATTACAGGAGGTTCAGGCTTTCTGATTGGTAGTAAGACTAAACTCTTCAGGGACATGGGGTTCTGCTCCCAGCTTCAGGGTAGTTGGCAGCATCCAATATCCTTATTAGTTATATGCAGTGGCTGTAGAGATGAAGGAGCTGAGCACATTACAGATATATTCAAGCCTTTAGACCACTCCAGACTCAAGATTTGAAAGGTTTCCTACCATTGCCTCTTAACTTCCTCAAGAATGACTTTTCCTTATCTTGGGTGAGTCAGGGCTATGAAAACTGTTGCAGCCTGAGGTGTCCTAATGACCCTTTTTTGGCAGAGCATGATGTGGATACAATATCCTACAAACCACATTTTTCTCAGTTTTGCTTGGTGTAAGATGTAGGCATAATGCTCTTCAGAGCCATGGAGCATCTGAAAGATGAAAGCTGAAGAGTACTCCAGAGTGCTTTCTTCTAGAAAACCTACTGTGCATCAACAGAGACAAACCCAATGGTACAGAGTCAGGTAATACACATTTCTAGTGTGTCCTGGTCAATAACATCATGATACTCTGTATAAGAAAAATGTAAGTTTTTGTTCTCTTTGCTTAGTTAATGTATATTGATTGTTTTCCTTTATAAATGATAAATAGGGATGGCTTAGCAAAATCTTGTTCTCTAATGTAAACACTTCAGTGTGATTTCTTTTAACACAATGGTCCCATTTTTCTTCTATATTTTCATATCTGAGTTTAACTCATAGCACTTTTTGGAAATACTATGAATCATGGTCAAAGATAGGACCTTTCTAGAAATAATTCCATCAGCACTCTGAATAGTTTAAAGTTGTTGTTATTTTACAGAGTAGTTTGTCCCTTTGGAGAGGTGGAAAAACTTGCCTGAGGTCAGTATACTAGTCAGAGGAATAGACAGCCATGAAATAGATTGTGATACAGTGTGGGGAAGGAATTTCTAGAAGAAACAGCCAGGAACTATGCATACAAGGTAATCACAGTCCCCATGCTTGGCTTTGCCACTAAATTATGTTCATTGGGGTGCTTCTCACATTATTTTTAGAGCCTTTGTGCAAAACCTATCACTAAAGCCAGAGACGAGTTATTAGGAATATCTAATCCAAAGGAAATTTGGGAATTCTTAGAAAGTGCCGAAAAGATACTCTGAGCCAGAGCTGGTGGATAAGGTAACTTGTTGCACTGGTGATCTCGGTTTGGATGAATAATAAGACCAGACTGTTGTGGGTCTGTTGACCCTGAGGTGGAGAGGCTGAAGAGGGCACACATGCAGAGATGCTGGCTTCCCCCCATCAAATGAGCTGAAGAGCCAGCTGTGGAGTTGATGGCCCCACAACCAAGCATGCATGCAGGTAACAGCCTGGGAACCATGTCAGGTGGTACAAATCCATGGAAAATCCATTTATTCTATATAACAGGCAGTTTATATAGGTTTGGGTTGGGCAGCTGCTACATCACATGACATCACCTCCCAGTGGTCAATCTTAGACCTCCACACCATCACGAATCATCCCAGCTTATGGGGCATATTCAGAAAAGGGGTGTGCTGACAGGCAAGCTGATTCGTGACTTCTGAGCACATGCTAGCTAAAAACAGTGTGCCCTGCATCCTTTGCTCCCCTTAGTATGCTAAGCAAATTGGTAGCTTGCACACGCTCGATATGTCTGAGTACAGGATTGCTGTCCCTCAGACTGTGTAGTAATTAGAGAGGCTTCTTGGGCAAATCTGTGACTATCAGAGAAGGGCACTGACAGCATGTGCAGCATAAATGTGCAGGCCACCTGCCTTTAGATGCCTGTGCAATACTTTATAAGGCCAGTGCTTGGTTTTGCACTACTGTCTTAAAATTCTTTGAAGTTAACATTTCTGAGCCATATACTATGCCAGGTGTTATATAAACATGTTCTTATTCATGCTCGTATGTACAGATGTATATTTACATATGATATTTATGGTTGTCATATATTTTCATTAGTTCTTGCTGCAACCCAAGTGAGCTACTTTGTTTTATTATCCTCTTGCAGATGAGAATATTGGCAACCAAAGAGTTGAAGTGTCTTATCTTAGATGAGCTACAGAGATGGGATTAAAACCTATTCTCTTGGCCCCAGGCCAGTATCCTTCTGACTACTTCTTACTGCCTCCTTGGTAACTCTCCACTTGTCGTGAGTTTCCTAGGACACTTACCCTCTGAAAAGCATTATTGGCATGATTCCTTTGGCCGTGGGTCTGAGTGGCAGGAAGAGCCTTCCCCTGGTGTTGCACACAGCTTAGGTCTTCACTTCGGATTTCATGAGCTTCCTCCATGCACCCAGCACCACTGCAGGTACCAGGAGTGCATACCCTCCTTCTTAGCCAAGGTCCCTTCCTCTCCTCTCCCACTGTTAGTGCATTATTAGGCTGTCTGCCCAGTCTCCCTGGCTTCCTTGAGAAAAGCCCTGGTGAGGTCTTGGGCCAGTTCTGTAGCTTCAGGGTTCATATTCTATCTTTATGTATCTCAACCCTAACTGCCCATTTCTAAATTAGGGGTGTTAGAAGTTTTAAAAAAAATAAGACTCCATTCTGATGACAATGGCACATTTACTTTCCTAAGGAATATTTTTTTGCCTACCCAGAGGATGGGTTTTAAAAAAGTCCTTCTGGACCTGGTAGCATACACCTTTAATCCTAGCACTTGGGAGGCAGAGGCAGGCAGATCTCTGTGAGTTCAAGGTCAGCCTGGTCTACATAGTGAGTTCCAGGACAGCCAAAGCTACAGGGAGACCCTGTCTTAAAAAAACAAAAAAAAAAAAAAAAAAAAGGTATCCTATGCCCTCAAATGAGTGAGCTTGAAATTCCAAAGCCATCAAAATAAGGAAGATAGAAGGCTGAGTGAGATGCAAAGAAGTTCCTCAGCAGGGATGAGGAGGTGGTACCTCAGCCCCAGATCCCTGATAGGTACAAGGACATATATAGTGAAGAAATCGGAATGCATGGGTGTGTTGCTCTAGTGAGGGGTGGTATAGGAGTCATTGATCAGGGCTGGCCCACCTTGGAGAGCTAGCAAGATAAATGAGGAGAAGCTCCTTCTAGCATTGAATTTCAGCTGTCTTCTCTGCCCCTTGTGCTTGGCTAGACTGTGGCACACTTGTCCTGTAAGCACAGGCTAAATAACCCTAAATGACAACAGTGATGATCGCTCCAAAGCTGGGGAGAACCTAGATCCTGACCGGAAGGGAAGACTGGAAGGTAACAGAAGCAGTGAGCAGAAAAAAATCCCTTCCTTGTGTTCTAATGCCTGTGTTCAGGAACCATTCTTCAAATCCATGTAGGCCTGTGCTTGTCCTTGTTATTGATCACAGTGGTAAGAGGACCAGCCCAACCGTGCGTTTTAGGCCATTCAACCCTACAGGACATTGGGTATGGAGATGTAGCTCAGCTGTTATCATTTTCTTAACAGACATGAGGCCCAGGGTTTGATTCTCAGCACTGCATAAGTGAAGCATGATGGTACTCACTCGTTTTGCTCCCTGTAATTCCAACACAAGGTGAAGCAGGAAGATGAGATGTTCAAAGTCATTCTTAGCTACACACTGAATTCAAGGCCATCCTGGGCTATATGAGACCCTGTCTCAAAACAAAAACCCAGCATACTGGGCACATACTTGTGTGCGATGCTTTGCGCCCCATTTTCCTTTTAGGGATTTTTAGGAAAGAGGTATGAGTAGGACATTTTCTGTGCTGTTGGAAGAGGGTGCTGTTGGCTGGGCATTGGGACTGCCTGTGTTGGCTGTCTTGTTGTAAATATGCATGTGTAGCCCCAGAGGGCCCCCTGAGGGTACCCGCAGGATTTCCTCTCTCATCCTAGTGAAAAACTCCCCTTAGGTTTTACTCTCTACAGAACAGAGGTAAGCCCAGTAACATTAGCATCCCTCTGGATCTGGGGTCAAACCTTCAGCAGATCTCATCCTCTGTCTCTCAGTGGCTTGTAGTGATTAGCATACGTGAAAGAAGGCCCATCCAGATAAGGATCCTAAGGTGCACAATGGCTTCCCTTTCTTCCAGCCCTTCTTTGGCTGCACTTTCTGCTCACTTCCAGCCGGGAAGACTTTAGAAGTACAGGGCCTGGCCAGCCTTTTGCCACAGCCTCCCGAAAGCTCATGCGAGGGCTCCGGGGACAGGAGGCATTTCCCTTTAATAAGCTTCTCACACTACATTAAAGATAAAAGGGGAAGGGAAATATTTATATTCTGACAAAGCAGCGCTTCCCTTCAGGCTCTTGTTTTATTTATTAACTTGCTCTGTCCCTCTCTGTCTCTCTCTCTGTCCCTCTCTATCTCTCTCTCTGTCTCTCTCTCTGTCTCTGTCTCTCTCTCTGTCCCTGTCTGTCCCTCTCTGTCTCTCTCTCTGTCCGTCTCTGTCTCTGTCCGTCTCTGTCTCTGTCTCTGTCTCTCTCTGTCTCTCTCTCTGTCCTTCTCTGTCTCTCTCTCTGTCCGTCTCTGTCTCTGTCCCTCTCTGTCTCTCTCTCTCTCTCTCTCTCTCTCT
>VZQC01007398.1:4044569-4060711 GCA_009823505.1 Rhizomys pruinosus | reverse complement strand
ATCTGTTCTCTCTTGTCTCTATCTGTACTGTCTCTTATGTTTCTCTGTCTATCTGTCCTGTCTCTCTGTCTATGCTATCTCGTTCTTCTCTCTGTCAACTCTCTGTCTCTGTATCTCTATGTCTCTATCTCCCTCCTCTGTCCATTATACTGGTCCAATATTCGGTTCTCTTCTGTACCCTGTCAGCATAGCTCTGTCTATGTCTGTGTCTCTGTCTACTACTCTGTCTCTCTCTGTCTCTCTCTATGTCTCCATCCACTCCCCCGCCTCACCACCCCCCCCCCCTCTCTTGTCTCACCCTACTGTACTCTCTCTTGTATATATCTATATGTCACCTACCCCCTCACCCCCCCTGTCTCGTCTCTGTCCCTCTCTGCTATAGTCTCTCTGTCTCCTCTTGGCTCCTCTCTGTCCTCGTCTCTCTGTATGTCTGTCCTCTGTATCTCCATCTGTCTTCTCTGTCTCTCCTCCTGTCTCTCTCTGTCTCTCTCTGTCTCTCTCATGTCCTCTCTGTCTCTCTCTCTCTCTCTGCTCTCTCTCTTCCTCGTCTTCTCTGTCTTTCAGATTCCTCCCTGAATCCATCCTCCTCTTTTTTGGTTTTTCTTCTTTCTTTCCTTCATTTCTCTCTCTCTCTCTCCTGTCTCTCCTCTTTTTTGAGACAGGGTCTCCCTGTAGCCCCAGCTGGCCTGGAACTTGCTATGTCGACCAGGTAGCCTTGAACTCACAGAGATTTACCTGCCTTTGCCTCCCAAGCGCTGGGATTAAAGGTGAGGGCCACTGTGCCCAGCTAAGGAGCATTATTTCTTGCAGTAACAGAGCCCATGAGACATCTGTTGCAGTAACGGACATTACAATTTCAGGCTATCTCTTCTAGAGTCTGGGCAGATTATTGAGGAGTTAGTTGTCTGAACCTCCCCTCCTCCTAGGAGCATGCCTAGATTAGTGGGAAGAGGGCGACAGCATAATTTAACTCAGTAACATGTAAGAGTAGCAGCTCCTTTTCTTGTTTTGTTTTCGGATAATGACCTTTGTAAAAGAGTATAAAAGAGTTTAAAGTATTTATTTGTTTATTTGTATGTGTTGGGGGGTGAGCATGCCACTGTGTGTGTGTGTGTATGTGTGTGTGTATGTGTGTGTATGTGTGTGTGTATGTGTGTGTGTGTGTGTGTGTGTGTGTGTGTGTGTGTATGTGTGTGCGTGTCCAGAGGACAACTCGTGGGAGTTCCCTCATGTGGATCCTAGGCATGGAACTCAGGACTCGGGTGTGTGGTTTGGTGGCAAGTGTCTTTACCTCACCAGCCCTTACATTTTTTTAAATTACATTTGTTCATAAATTACAGTTTCAAATATAAGCAAAGCAAAGCAGCAGTGCCCAGCAAAGGTTAAGAACCTGGACTCCGGAGCTCAAGTCACTGGATTTGGGTCTTACCTCTACACTTACCAACCTGTGTCAGAGGCATCTCCATGCTTCAGTTTCCTCCCCTGTAAAACGGGAATGATGACTGTGTCCACACCTTCAGAATCAAATGATGCATAGGACGTACTTTAAGACAGTGTCTGACTCATAATGAGAATTAGCTATTGTTACTGCATCTAAAATAACCAGTGAGGAACAATTGACACATATATCCTAGACATGTACATATACCACGTGCATATATACATATAATAATTTTATAACAGGATATTATGCATGCTTTTAAAAAATAATTAATTGGGGCTTGAGAGATGGCCTAGCGGTTAAGAGTGCCGACCGCTCTTAGAGAGGACCCGGGTTCAATCCCCAGCACCCACATGGCGGCCAAGAACCGTCTGAAACTCCAAATCCAGGAGAACTCCAGTTCCAGGGGAATCCGACACCCTCTTCTGACCTCCGCGGGCATTGAACGACACGGGTGCACAAACCTACATGCAGACAGTACATTCATACACATACAGAAATAAATAAAAAATTTAAAAAAAAGAGAATGGACTCTCACAAGTTTAAAAAAATAATTAAAAAATAAAAAATAATTAAAAGCAGGACTGGCAAGATGGCTCAGTGGCTACAGGCACTTGCTGCACAAGCCTGGTGACCTGAGTTTGATCCTTGGGACTCCTGTAAAGGTGGAAGGAGAGAATGGACTCCACAGAGTTGCCCTCTGAGCTCTGTGGCACACGCATGCCACCCCCGATCGTACACGCCCACACATAATAAACAACAACAAAAACCCTTTGGGTTTATCTGAACATTAACAGAAGAAATAAACTAATCTGAAATTAATGAACCTTAAATATTCTCAAATGTAAAGACATATTAGTTTTTTTTGTTTGTTTGTTTGTTGTCTTTTTGAGACAGGGTTTCCCTGTAGCTACAGCCAGCCTGGAACTTGACATGTAGACCATCCTAGGCTGGCCTCCATTTCACAGAGATCCACCTGCCCCTGAAGTGCTGACATTAAAGGCAGGTGCCACCACACCCAGCTCTATTCTCCCCCCACCTGCCCCAATAATACATTAGCCCTTAAAATATCATCCCAGTACACTGGAGAGATGGCTCAGCAGTTAAGAGCACCTACTGCTCTTGCAAAGCAACCAAGTTCGGTTCCCGGCACGTATGTCAGATGTCTCACCAATGCCTGTAACTCCAGCTGCAGGAGCAGCCAAACACCTCTAGCTTTAAAGGGTATGACCTGAAATGTGTACATACTCCTACACAGACATAAGCATTTTTTTTAAATCTTGGAAAAAATATCAGCTGGGCTTGGTAGCACATGCCTGTAATCCCAGTACTTGGCACTCAGGAGGCAGAGGCAAAGGGATCTCTGTGAGTTCAAGGCCAGCCTGGTCTACATAGTGAGTTCCAGGATAGTTGGGGCTACAGGAAGATCCTGTCTCAAGAAAAAAGAAAAAGAAAAAAAAATTAAAAAAAGAAAAAGTATCGTTCCAGGTTAGAAAACAAAATAATGACACAAAATAAATTTATGAAAGTGAATGGAAGTAGGGTGTGGCGATGAGCACCTGTGACCCCAGCTTTTGGAAGGCAGAGGCAGGAAGACTTGTGGCAGCATGGTCTACTTGGTGACTTCTAGGCCAGCAAGGCCTACATAGTGAAACTGGTTCAAAAAAGGAGGGGAGGGTTGCGAGGGGAGATAGTTCAGCAGCTTAGAGCACTTATTGCTCCTGTAGAGGACCTGGGTTCAATATCCAGCACTCACATGGTTGCTAACAACGGTCCTTAACTCTAGATCCAGGGGAATCTGACATCCTCTCCTGGCCTCCAAGGGCATTGCATGTACACAGTGCACTTAAATACATGCAGACAAACACTCATACACATAAGATAACAATAAATAAAAACCAGTCCCAGGCATGGGAGTGTACCAATCTCAGCATTCAGGAGGCAGAGGCAGGAGATCTCTGTGAGATTGAGGCAGCCTAGTCTACATAGAGAGTTCCAGGTTAGGTGAGGCTACAGGGAGACCCTGTCTCAAAAATAAAATAAAATAATAAAAGAAAAGAAAAAAGCCAGGTGTGATGGCAGAGGCCTTTAATCTGAGCACTCCAGAGGCAGAGGCAGGCAGATCTCTGTGAGTTCAAGGCCAGCCTGGTGTACATAACGAGTTCCAGGACAGCTGGGACTACAGAGAGACCCTGTCTCAAAAAGACCAAAATAAATAAATAAATAAATAAATAAATAAATAAATAAATAAATTTAACACAGACACTCACATAAAATAAAACCAAATAAAAATCCTATGGAAATTTGGGCTGGTGGTTTGGACCAACCTGTTGCCCGGTGATGAGATGACTCTGTGATCTGTTTTTTAAATTTTTTATTTATTTATTTTTATGTGTATGAGTGGTTTGGCTACAGGTATCTAAGAGTGCCCATGCATGCAGTGACAGAAAAGACCAGAAGACAGTGTCAGATCCACTGGAACTAGAGTTACTGACTGTTGTTAGTAGCCATGTGGGTGCTAGGAACCAAACCCAGGTCCTCTATAGGAGCAGCCCGTGCTCTTAGCAGCTGCTGCATCTCTCCAGCCCCATTGGCGCTTTCTAGTTTCTGTCCCCAATTTTGATGCTTCTATGATTTTTAATTTGTTTGAGTTTCTAGCATCTAAACTCTGATTTGCATTCATTTATTCTCCAGAGGTTTGGTCCTCATTCTATATTTAATTGGATTCAATGTTTACTGCTAATTCTTTTATCACAGCTTTCACATTACTAATTCTCTAATTTGGGCAATTTCTTGACTAGTTGTATTAATCATCAAGCAGCTTTTTTCCCCTTTTCTTCCTCATTGAGAAGGCTCCTGGGTGCTTCATTCCCAAATTCTCTCATATTTGAGAATGCCTGCGTATAATTTCTCTGTGTGGAATGACTATTTCTGAGTGCAATGTTCTCTCCCTATTTTATTTATATTCATTATTATGTTGGCATACAGATAATCATTGTACTTTGCTCATATTTATTCCCCATTGCCCTCTCTTGTTCTGCTTCTCTCTTCCCAGTGCTTCCCCTCCCCCCAATAATTCTGCTTCTGTTTTCATGTCTTGTGTGTATGTATGCATATATATTTTTATATACATAAATCATATGTGTACAGATACATATGTAGTTAAGGCTTAGGTCCTGCATATGAAAGGAAACATATTTGTCTTTTTCTCTCCCATTATCTTCTGTTCCCCACCTCCTTCCTCCTCCTCTTCCTCCCCCACTTCTTCCTCCCTTTCCCTCTTTTCCTCTTCTGCTTTAGACTGGGTTTCATATGTCCCAGGCTAGCTTGGAATTTTCTCTGTTGTCAATGATGACCCTGAAATCCCAATCCTCCTGCCTCTCAGGTCCAAATGGATTACACACATGTACCACCACGCCTGGGTTTTGAGATGTTCTTTTCTGTGCCTCTTTTTTTCTTAATTATACGGAGGTGATGATAGTTTGGTTCTTAACTATATTTTTATTTCCTGGTTTCTCTTTTTTATATCATACTTTTACTTATTTACTTATTTATATATTTTTCAGTATTAAGCTTACTGTGTTTGTCCCCGGGGGTGAGGAACGAGGCAGAAAGATATTCATATTTCTGATAGCCATGGTGTAGCTGTGAGTTTAGAAAACAAACAGATCCAAACCTATCCACTCCAGATGAGGAATTTAGGTATCAAGTGCTGAGAGTTTAGAAGAGGGAGAAGTGATGAAGCGTTGCTGGCTGGCTTCAATGCTCACAGACCTGAGAGACAAAGTAAGCAGCATTTCAGTCATTCTTCTGTCTATGGAAGCTGTGAAGGGAGGGTAGCTGGGAGGCAGCTGGCATCATAGTGTGGATGGGAACCACCCCAAGGAGGGTTGACAAGTCTTCAGTATAACTCTAGCTCTGTGACCTTGGGCTCTGTGAGCAGAATTCCTCACTTGTAACAAGAATGAGCCATTTTATGACATTGTTAATGAAGATTAAATGAGAATCTGTCTAAAGGGCCAGGCAATTAACACAGTGATTAAAAAAAAAATGGTATTCCAAAAAATAAAAATAAAAATAAAGGAGCCAGGTGTGATGACGCATGCCTTTAATCCTAGCACTCAGGAGGCAGAGGCAGGCAGATCTCTGTGAGTTCAAGGCCAGCCGTCTACAGAGTGAGTTCCAGGACAGCCAGAGCTACAGGGAGACACTCTCAAAAAGACAAAGAAATAAATAAATAATATAAAAATGGTCTGGAGCTATATCTCAGTGGTGGAGTGCTTGGCTAGTGTGTATAAGGCCATAGGTTTAATCCCTAACACTGCAAAAATTAGATAACTAATTAAAAAAAATTCTACATGCTAATTATTACTGTGGGAGTCCCGTGAATCCCTAATTCGACTATGAGGTCTTAGAGGGAGGGCGTGGCATCTGTCCTCATCTGAGGGGTGCTGGCCCGTAATCCCAGGAGGGGGAGGTGGCAATAGGAGGGCTGGGAGTTCGAAGCCAGCCTGGGCTATACTGTCTCACTTTTTAAAAGCGGGGGGGACTGGAGAGATGGCTCAGTGGCTAAGAGCACTGGCCCTTCTTGCAGAGGACCCAGGTTTGGTTCCCAGTACCCACATGGAAGCTCACAATGGTCTGTGACTCCAGTTCCAGGTTACCCAGAGCCCTCTTCTGGTTTCCCATGGGCACTGCACACTCGTGGTGAGTTTATCTACATGCAGCCAAAATTCATATGCATAAAATAAAAATAAAATGTTTTTAAGTCTGGAGTCCAGATAACTTTACTGTATCAATTTTATTGTATTTTTTGCAAATACCAGACAATCTAACTCATAGGTTAAATCCAGACTGATATCTAGTTTTGTACAGTCTGTGACTAAGAATGTCATTGGCACCTTTAAATATTTGTAAAAAATTAAAAAATAATAGTTTGAGACACCTGAAAAGTCTATGAAATTATAATTTCAGAGTCTATGAATATAGTTTCACTGGAATACAGTCACCCTAAATCATTTATGTATGGAGTATGGCAAGCTTTTCCTATAAAAGGCGAGATAGTAAATATTTCAGGTATATTGTATTTTTGTCTTCTGTGGCATCTGTTCAGCTCCATCAGTGCGACACAAAAGCTGCTATGGCTAGTAACATTGGGAGCGAATACCTGAGCAACCATATTCTGTGAATAAACAGATGGGTTCCTACACAGCTGGCTAGCTCTCCTGGAGTCTAGGGACATCAACCAACCAGTGTTAGAATTTCTATCAAGTCTTTTCATTTCTTTGAGTCTGGTTGTCTAGGAAACAAAAGAGTTGATCTAGATATTGGAAGGTTTATTTATTTATTTATTTCACTTTAATTAAAATCCATTTATTTAATACTTCAGTTGTAGGCAATTAGAATTCAAATCAAAGCCGGGCGTGGTGGCGCACGCCTTTAATCCTAGCAGTTGGGAGGCAGAGGCAGGAGGATCTTTGTGAGTTCAAGGCCAGCCTGGTCTACAGAGCGAGTTCCAGGACAGCTGGGGCTACAGGGAGACCCTGTCTCGAAAAGACAAAAAAAAAAAAATTGCACTTGTGGGGCTGGAGAGATGGCTCAGTGGTTAAGAGCAGTGACTGCTCTTGCAGAGGACCTGGGTTCGATTCCCAGCACCCACATGGCGGCTAAGAACCGTCTTTAACTCCAGTTCCAGGAGAATCCCATGCCCTATTCTGACCTCCACAGCATTGCATGACAGGGGTGCACCAACCTACATGCAGGCAGTATAGTCATACACATAAGAAGTAAAAATAGGGGCTAGAGAGATGGCTCAGCAGTTAAGAGCACTGACTGCTTTTGCAGGGGACACAGGTTCAATTCCCAGCACCCACATGGCAGCTAAGAACCATCTTTAGTGCTGGGCATGGTGGCACATGCCTTTAATCCCAGCACAAGAGGCAGGTGGATCTCTGAGTTCAATGCCAGCCTGGTCTACAAAGTGAGCTCCAGGCCAGCTGGGGCTAAAGGGAGATCCTGCCTTCAATCAATCAATCAATCAAATTAAAAAAAAATTGTGTTTGTGCTGGGTGTGGTGGTACATGCCTTTAATCCCAGAACTTAGGAGGCAGTGGCAGGTGCCTCTCTGAGTTCAAGGTTGGCCTGGTCTACATAGTGAGTTCCAGGCCAGTTGGAGCTACAAGGAGTCCCTTTCTCAGAAAAACAAAAANCCTCTCCCCTTCTGTCTCTCTGTCTCCATTTCAGGGGCTAGGCATTTCTGGTCCTTCTCTCTTTTAGTGATTTATTTTGTGGGTGAGTGTCAGTGGCAAGGAAATCTGAGAGTCCTTTTCAAAGGGAGGGACTGTAGGTGTGCCATTCCCAGGTGACGCAAAATAGCTGTTTCTCTGTCCTGGTTAAGTTGTGTCATTTCAAATGAAGCCGCTTCATTCTGGCAAACTGTTCAGAGGCTTGGTGGCCTGGATGTGCAGCTGAGTGCGCTGGAGACTTGGACCAGTCTCGCTCTCTTGTGGGTTTTCTTCTCTCACAGCAGTGGCTCCTTCAGGAGTTTCTTTTCTTCTTTGTTCTTTTTTTTTTTTTGGTATTTTTTCTTTTTTTTTTTTTTTGAGACAGGGTCCCCTGTAGCCCCAGTGGCCCTGGACTTGCTATGTCGACCAGGACGCCTTGAAACTCACCGAGATTACCTGCCTCTTGCCCCCACACGGCTGGATTAAAGGGAGGGCCACTGTGCCAGCTAAGGACGCATTATTTCTTGCAGTAACAGAGGCCCATTGAGACATCTGTTGCAGTAACGGACATTACAATTAACAACGGCTACCCCTCTCCTCTAGAGTCTGGGCAGATTATTGAGGAGTTAGTTGTCTGAACCTCCCCTCCTCCTAGGAGCATGCCTAGATTAGTGGGAAGAGGGCGACAGCATAATTTAACTCAGTAACATGTAAGTAGCGGCGTCTTTTCTTGTTTTGTTTTCGGATAATGACCTTTGTAAAAGAGTATAAAAGAGTTTATTAAGTATATCTTATTTGTTTATTTGTATGTGTTGGGGGGGTGGCATGCACTTGTTTGTTTGTGTGGTGTTGTTTGTGTGTGTCTGTGTGTTGTAGTTGTGTGTTGTGGTGTGATGTGTGTGTGTGTGTGCTGTGTGTTGTGATGTGTGTGCAGTGTCCAGAGGACAACTCGTGGGAGTTCCCTCATGTGGATCCTCGGCATGGACCACTCATGGCACTCGGGTGTGTGGTTTGTTGGCAAGTTGTCTTTACCCTCACCAGCCCTTACCATTTTTTTAATTAATTTGTCCATTAAAATCTACAGTTTCAAATTAAGCACAACGCAACAGAGCAGTGCCCAGCAAAGGTTAAGAACCTGGACTCCGGAGCTCAACGTCACTGGATTTGGGTCTTACCTCTACACTTACCAACCTGCTCGTCAGAGGCATCTCCTGCTCAGTTTTCCACCTGTTAAAAACGGGATACTGCGACTGTGCTCCACACCCTTTCAGAATCAAATGATGTGATAGGACGTACTTTAAAGACAAGTCAGCCTGACTCATAACTGAGATTAGCTATGTTTACTGCATCTAAAATAAACCGTGAGGAACAATTGACACATCGATATCAGCCTGTAATATACCACTGCTATTACATATAATAATTTATAACAGGGGATCTATTATGCATGCTTTTAAAAAATAATTATTGGGTGCTTGAGAGTGGCCTAGCGGTTAAGAGTGCCGACCGCCTTGAGAGGACCCGGGTTCAATCCCCAGCCCCACTGGCGGCCCAAGAACACGTCTGATAAACTCAACTCCAGGAGAACTCCCAGTTCCAGGGGAATCTCGCACCCTCCTTCTGACCTCCGCGGGCATTGACACGCCACGTGGTGCACAAACCTACATGAGACCAGTACATTGATACAACATCAGAATAAATAAAATAAAAAAAAAAGAGAATGGCTCTCCCAAGTTTAAAACATAATTAAAAAATAAAAAATAATTAAAGCCGGCCTGGCAAGATGGTCCGTAGGCTACAGGGCACTTGCTGCACAAGCCTGGTGACTGAGTTGATCCTTGGGACTCCTGTAAAGGTGGAAGAGGAGAATGGACTCCACAGAGTTGCCCTCTGAGCTCTGTGGCACACGCATGCCACCCCCGATCGTACACGCCCACACATTATAAACAACAACAAAAACCCTTTGGGTTTATCTGAACATTAACAGAAGAAATAAACTAATCTGAATTAAGAACCTTAAATATTCAACATCGGAAAGCACATATTAAGTTTTTTTTTTTTGTTGTTTGTTGTTGTCTTTTTGGACCGGGTTTCCCGTAGCTACAGCCAGCCTGGAACTTGACACATGTAGACCATCCTAGGCTGGCCTCCTTTCACAGAGCTCACCTGCCCCCTGAAGTGCTGACATTAAAGGCACAGGTGCCACCACACCCAGCTCTATTCTCCCCCCACCTGCCCCAATAATACATTAGCCCTTAAAATATCATCCCAGTACACTGGAGAGATGGCTCAGCAGTTAAGCACCTACTGCTCTTGCAAAGCAACCAAGTTCGGTTCCCGGCCCGTATGTCAGATGTCTCACAATGCCTGTAACTCCAGCCGCAGGAGCAGCCAAACACCTCTAGCTTTAAAGGGTATGACCTGAAATGTGTACATACTCCTACACAGACCTAAGCATTTTTTTTTTTTTTAAATCTTGGAAAAAAAATATAGTGGGCTTGGTAGCACATGCCTGTATCCCAGTACTTGGCACTCAGGAGGCAGAGGCAAGGATCTCTGTGAGTTCAAGGCCAGCCTGGTCTACATAGTGATTCCAGGATAGTTGGGGCTACAGGAAAGATCATGCTCAAGAAAAAAGAAAAAGAAAAAAAAATTAAAAAAAGAAAAAGTATCGTTCCAGGTTAGAAAACAAAATAATGACACAAAATAAATTTATGAAAGTGAATGGAAGTAGGGTGTGGCGATGAGCACCTGTGACCCCAGCTTTGGAAGGCAGAGGCAGGAAGACTATGTGGCAGCATGGTCTACTTGGTGACTTCTAGGCCAGCAAGGCCTACATAGTGAAACTGGCTCAAAAAAGGAGGGGAGGGTTGGGAGGGGAGATAGTTCAGCAGCTTAGAGCACTTATTGCTCCTGTAGAGGACTGGGTTCAATATCCAGCACTCACCTGGTTGCTAACAACGGGTCCTTAACTCTAGATCCAGGGGAATCGACATTCTCTCTGGCCTCCAAGGGCATTGCATGTACCGTGCACTTAATCATGCCGACAAACACTCATACATGCATAAGATAACAATAAATAAAAACCAGTCCCAGGCATGGGAGTGTACCAATCTCAGCATTCAGGAGGCAGAGGCAGAATCTCTGTGAGTGAGGTCAGCCTAGTCTACATAGAGAGTTCCAGGTTAGGTGAGCTACAGGGAGACCCTGTCTCAAAAATAAAATAAAATAATAAAAAGAAAGAAAAAAGCCAGGTGTGATGGCAAGAGGCCTTTAATCTGCACTCCAGAGGCAGAGGCAGGGCAGATCTCTGTGGTTCAAGGCCCGCCTGGGTGTACATAACGAGCTCCCGGACAGCTGTGGGACTACAGGGAGACCCTGTTCAAAAAGACCAAAATAAATAATAAATAATAAAATAAAAATAATAATTTACCACAGACACTCCACATAAAATAAAACCAAATAAAAATCATGGAATTTGGGCTGGTGGTTTGGACCAACCTGTTGCCCGTGATGAGATGACTCTGTGATCTGTTTTTTAAATTTTTTATTTATTTATTTTTATGTGTTGAGTGGTTTGCCACAGGTATCTAGGTGCCCATGCATTTGCAGTGACAGAATAGACCAGAGACAAGTGTCAGATCCACTGGAACTAGAGTTACTGACTGTTGTTGTAGCCATGTGGGGTGATGGAACCAAACCCAGGTCCTCTATAGGACAGCCGTGCTCTTAGCAGCTGCTGCATCTCTCCAGCCCCATGGCGCTTTCTAGTTTCTGTCCCCAATTTTGATGCTTCTATGATTTTTAATTTGTTTGAGTTTCTAGCATCTAAACTCTGATTTGCATTCATTTATTCTCCAGAGGTTTGGTCCTCATTCTATATTTAATTGGATTCAATGTTTACTGCTAATTCTTTTATCACAGCTTTCACATTACTAATTCTCTAATTTGGGCAATTTCTTGACTAGTTGTATTAATCATCAAGCAGCTTTTTTCCCCTTTTCTTCCTCATTGAGAAGGCTCCTGGGTGCTTCATTCCCAAATTCTCTCATATTTGAGAATGCCTGCGTATAATTTCTCTGTGTGGAATGACTATTTCTGAGTGCAATGTTCTCTCCCTATTTTATTTATATTCATTATTATGTTGGCATACAGATAATCATTGTACTTTGCTCATATTTATTCCCCATTGCCCTCTCTTGTTCTGCTTCTCTCTTCCCAGTGCTTCCCCTCCTCCCCCAATAATTCTGTTCTGTTTTCATGTCTTGTGTTGTCTGTATGCATATATATTTTTATATACATAAATCATATGTGTACAGATACATATGTAGTTAAGGCTTAGGTCCTGCATATGAAAGGAAACATATTTGTCTTTTTCTCTCCCATTATCTTCTGTTCCCCACCTCCTTTCCTCCTCTTCCTCCCCCACTTCTTCCTCCCTTTCCCTCTTTTCCTCTTCTGCTTTAGACTGGGTTTCATATGTCCCAGGCTAGCTTGGAATTTTCTCTGTTGTCAATGATGACCCTGAAATCCCAATTCTCCTGCCTCTCAGGTCCAAATGGATTACACACATGTACCACCACGCCTGGGTTTTGAGTGTTCTTTTCTGTGCCTCTTTTTTTCTTAATTATACGGAGGTGATGATAGTTTGGTTCTTAACTATATTTTTATTTCCCGGTTCTCTTTTTTATATCATACTTTTACTTATTTACTTATTTATATATTTTTCAGTATTAAGCTTACTGTGTTTGTCCCCGGGGGTGAGGAACGAGGCAGAAAGATATTCATATTTCTGATAGCCATGGTGTAGCTGTGAGTTTAGAAAACAAACAGATCCAAACCTATCCACTCCAGATGAGGAATTTAGGTATCAAGTGCTGAGAGTTTAGAAGAGGGAGAAGTGATGAAGCGTTGCTGGCTGGCTTCAATGCTCACAGACCTGAGAGACAAAGTAAGCAGCATTTCAGTCATTCTTCTGTCTATGGAAGCTGTGAAGGGAGGGTAGCTGGGAGGCAGCTGGCATCATAGTGTGGATGGGAACCACCCCAAGGAGGGTTGACAAGTCTTCAGTATAACTCTAGCTCTGTGACCTTGGGCTCTGTGAGCAGTTCCTCACTTGTAACAGATGAGCCATTTTATGACATTGTTAATGAAGATTAAATGAGAATCTTAGCAAATAAAAAGGAAAAAAAAAAAAAAAAAAAAAAAAATAAAAAAAAAAAAAAAAAAATAAAATAAAAATAAGGAGCCAGGTGTGATGACGCATGCCTTTAATCCTAGCATCAGGAGGCAGAGGCAGGCAGATCTCTGTGAGTTCAAGGCCCAGCTACAAGAGTGAGTTCCAGGACAGCCAGAGCTACAGGGAGACACTCTCAAAGAAAAAGAAATAAATAAATATATAAAAATGGTCTGAGCTATATCTCAGTGGTGGAGTGCTTGGCTAGTGTGTATAAGGCCATAGGTTTTAATCCCTAACACTGCAAAAATTAGATAACTAATTAAAAAAAATCTACATGGCTAATTATTACTGTGGGAGTCCCGTGAATCCCTAATTCGACTATGAGGTCTTAGAGGGAGGGCGTGGCATCTGTCCTCATCTGAGGGGTGCTGGCCCGTAATCCCAGGAGGGGGAGGTGGCAATAGGAGGGCTGTGGTTCGAAGCCAGCCTGGGCTATACTGTCTCACTTTTTAAAAGCGGGGGGACTGGAGAAGATGGCTCAGTGGGGTAAGAGCACTGGCCCTTCTTGCAGAGGACCCAGGTTTGGTCCCCGTACCCACATGGAAGCTCACAATGGTCTGTGGACTCCAGTTCCAGGTTACCCAGAGCCCTCTTCTGGTTTCCCATGGGCACTGCACACTCGTGGTGAGTTTATCTACATGCAGCCAAATTCATATGCATAAAAAAAATAAAAAATGTTTTTAAGTCTGGAGTCCAGATAACTTACTGTTCAATTTTATTGTATTTTTGCAAATACCAGACAATCTAACTCATAGGTTAAATCCAGACTGATATCTAGTTTTGTACAGTCTGTGACTAAGAATGTCATTGGCACCTTTAAATATTTGTAAAAATTAAAAATAATAGTCTTGAGCACCTGAAGTCTATGAAATTTAATTTCAGAGTCTATGAATATAGTTTCACTGGAATACAGTCACCCTAAATCATTTATGTATGGAGTATGGCAAGCTTTTCCTATAAAAGGCGAGATAGTAAATATTTCAGGTATATTGTATTTTTGTCTTCTGTGGCATCTGTTCAGCTCCATCAGTGCGACACAAAAGCTGCTATGGCTAGTAACATTGGGAGCGAATACCTGAGCAACCATATTCTGTGAATAAACAGATGGGTTCCTACACAGCTGGCTAGCTCTCCTGGAGTCTAGGGACATCAACCAACCAGTGTTAGAATTTCTATCAAGTCTTTTCATTTCTTATCTGAGTGTTGTTAGGCAAAAAGATTACTTATCTTTTTTATATTTATTTATATTTATTTATTCACTTTAATTTAAAATCCATTTATTTAATATTCAGTTGTAGGCAATTAGAATTCAAATCAAAGCGGGCGTGGTGGCGCACGCCTTTAATCCTCGCAGTTGGGGCGCGAGCAGGAGGTCTTTGTGAGTTCAAGGCCAGCCTGGTCTACAGAGGCGAGTTCCAGGAACAGCTGGGCTACAGGGAGACCTGTCTCGAAAAGACAAAAAAAAAAAAAAAAAAAAAAAAAAAAAAGATTTCAAATCAAGCTGAAAGTACTTATTCTAAAGGTAGGCAGAAGGCCACAGAAATGAAGGCAAGCAGACAGTACAGGTGTAGAGAAGACAGGTGTCAGTGCAGAACCTGGGCTCCACGTGGCAGGAACCAGTGGATAGTCTCAGGATACTGTGGTCTTAGTTGACCTCTGACTAGTCTCAAGACTACTGTGATTGGATTTCTGACATGTTTCTAGCCTAACTTAGATTTGTTTAAAAAGACTCCCCCCCCATTGTTTTATCCAACAGGGAGCAATAATTCCCCAAAGCCAGATGAGGAGCTATGACCAGAAAAAGAGGCAATGGAGCTGAACAGGTGAAGCAAGATGACAGATGCCTAGGAGAGCAAAGGGCATGGTTGTTTAAATGCCAGACACTGGAGCATGAGGAACCAACCCTGATTTTCTAGTCCTTTGGTCACTCTCTCAGTAATACCCAACTTGAAGCCGGGCGTGGTGGCGCACGCCTTTAACTCCTAGCACTTGGGAGGCAGAGGCAGGCGGATCTTTGTGAGTTCAAGGCCAGCCTGGTCTACCGAGTGAGTTCAGGACAGACTGGGCTATGGAGACCCTGTCTCGAAAGACAAAAAAAAAAAAAAAAAAAAAAAAAAAAAAAAAAAATGTAATACCCAACTTGTGAGTGGCATTTTGGAGGATACACACACACATACACACACACACACACACACACACGTATAAAAATATCTATGTGTGTGTATACATAATGACCTGTGGGAAAGGGCATTTGGATTTTATTCAAGAAGACCTGGGAAAAGAATTGTATTCCCTTTTAATTTGAGTCATTAAACTGTATCCGGGCAAATGATCATTACAGGAGAGATGTTAAGTAATTCTCTAATTATATGTATTGCACTGTGGGCAGAGGATTCTGGACAAGTGACTTTTCTCACATGTCAAGGGGCAGAGCTAAAAGCAGGACTTCTCTTCCTGAGTAACTGTTCTGAACTTGCTGCTTAGCAACCATGGCCCCAGTTCAAGAGCAGCTACTCTGAGGAGCCTTGTGCCTGGCTCCCCACTAACTATGAACTTCTCAAGGGCAGGAACCTGGGTCCTGTTCCTCTCTGTCTCCCTGGGGCTTGCATGGTGGTAGATACACAGCAAACAGTGTGGCACATGACACACAGACGCACAGTGAGAGCCTGCTGTGTAGCTTCATTGATGAAGCTGAGGCTGTCTGTGTCCACTTCAGATGAAGATGAGATGTTGTCAGCAAAGCCTGGTCTTGGGGAATAGAAAGAGCAAAAGGATTCAGAGGCTTTTGCTAACAGGAGATTGAGCCCCAAGTTCCCTTGTGCTCACATTGGATGACTTATCCGTCTCAATGTGTACATTATTACTTTTGGTACATAATGAAACATTATGACCTCACAAAGCAAACCAGTAAGTGTAATTGTCTCCATTCATCTCTCCCCCTTTCTATGGGTGGAAAAAAAGCTAGCCTGAGCCTTGACGTTTGTTCAGAAGGAAATGTTTATAGAAATTTGTCTTCAATCGAGTACTCCCACGTGTGTGCATTCATTGTTTAGGAAAACTCAGCAGCGTGCTTGACTTACCTTTGAAGGCTGGTGCCCAGGCCTTGACTCAGCTGTCTCCCATTCTGATCTGGCTCTAGGGTCAAAGCAGGTTTGAGAGAGAGAGAGAGAGAGAGAGAGAGAGAGAGAGAGAGAGAGGAGAGGGAGAGGGGAGAGGGAGAGGGAGAGGGAGAGGGAGA
>VZQC01007398.1:4005158-4035152 GCA_009823505.1 Rhizomys pruinosus | reverse complement strand
GCCTTTGCCTCCCAAGTGCTAGGATTAAAGGCGTGCACCACCAAGCCCGGCAGCAATACTCTTTTGTATTCCCCTTTCTAATACCCTGGCTCACTCAGTATGGCTATTTATGACAGAGCCAAAGAAATAGGGGAAAGAACATGTGGGAATTTTCTAGAAAGAGTTAGAGAATAAATGATCAGCACTGACCTGGACACTCTTTCCCTAAATGCTGAAGACCAGCCTGGCTTATTGTTAGATTCCTAGTGTCTATCACTTAGGAAATCAATAGATTCTCATTAAATTTGCTCTGGATCGAACTGAAATTTAAAAGCACTTCTGGGGCTGGAGAGATGGCTCAGTGGTTAAGAGCACTGACTGCTGTTACAGAGGACGGGGGGTTCAATTCCCAGCACCCACGTGGCAGCTAAGAACCGTCTTTAGTGCTGGGCACGGTGGCATATGCCTTTAATCCTAGCACTCGGGAGGCAGAGGCAGGTAGATCTCTGTGAGTTCAAGGCCAGCCTGGTCTACATAAGGAGTTCCAGGCCAGTGGAGGCTAAAGGAAGACAGACCCTGTCTCAAAAACAAACAAACAAACAAACACACACACAAACAAACAAACAAAAGCACTTCTACACACATAAAAGGACTTTAAGGAATGGCAATCTTTTGAAAGGGAGCCTTAGGTAGAATGGATTAGAGCACATCAATCAAGAGAGGGGTGATGCTAGTAATAGCACTTAAGGGGGATAGAGTAATGTTGGCGAACCAAGGCACATTGAGATCCTCATAGTAGCTCATATGGTGCCTAGGAACCTGGTTAGCTTACTGATGTGTCAGTGGGGTCTCCTGATGCTGAAGAACCTACCAGATACCATGGGGAGGGAGGCCGGGAAGGAGCAGAGGGCCTTGTGGCAGCCTTTCCCACAGGGTCAGTGCTGGACTGCTCAGGGTATTTTCTAGAGCGGGATGACAGTATGAAGAGCCATCGCCTTGCAGCCATGCAGACATGCCAAGCACCGTAACATATATGTCCACATTTTTTCAGCTGCTCCCCTGAAAACCCAACCAGCTTGGTAGGGCTCACAAAGAAGTGTGGGAGGAGCACCTTCCTTCCTTAATACACGTAGCACATTGTTCAAATAAAATAAAAGCAGAATGCTCCAAGCATAAACCCACATCGATGACATATTTCTCTTTGGAATAAAGCTTCGCAGGGTCCAGCAAGATTCACTGACCCCATGTCCATGATGTGACTAAGAAGGCGCCAAGGATGTGGGAGATAAAGTTTCTCTGTCAGGGAAGAGATTTTGAAACTGATTTCAAAGACAAAAAAGGGACTCCATTGTTGAAGCCTGGGTCTCATCGGGAGACCTCATTCCAGCGGAACACTTAATAAACCAAATGCTCGGACTGGAAATTCTAGACTCTTTGATGGGGCGCACCTGGAGCCTCAGGGTTCACTGATCTCTCCTCTTTGGGTAGCTGGGCTTTTGGTGTGTCTCTCATGGGTTAGCCCAGGATTAATTCAGCACTTTTCCAGTTCTCTGGAGGTTTCTTCTCTGCAATCCAACCTTCCCAGACAGTCCCAAGCATTTTAAATCCATAGGCTATTTAGCTCACTTGTCATCTGTCTGCTTTACTGTGTGCATATTATTGAAGATGCCTCCATCTTTCTTAGAGCTTAAGATTGTGCAGGCCTGAAGCAAAAACTCCATGAAGACCTTCAGAGTGCATAAAATGACTGGAACCCAGCCTCAGTCTCATAGAGATCTGCCTACTTCTACCTTGGAAATGCTGGGATGAAAGGCATGCAGCACCATGCCTGGCTCTCTCCACTGGCTGACGTGAAGACTGAATGATTCCCTGGCTGCCCTCTTCTTCATTAGTACTTTTATGTAAGAAACAAAAGCTGGAGGCAGAGGCAGGTGGGTCTCTGACAGATGGAGGCCAGCCTGGTCTACATCGTGACTTACAAGGTGGGCTGTGACTAGCAAGAACCTGTCCAAAAAAAAAAAAAAAAAAAAAAAAAAAAAAAAAAAAAAAAAAAATCCACAATTAACAGACAACAAACAGGAAAAAGAAAAGCTGGATCAGAAGGGAGGCTGATACATGTAATATTTCCCCAAGGGGAGAGACCTTCCCAGCCAGGAAAAAATCCATACCTCTTCTTTCTCTCCTGAGCAGCCTTGCTTATCATGTTTCTGGGGAGAAAAAAGATAATTCCCAGAACAGCCTAGAAGGAGAGTTAAATAAAACCTGGGCCTCCGGGTACTTTCGACCAGTCTATTGGACTTTTGACCCTTCAAATACAACCAAAAAATTATTTTTTGTAATTTCGCACTGACATAGTATATCGAAGTGGGACAAACATAAAATAAAATTAAGCTCATAAATTTAACAATCGCACTTGCTTGTTCTTAGAAGCCACCAAGAATTTATGCCCGGGTTTCTATTTTATCTGTAACTTAACTTTGTTTTCACTAGAAGGGGAAGTTCCTTCAGCAGAGGGTAATTTAATTTTGTCAGTAACCAGACACATTCTGTTTAGATTTGGAATCCTTTTAAAATGGGAGCTTTCTATCAATCACCGGCCCCCAGCATGTTTGGATTATAGGGCCCTGCTAAAAAAGGGGGCCGTCTGCTTATTGATTTGGTGACCAGAAAGGGACAGCCGCCTTATCTGCAGCAGTTTCCTAGAGAGAAATATTATCAATACCCCTGGGTTAATTAGCAGGAAATGGCCTGGCCACGGCTCTCCCGCCACGTGGCCTCCTTTGCGCCCGTGGGACTGAGAGCTGCCTTCGCTGTGAATGGCCCTTGTTGGACATTGCTGAAGGGGGACAATTCCAGCGACAGCGAAAACATCACTTTCCACTCCATCACTAGAAGCCAAACACAGAAACCATATTCAAAGAGTTCTTTGTCCACAAGATAGCCGAGGAATCAGAAACTTGTTTAGCCAGATTCTCTTGTTACAATTTACTCCTTCATCAGGTGGGGGGCAGGGACAGACAGCCATCCTTTCGATAATGGGATGATTCCCACAGGAAGTTTGGCATCTCCAAGTGTGTATTTAAAAAAAAAAATCCCTTCCTCTGCCTACCCTTCAACCTCCAGTATGTACAAAGTGCCTCTCACTGCTTGAGGGTGCTCGCTCAGCGAAGGGAACTATGGACAAGTAAACACGGACTTGAGCGGTAACTTTCAAGTTGGACAGAGGAAGGTGCCAAGAGGTTCCATATTTAGAACACCTCTTCTCCTAGGATTAAAGGCATGGACCCAGGCAGGAGGGGTTGAGAGAGAGGGAGAGAAATGACAGACAGACATCTTTTTCCCTGCTGTGCATTCCTGACAGAACAATCGCCTTTGTTTTTAGCAGGCTGAGAACTGCTTCGGAAATGCAGCCAGACCTGGGCTCAGGGCAGGTTATAGCCTGTGTGTGCACGTGAGGTCTCCTGGTGACCAAGGCCAGGTGGGTGAGCCTGTAATGCAGATACTAGAGTAGGCCTGAGGGAGAGTTTGGGCCCATTGTCTCCAGCCTACACCTAGAGTTCCTATTACATTGGTTTCTGACTACCCCTCAGCATCCCCATTCCAAGGAATTCCTACCTCCCTGAGGAGAGCATGTTGACTGGTATGGACAGACTGTTATTCTGATTGTTCACTTTGGAGGTGGAAGGGATTTTGGTCTAAGTTGGGCCACAATTACCTGGAGAATGAATACATATATATCTAATACAAATCTAATACAAATTTCCAGGCCCCCAGGGATCTTCTGAATCTGAATCTCTGAGAATTTGGCATGAGAATTGGTTTTCCAAAGCTCCTCAGGAAATTCTCATGTCACAGGTGGGGCAACGGATGACTTGTAAGGAACCTTCTAGCATGAATACAGTCTTTGTTGTGCTTAAAGCCTAATAATGGATGTAAACTAATTGGGAATTCCAAATCCATAAACTGGCCAAGCTTCTGTGGGCCTGAGTGGTCCTGGGGTGAACCTTCTGGCTGATACCTTCTTAAGATGGCTCTGGGAGAGCCTTTTACCTGTTGTCTTTCAGGGTTGTGGTTCAAGGACATGACCCTCCCCTGTCTCGGGCTTGTTTTTTCTAGGTATGGGGCCTTAAAAAAGCCAGGAATGGCGGACTGCAGGCCCAGCCTAGCCACTAGAAGCCACCTACATGCTCAAGGCCAGAATGTTCTATCCAGCTCAGCCTGGTTGGCCCCTACCTTATTTGCATACCTTCCCTACTTGTCTACCTCTCTCTTTTCCTGCATTCTGCCCCCCCCACTTCCTGTTCTGTCTTGGGATTTGTTTTCTTTTATCTGCTGGGTACTGCTGGCTCTATTGGCAAATTTTTTTTACTTTTCTTTTTATTATTATTATTTTTTTTTTTGGTCTTTTCGAGACAGGGTCTCCCTGTAGCCCCAGCTGTCCTGGAACTCACTCTGTAGACCAGGCTGGCCTTGAACTTACAAAGATCCGCCTGCCTCTGTCTCCCGAGTGCTAGGATCGCCAAGCGTTACAAACCCTATGGACGACTCCTGAAGTGGGATCCCCCCGGGGATAGCCCAGGACACAGACATCAGAAACACAATTGGGAACATACTTTAAAGAACACAAATATAAAGAACAAATTAAATAACTAAGAAAAGAGAATGAGACCAGAGAGAGAGAGAGAAAAAAAAAAAAAAAAAAAAAAAAAAAAAAAAAAAAAAAAAAAAAAAAAGAAAAAGAAACCCAACCAGCAAACAAAAGACTACCAAAAAAAGATCGAAGAAGCTCCAAAAATAGTAAAAACACTAAAGAAATCAGAAGAGGAAGCGAAAAAGGAAATTCAAACACTCATCCATTCAAGCAAGAGGAATGAAAAAGCATCAGAAGCAGAATGGAGGAAGCAGAACAAAGAATATCAGACCTGGAGGTGATACCAGAACAACTAAAAACCTCAAGGAAGATTATGAAATAATTTAAAAATACACCAAAAACAGAAACAAACCAGAGCTGTGGGACACTATGAAAAAGATCAAACTCTGCATCATAGGATAAGGAGGAAGTGAAGATATCTCTCTATAGAGAAAGAGTATTGGACTTTCAGATTCTCATATTCCTTTCAGCTCTAATTAGGATGAAAACTTCCCCAAACGACTAAAGGCACATCATCAAGAGCAGACACGAATATAACCATACAAGATCAGAAAGAATCACGCCACGCATTAAAATGCTAGACCCAATACAATCCTACCACAGGATGAAGAAAAAGAAATTTGACGCTTCATTTGGAAGTTGTCTGTATAAACCTTATCAGATATGTAATTGCAAGAATAATTATTTCTTAGCTAGGACCCCAGGTGCTTAGGAGGAAATACCTATAGAATCAAGGAGCAAATGTATGGATCGGAGTCATGATGCTATCCTCGCAGGAAGCATTCCCAGTGTTGAGGGACAAGTGCATGAGCGCGACCAGGTTTGAGGCTATGACCCCTGCAATAAAGATGTCAATATAGTGGACAGATAGAGAAGGACAGATCTTCCCCTAGGCCCAATAAAAACTTTGATAAGGACGACTACATGTCCGAAAAAGCACTCTCGTAACAGTAGAGATATTACGTTTGAAAGCAATTGCAAAGAACAGGTAGTATAAGAGCATCAACAATCCCCTTAGTCAGCACGTGAGAAGGAGAAAGGATGCAATTAAAAGCATAACTGCAGAAGTATAACTAAATCATAACCGAGTCAAAGAGTTTAGGATGAGATAAGAGGGCAAAAGAGAAAACGACAAACACATTATCCTTAGGTCATTCTAATCTTTGTCAAATTGTATTAATGGACTATAAACATTTCCCCGAAATATCGTCAAGAAATCAAGACTGGGTAACTGAGATTAGGAACAGAATCCATCGAATGCTCTGTCTAGAAGGAAAACACATCTGACCTTCAAGAACAGTCACCACTTAAAGTGAAGAAGAAAGAAAAAAAAAATGAGATGAAATTCCAAGCAAATGTACCATAAAGAAAGCAGGTGTGGCTATTTTAATATCGATAAAATAGACTTCAAAGGTAAAAGGAAATCAGAAGAGAACAAAGAAGGCCATTACATTTTTCATCAAAGGAACAATATCACATAAGAAGATTTCAAATGAACATAGATGCCCCAAAATTCTGGTGCACCAAACTTTATAAAGACAATTCTCCAGGACCACAAGTCACAGACTAACCCCAGCACACTCATAGTGGGGGACTTCAATACCCCACTGAGCCCTTGGAAATAGAAACACGGACAAAAAATAAACGAGATGACCAACTGACATCTGAATATGTTACACAAATGGACCTCAGGTATCCTCACCGAACATTCCTCCTAATACCCAGGGAATACCTTTTCTACTCAGCACCCACGAACATTCTCCAAAACTGACACATTGGGCACCTAGGGATCAAGGAAGAAACCCTCACAAATAACAAAAAGATTTGAAATATTTCATGCACCTGTCAGACCACAGTGCAATGAAGCCCCCATCAACACCAAGGATAAGCCTCTGACTACTATAGAACACATGGAACTATAACAACACCTCTTGAATAATAAATGGGGTAAAGGAAGGAGATAAAGAAAGAAATAAAAAAAACCATTCCTGGAACTGAATGACAATGAATTACAACACAACAAAACCTATGGATCACCTTAAAAAGCAGTCCTAAGGGAATTTATAGCCCTGGGTCCTACATTAGAAAAACAAGAAGAGCACAAGTGAATGATCAACACTACAGCTAAAAGCACTTGAGAGGCAACAACAGCATGAACCCTAAACGCAACAGACAAGGAAGAAAATAAATAAAATCAGAGCAGAAATCAATGAAATAGAAACAAGAAAACAATACAAAAATCAATGACACAAAAGTTGGTTCTTTGAAAAATAAACAAGATAGGACAACCTCTAGCCCAGTTAACTAAAAGAAGAGATGGAACAACTCCAATCAATAGAATCTTGTGATTGAAAAGAGGAAATATCACACCGACAAGGAAAAGATCGAAGAAAATTTATTTTCTTTTTTACAAGAACCTATATTCTACAAGTTTGAAAATCTAGAAGAATGGGATGAAGTATGCTGAAAATCCTGGGAATCACGCAAAGCTTGGCCTAAGAGGAGACAGCACGCTAAACAGACCCATAACATAATGAAGAAAATAGAGGTGTAGTAGAAGCCTTCCCACACTAAAAAAGCCCAGGCCAGACGGTTTCATCAGCAGATTCTATAAAACATTTCATAAAGACCTACAACCATTATTTCGTGAACCTGTTTAGAAGTAATACAATCAGAGGAATTCTCACAAATTCCTATTCTAAAGGCCAACATCACTTCTATTACCCCTAACAGGCAAAGATCCACTAAAAAGGAGAATATATCACACCATCTCCCTATGAACACAGGATCGCAAATTCAAAACAGATATCGGCAAATCGCATACAGACCCCACTCAGAAGATCATCCATCACGACCGAAGTTGGATGCATACCAGAGATGCAGGGATGTTCAACAACGAAAATCAATAAACAGTCATCAAACACATTTAAATGGAATCGAAAGACAAAAACACACCATCATCTCGCTTGATCGCTGAAAAAGTCTTTACAAATCCAGCAATCCCTTCATGCGTTTAAAGTCCTAGAAGGAATTGGATTGAGGGATCATTACTCAATGTAAGTCAAAGCCATATACGGCAAACCCAAGCCAATATCATCCCTAAATGGGGAAATGACAGAAACATTCCCTTCTAAAGATAGGAACCCGGCAAGGCTGCCCCCTATCACCACTCACTCTTCAACATAGTGCTTGAAACACTTGCTAGAGCAATAAGCAAGAAAAGGATATTCAAGGAGTACTAATTGGAAAAGAATCAAACTTCCCTGATTTGTGTTGATGTGATTGTTTACTTAAAGGGATGCAAAAACTCCACCAGAAACTCCTAGAAACGAATTGAACAGCTTCGAAACTGGCAGGATAAAAATTAACCTTAGAAAATTCAATGGCCCTTTCTTTAACCAACGAACAAGCACTGGAGAAAGATATTCAAAGATACCTCTCCGACTCACAATAGCTCAAAAACAATAGATACCTAGAAACAAACTAACCAAGATACCAAAGACCTCTACCAACAAAAATTTTAACCCTTAAGAAAGAAATTGAAAGAAGACCTCATAAGATGGAAAAACCTCCCATGCTCATGGATTGGGAAAATAACATTGTAACAAATGTCCATTTTACCACAAACTCTTGTATAGATTTAATGCAACCCAATCAGATATAATCCCCAAGAGTTTCTTCACAGGCTTGGAAACAAAATTCTTAAAGTTCATTGTGAAAAACAAACCAGACCGAATAGCTTAAATCAATCCGTTAGTGAAAGATCTACAACAAGAGGGAATCTCTATACCAGAATTTAAACTATACTACAGGGCTATAGTCATAAAAACAGCCTGTACTGGCACAAAAACAGACTCTGTTGACCAAAGGAACAAATCAAAGATCCAAACTTGAAACATACAATTTCAGCGCATCTCATATTTGACAAGGGGCAAGAAACCACAATGGAGAAAAAGACCAGCATCTTCAGAAGTGGTGTTGGCAAAACTGGTATACAGCTTGTAGAAGAATGAAATTAAGAACACCTACCTCTCAACCTGTACAAAAGTAACTCCAGATGATTAAAGACCTCAACGTGAAAACCCCAAACTCTGAAGTGATAGAAGAAAAAGTTGGCAGCAAACTACAAGACATAGGTTGAGGAAAAGACGTCCTAAATAGACAGTAGCTGCACAAGAATAATAGAATTACAAATGGGACCATCATCAAACTCAAAAGCCTTCTGTTAATCAAAAATAACAATCAAGGAAGTGAGAGAAAATCCACAGAGTGGGGAGGAAACCTTCACTGCACATACATCTGACAAAGCATTGATTTCCAGAGAATATATAACTACCTCAAATAAAACAAAGTAAAAAAAGAAAAATTATTACCGCGCAATAAAAATAGATGGAGCAAAGAAACTAACAGAGAGTTTACAAGTCGAGGAATTAGAGATGTCTGAGAAACACCTCAAGAACTGCTCACATCCACTAATCATTAAGGAAATTGCAAATGAAAACCTTTAAGATACCATCTTACTCCAATAAGACTAGGCTAAGTTCAAGAAAAACAAATGGATTACCAAGTGCTGGAGAGGTTTGCTGGGAAAGGGAACATCATCCACTGCTGTGGGAATGTAAACTTATACCAGCCACTATGGAAACAGTTGGGAGAACCCTTGGAAGACTCTGGAATGAACTTGCCACCCGACCCAGCAATACCGACTCCTGGGCATGTACCCTCAAGACTCTACGCCACACAGAATACAGCACGCCATTTTATTGCAGCTACTCTTCACAATAGCAAGGAGCTGCGAACGCAACCTAATGCCCTTCAACTGACGAGTGATAGAAAAATGTATGCTACATCTACACAATGGAATCTATGGCAGCGTAAAGAAAGAAGACCAGTCACGAGCTTTGCAGGAAAATGGCTGTAGTAGAGGACATCCATGCTGAGAAGTAAACAGTCCAGAAAAACAAAACGAGCATGGATATAACTCATCTGTGGGATGCTAGTGCCAATTACCAGTTGTAAGTATTTTCTTAGTGTAGGGCCCCTGAGCTTTTGTACAAAGCAGTTGGCCATAATGGCATTTTGGAAACAACAACAACTAACAATACTGCATCAAAGACTGACTGAAAAACATGAACTTCTGCTCAAACAGTCCAACTTCCCACATGGAGAATATTGTTTAGAAGACTAAAGAGATAGGAAGCTTTGGCCAGAATTGCATGAGCTCTGGTGAGGGTGGGGGAATGAGTGGGAAACATTGTCTAGATTTGTTAAAAATCAACATAAAGTAAATTTATAAAAAAAAAAAACTAAAAAACTAAAGCCAGGTGTGGTGGCGGCAGCTCTTTAATCCTAGACTTGGGGAGGTAGAGGCAGTGAGTTCTTTGTGAGTTCAGAAGGCATGCCTGGTCTTCAGTAGGAGTTCCAGACAGCTGGGGCTACAGGTGAGACCCTGTCCAAAAAGCACAAAAAAAAAAAAAAAATTCAAGCCTGCCTGGTGGAACTTACGAAGACCTTGTTTCAAAATATTTAGGAAAAAAAATATTAAGGCTGGGGACAGAGACCAAGTGGTAGAATTGCTGGCCATTGATACAAAAACCTGGTTTCTTTTGTTTTTTGAACGGTCTCCCTGTAGCCCTAGGGCCTGGAACTGCTGTGTAGACCAGTTTGCTTGAGCTCACAGATCAGATCATCTGCCTCGCCTACCCATTGGTCGCTTGGGATTAAAGGTAAGTGCTATCATGCCTGGCGACCCCGGGTTTTCTATCTCCAGTATTAATAAACAAATAGGGTTAGGGAGAGCTCAGTTGGCAGTGCTTGCTGGGTTAGCTTGAGGCCCTAAGAGCATTTGCCTTTATTTTAAAAGCGTCAGGTGTGGTGGGGCAGTGCTTTAATTAATCCTAGCACTGAGAAGAACAGGCAGCTGGATTTCTGAGTTAATGCCCAGCTGCCTTGGCTGAATTAGGTAAATCCCAGGTCCAAGCAAAAGATCTTGTCTCAAAAATCCAAGTGGGTGGCACCTGAGGAATACACATGCAGGAGCACCCCTCCCTCACTTGAACACACAACACAGAACCAACACATAACACACACACACCACAACACACACACACACACCACACCAAAATCAACACAAGCAAACACAGTGGCTGTAATCAAGATGGCTTGGAAGCAACAGAAATTTACCTTCTCATGGTTCTAGAGGATAAACACTCCATGTTCAAGATCTGGTGAGTGACATTTTCTGGTGTGTGGACAGCATGTTCTTGATGGGTCCTTACATGGCAGAAGGAATTAAAGGGTTTCCCTTGATTCTCTTTTATAAGGGCTATAATCCCATTTTAAGAAATATTATTCCATTCTATGTCTATATATTTTGTATGTACGTAAGTGCACCTGTATCATCAATGCATAGGACCGTAGGAGTCAGAAGAAGGTTTGGATCCCCTGGAACTGGTTATGGATGGTTAGCAACCATATGGGTGCTGCATTGAACCAAGGTGTCTCTGAACAAGAGCACCGAATCATTCAAACCCTCTGGGCCATGTCTCCAGCACCTATAATCCCATTTTTGAGGATACTACTCCATGTCCTAATCAACTCCCACAGGCCCACTTCTGAACTCTGTTACCTTGGGGGTAAGGATGTGAACATGCAAATGTGGGGTGCACATGCCTTCTGATCATAGTGTTCCTCAAGCTGTTTCTCTGTTTCTCTTTTATCAAAAAATTGACACTCCAGAATCCGCAACTTCATAATCCATCACCCATATCTCCTTACAACATAATCATTTTCTTCCTTGGGGGAACTGTCATTTTTGTTAGGATCAGTGTTTCCACTGGATTTAGGGTTTGCTGGTGTCACAAGCCTATGTTGTAAAGGGAATTTTCTCCTCCTACTGTTTTCTGTCCACCGCAGCAGTATCAGACATTCCCCCTGCAATCCATCCTTCCATTTACTGATATGCCTCAATTTATGATGGGGTTTTGCCTCAGTAAGCCTGTGGTGAGTTGAAAACATCATTAAATTGAAAATATACCTAATTGAAGACACCTAACTAAATATTATGAACCTCTCAGGACACTGTAGGGTGTTAGTTGTTTGCTCGTATGATTTCTGGATGACGAGACTCTGTGGTTCACTGCCCAGCATCAGAAGATAGTCCATCTGCCCTAGCTTGGAAAGATCAAAATTCAAAGTGTGGTTTCTACCAAATGCATGTCATTTTCACACCATTGTAAAGCCAGATAAAATTCATAGACCACAATATCCTAAGCCAGGGATTGTTTATTCTGTCACAATAATTGATGATATTATGCTTTTAATTTTCAAACAGATAGCCATCTATTTACACCATTTCCTGTTACAATACTCAAGCTTTCAAGTTTGGAGATGGAAGGATGGAAGAGAGAGGAAAGAATGGTATTTAATCCTCAGTCAATCAGTTTACCCATTCCTCAGGTCCAGTGACTGGTTCTGGGAATACAACCTAGTCAGAGCCTGTGACATGCAGAGGCTCTTTTTGGAATGGAGATCTTGAAGGAGAAAAGGAGAGGAGCAGGGGAAGGGAAAGATGGACAGAAGAGGAAAGGAGAGGGAGAGGTGGGAAGGGGAAGAGGGAGGGAGACAGAGGAAAAAAGAGAGAACTTTCCTGTTAGACTTAACTGAAGGGATGTTAGGTCTAGAGGTTTGAAAAGACACTTGTCCCTGTGAGGGGATTGCCCATCTGAGATGAAGCAAATACCATAGAAGCTGGCTCTGGATTTGCAGAGAAGAATTCGGTCTTTTCAAGCTGTACCTGAGAAGTACCTTGAAGTTTTAGAACATGAGCCAAAGCTATTTGGGATCAATAGTTATTTGTTATTTACAAGTAATATTGAGGACAGGATATTGTAGATGAAAAAAGTCACTGGACTAGGAATAAAAATCTTGAACAAACTTATTCATCCTATCAGTTGTCATTGACCATGGTTAGGTCATGCCTGGATGCCAAACTCCCCTTCTGGAAAAAGGAAAATTGCACCAGGATGCCCCAGCTTAAGGTTTCGGCTGCCTCCCAGTCTCAGTGAATATAACAGTTGTTGAATGTCTTAAATTTGGACCAGGTAGCTCAGTATTTTTTTCTTTTTAAAATAAATATTGACTATTTTGTTTTATGGAATGGGCGTATTGCTTGAGTGTGTGTAAGTACACCTGCCGTTCTGCAGTTGCCTGCAGAATCCAGAGAGGGTGTCAGATTCCCCTGGAACTGAGTTTGCAAACAGTTGTTAGATGCCAGTGGGTGCGGGAGTTGAAACTGTCCTGGGCAAAGAGCAGCCATGCTCTTAACCCACTGAGCCATCTCTCCATCCAGCCCCCCGTATATATTTTATTTCATGATTCTAAAGGAGAAATCAAGATCTCTTTAATTAGTCTGTGATATTTGGATCCAATCATACATCATATAAAGTACAAGTTGCAGCGTATTGCATTAAAAGCAACAAACAAAAAACAGATTTGTGCCTTCCTAGAAAAATGTTTTTCTTCTACCCAGTTTCCTCTTGATTCCTACGGGCTCGACAGTATCTGGCCTAGGAAAATGTGAAAAAGGTGGTCTAGCCTCAGCCCGGAGTGTGACCTCAGGCATGTAATTTGTCTGTCATTACTCTGTGGGTGGAGATGACAAAGAAGGTAATTCACAATTGACACCAGGAACTACAGCTTTTTTTTTTTTTTTGGATATTTTGTTTGTTTTTGCTTGTTTTGCCTAAATTCTGAAGCTTTATGGATTTCCCCTTCATATGTTTAAACTGGATATTAAAAGAAGTGCTTCTTTAAGCCAGGCATTGTGCACGCCTTTAATCCTAGCACTTGGGAGGCAGAGGCAGCGGATCTTTGTGAGGTGTCAAGGCCAGCCTGTCTACAGAGTGAGTTCCAGGACAGTGGGGCTACAGGTGAACCCTGTCTCCCAAAAAAAAAAAAAAGGAGTGCTTCTCTATATTTTTGTTGCTAGAAAATTCACACAGCTTTTGCTCTACAATTCCCATTATTGTTTTTCAACATTGTTTTCAAGTTTAACAGTATATTTCTCTAGATTGATTAAATATTTCCAGGCCCATTTGTCTCAAAGCAGCAGAGACTGAGTCAATAAGGAGTGGATTGTCTACAGATGGTCGCTGCATCTGAGCGACAGTGTCAAGGGCGGTATGGTCTGAGTGCAAAATTAAGCTCAAGTTGTCATCGTATGTCTAAAAGTTCATGAAGAAGTGAGTACAGTTTGAGGCTGGAATGATGGGGCTCCGTTGGTTAAGAGCTCTGCTTGCTCTTGCAGAGGAACCAGGTTTGGTTTCCCAGCACTCACATGGTGGCTAAGAACTTCCATAAAAACTCTAGTCCAGGACCTGATGCTCTCTTCTGACTTCCCAGGCATGTATACACAGATGCACTTAACATACTTGCAAGCATTACACTCAACCCATTAAAATAAAATAGTAGGCCTCCTGGTGCTCAGCACGGGCTGTGTTTCTGCACTGACTGTATAGAAAGAGGAGGCAGAGCAGACCTACCCCATGCACACCTCAGCCTAGGCCATTGCACCTGGTCTGTATTGTAAGGGAGACAGTGGAAAAAAAAATAAAATATAAATATTTTAAGAAGCTGGTGAAATATAAGAATCCTCAGATAATTTCTTCAGCTTAGAAATTGGGGCTGGGGAGATGGGCTCAGCAGTTAGAAGGCACTGTTTGTGTCTTGCTTTGGCCTGAGACTCAGATTCAATTCCCAGCACCCACATGGCAGCTAAACAACCGTTTATAATTCTCCAGTTCCCAGGGGATCCAACACCCTCTTCTGACCTCCATGGGCAATTGCACAACACAACTACACTTATGTACACTGCAGGTAATACACTCATATACATAAAATAAAAATAATTTAAAATTTTTAAAAAGAAGTCTTAGCTTGAAATCTTTCACTTGACTTGAAAGATTTCTTTTTCTGCTTTTGTTTTGTTTGTTTTTTTAGACTGTGTCTTCAAGGATACCAGGCAGGCTTCCTTCCCTATCTGCTGGGATGGCAGGAATGCGCCACACTTGGCACCTGACATTTTTGAAAGTGTTTTGGAATGGAGTTATATTCAGTGGTAAAGTGCTTTGCTCAGCATAAAACCTTGGCGACTTACCCCAACTGCACTAAATAATAAGTAAGTAAGCAAACAAACAAGTCATTCATATCTACTGGCAGATTCTTGTGGCTCTACTGCAGGAGGATGTCCAGTATAAAACTACTGCCTTTGCATCCACCTTGGCTGGGCTCCTGGCTTCCATTCTCCCTTGCAGTATGCTGTCCACAGTGCAGTCATACTCCGATCCCTGCTCAAAGCTCTCTCGTGCCTTCCCATTGTGCTCGGTACAGAGGTCCACAGCCTTCCTCTGGCCTCCGGAGCCTCTTGTTCAGCTGCTGGCAGCTTCTCCATCTCCTGCTACACTTCATTCCTGCTTTCCTCCCACCCACCCAGCACCACTGCCCTGCCATCCGTCTGCCGAGGAATGTTCTTCCTAGGATTACAGGAGAGCTTTCCTCCCACATCATAAGGTCTCTCAAGTGTTACCAGTTTCCCTCATGACTGTATGTAAAATAATGGCCACTGTTTCACTCCAGTCTATGTGGTGGAGGAGGTTGGACCACTTGCCTGGACTGGAGGAGGTTGGACCACTTGCCTGGACTGGAGGAGGTTGGACCACTTGCCTGGACTGGAGGAGGTTGGACCACTTGCCTGGACTGGAGGAGGTTGGACCACTTGCCTTGCTGCAGCTTTACTTCCCACATTTTTATTAATACTAGGGCGATTGCCACTTGTCTCATTTTGTCTTTTGCTTTTGTATTTTTCACTTAGTGCCATATTTTAAAGATCCTCCAAGCTGTTAGGAGAATATTTAATTTATACTTCTAGCTTCTGTACCACGTTCTATGGTGTGCATTTACCGCACTTGCTTATCTATTCTCCCAATAATGGTCTTTTGGATGACTTCCAGTTTCCCATGCAATCAGCATAATCACCAGCCAGAAAAATGTATTTTAGATTTATAGAATAGCGCTGCTAGCTACCCTCTACCTTCTTTCATTAAACGTGCCATATAGCTCCCTAGAATTGCCTCCACAGTCCATGTTACCGTCGACTTGTATGGGGTCCCTGTACCTCCTGTGCTTTGCCAACCCTTGGCGTTATCCAGTTCTTAGACTGTTTGGCAGAGCAGCCTGGCTTCCACTGACAACCCTCCTGCTGAAGTAAGGTTCTGTGGTTGCTTTCCACAGCCCTGTGTTTGCCTGGCTTGTCCCAGCTCTCATCTTTTCTTCTCAGTCTCCCCCCTCCTCACACACACACTTTGTCCTAACTACAAACCCAACCTGCATTCATTGCTAGGCAGATTTTCTACCTGAAGTTTAATTCCATTTGGTTTTATATCACCAGGTCAGAATTTTTATCCCTTAGTTAGCAAGGCTGCAACTGTTCCTCTACTGTCAGTTTGGCTTCCGAGTCATTTTCAGGAAATCCACCCTTTGTAGGGCCTGCAGTGGGCTCCTATCTCCTGTCTTATCAAATGTAAGCTGTCTGTCTGGCTGCAAGATTGTCAACTAATTTGGTCTGTTCTTCCACCCAGCTTGGGGCTTTGCACATGCTCTTTCCTCAGCTGGAAAGGCCACTCCAACCCCCTCCACCAGGTAATTGAGGCTCCTCTGCGGATCTTAGCATGCCGTCAGTAATGTTCCTCTCTCTCAGCTTTGGGGCCACCTCAGGTGTCCCCATGCTTGTTGCTCTGCCCTGCTGTGACAGTGTTTCATCTTCCTATGTGAACATCAGAAAGCTCTAGCTTTTTGAGCGAGCGTCTATATCCTATTCACTGTAAGCCCTAGAACATCCTGCTTTAAGGGTCTCAGGTATTCAGTTATTATGCACTGACCAAATGAAGGAAGGAAGGAATGAGTGAAGGCTTTCTGTCCATCTCTCACAGGTGAAACCATTGCCAGCATCAGGTTTTCCTGACCTGATACACTCCTCTCCTTGTCTTAGCCCATCTAGGCTGCTTTAACAACCAAGATTTAGATTGGGCTGGGTATGGTGGAACATGCCTGGAATCCTGGCAACTCTGAAGCTAAAGCAAGAGGGTTAAAAATTCAAGGCCACGATTTGAGATCTCCTGAGCCCAGCGGCAGAAGAGCCCCCCCCCCGGCCAACTGAGATTACGAAGAAGGATCTGAAGGAGGCAAGCAAAGCACGCCTTCAACACAGTAAAGAGGCATTTAGGACTCACATCGGAATACAGGCAAGGGGAAGCCCATATGCCAGGATCACGAAGAAGAGACTACACTGGAAAGGGGCAGGATACTCCCACACCAAGCGTTTAGACAACTCAACCACATAGACGTCTCCTCAGTGGGATTCCCTCCGCAGCACATGCCCACCAGAGACACAGCACATAACAAGAAAACACAATTTGAGGAAAAATACGTTAAAGACTACAAGAAGTGAGATGAAGAACAAAGTAAAAGATATCTAAGAAAGAGAAATGAGGACCGTATGAGAGAGTGAATTGACAAGTTCTCTCGGAGGATCAGTTGAGAGACAGTCTGGAAAATAGATCCCATGCTGAAAAAGAAGAGGAAACCAAAAGCCACCCACAAAGCTACAAAAGTGATCGACGAAGCTCACCAAAAAAGATAGAAACACTAAAGCATCAGAAGAGGAAAGCGAAAAAAGGAATATTCAAACACTCATCATTCAAGAGAAAGGAATGAAAAGCATCAGAAGCAGAATGGGAGGAAGCAGAACAAAGAAATATCAGACCTGGAGGGGATACCACGAACAACTAAAAACCTCAAGGGAAGATTATTGAAATAATTTAAAAATACACAGAAACAGAAACAACAGGAGCTGTGGGACACTATGAAAGATCAAAACTCTGAGTCATAAGGATAGAGGACGGGAAGTGATCAGATATTCTCTATATAGAATTAAGTATTCTGGACTTCTCAGATTCTTCATATTCCTTTCTATTTCTGTCCTTTTCCGGGTAGATTACGGATGAAAACTTCCCCAAACGGACTAGGACATATATGTAGTAGACTACGGAATATAAAGTACTATCAGAGCGAGCTAACAGATCTGGCCCATACACCTACACAGGTGATAGAAAAAGGAAACTTTCGGTCCACAGCTTTCAGTTTGGGGGAAGTTGTCATGTCTCATAAAATGCCTAGATATCAGCACTCCCCCATGTAATTTTGCAAAGAAATATATTAAACTTTCTTAAAGCTCGACAAGAGGACCTAACAACGAAAGGTGACCTATAAGTGAGGAAATTACCTAGACGTACAGAATTCAACGGGAGACTTCTAAAATGGTCATGGACCATCGGGACGTGCATAGATGCTAATCCCTCGGGCAGGAAGCATTCCCAGTGTTGAGGGACAGGAGTAGCATGGAGCTGGTCGAGGCCATAGGTTTGAGGCTATGATTCCCCCCTGCAATAAAGATGTCAATATAGTGGACCAATCAGGAGAAGGGACAGATTTCCCCCATAGCGCCACAATATAAAAACTTTGAAAACGAGCTACGGATGTCCGAAAACAGCCACTCTCGATAACAGTAGATGCATATGTGAGTTTGAAAGCATATGCAAAGGGAACAGCGTAAGGTATATAAGAGGCAATCAACAATGCCCCTTAGAGCCCACGTGGAGAACGGGGAAAGTGATGCAATTAAAAGAAGCAATAAAGCTGCGAGAAAGTAGAACTAACTCTAAAATCACTAATCACAGTCCCAATAAGAGTTTACGAGATCGGAATGATAAGAGGGTGCATATAAGAGAAAGACGACATACACATTACCTATTAGGTTCTTTCTTTAAACTTTGTCATAATTGTGATTAATGGACTATAAAACATTTCCCCGAAATATCTCATAGGAAATCACCAGACTAGTGGATAGATTCTTGAGAAGTTAGGAACAGAATCCATCGATATGCTGTCTAGAAAAAACACATCTGACCTTCAAGAACAGTCACCAACTTAAAGTGAAAAGAAAGAAAAAAAAAAATGAAAGGATGGAAAAAATAATTCCAAGCAATGTTACCATAAAGAAAGCAGGTGTTGTTGCTATTTTAATATCGGAATAAATAGACTTCAAAGTAAAAGAAAATCAGAAAGAGACAAAGAGGCCATTACATTTTCATCACAGGGACAATTCACTAAGAAGATTTCTTAATTATGAATATATATGCCCAAATTCTGGTGCACCAAACTTTATAAAGACAGATTCTCCAGGACCACAAGTCACAGACTAACCCAGCACACTCATAGTGGGGGAATTCAATACAACACTGAGCCACTTGGATAGAACAACTGGACAAAAAAAACGAGAGACCAATCTGACATCTGAACTGAATGTTATACACCAAATGGACCTCAGGGTCATCTACCGAATATTCCGCCTTAATACCAGGGAATACACTTTTCTACTCAGCACCCACGGAACATTCTCAAAATCGACTACATCTGGGACACAGGGAAAAACTCACAAATACAAAAAGATTTGAAATAATTTCATGCAACCTGTCAGACCACAGTGCAATGCAAGCTCCCCATCAACACCAAGGATAAGCCTTACTATCTACTAGAACACATGGAAGTTAAGCAACACTCTCTTGAATAATAAATGGGTAAAGGAAGGAGATCAAGAAAGAAATAAAACCATTCCTGGAACTGAATGACAATGACAATTACAACACAACAAAACCTATGGATACCTTAAAAAGCAAGTCCTAGGGAAATTTATAGCCCTGGGTGCCTAACATTAGAAAAACAGAAGAGCACAAGTGAATGATCTAACACTACAGTAAAAGCACTTGAGAGGCATACAACAGATGAACCCTAACGCAACAGACAAGGAAGAAAATAATAAGAATCAGAGCAGAAATTCATGAATAGAAACAAGAAAACAATACAAAATCAATGAGCCAAAGTTGGTTCTTTGAAAGAATAACAAGATAGACAGACCTCTAGCCCAGTTAACAAAAAGAGAGCGAACAACTCCAAATCAATAGAATTTTGTGATGAAAAAGGAAATATCACCCCGGACAAGGAAAAGATCAAGAAAATTTTTTTTTTTTTTTTTTTTTTACAAGAACCTATATTCTACAAGTTTGAAATCTAGAAGAATGGGATGAATATCTGAAATCCTGGGAATCACGCAAAGCTTGGCCAAGAGGAGACAGCAGCTTAAACAGACCCTAATAATTGAAAGAAAATAGAGGGTAGTTAGAGACCTCCCCACTAAAAAAGCCCAGGCCAGACGGTTTCAATCAGCAGATTCTATAAAACATTTCAAACAAGACCTACAACCATTATTTCTGAACCTGTTTAGAGTAATACAAATCAGAGGGAATTCTCACAAATTTATTCTATGAAGCCAACATCACTTCTATTACCCCAACTAGGCAAAGATCCACTAAAAAGGAGAATTATAAAACCATCTCCCTAATGAACACAGGATACTGGCAAATCACAAACAGAATATCGGGCAAATCGCATCAGAACCCCACTCAATGAAGATCATCCATCATGACGAAGTTGGATGCATACCAAGAGATGCAGGGATGTTCAACACACGAAAATCAATAAACAGTCATCAAACACATAAAATGGAATGAAAGACAAAACACACCATCATCTCGTTGATCGCTGAAAAAGTCTTTTGACAAATCCAGCCATCCCTTCATGCGTTTAAAGTCCTAGAAGGAATTGGATTGAGGGATCATTACTCAATGTAAGTCAAAGCCATATACGGCAAACCCACAGCCAATATCATCCCTAAATGGGGAAATGACAGAAAACATTCCCTTTAAAGGTAGGAACCCGGCAAGGCTGCCCCTATCCCACTACTCTTCAACATAGTGCTTGAAACACTTGCTAGAGCAATAAGCGCAAGAAAAGGATATTCAAGGAGTACTAATTGGAAAAGGGAATCAAACTTCCCTATTTGCTGATGATATGATTGTTTACTTAAGGGATGCAAAAACTCCACCAGAAACTCCTAGAACGATTAACAGCTTCAGCAAATGGCAGATAACAATTAACCTTAGAAAATCAATGGCCTTTCTTTACGTCAAGAACAAGCACTGGAGAAAGAATTCAAAGAAGACCTTCCGACTCACAATAGCTCAGAAACAATAAGATACCTAGAAACAAATAACCAAAGATACCAAGACCTCTACAACAAAAATTTTTAACCCTTTAAAGAAAGAATTGAAGAAGACCTCAGAAGATGGAAAACCTCCCATGCTCATGGATTGGGAAAATAACATTGTATAAAATGTCCATTTTACCCAAACTCTTGTATAGATTTAATGCAATCCTAATTATAATCCCCAAGAGTTCTTCACAGCTTGGAAACAAAAGTTCTTAAATTCATGTGAAAAACAAACCCAGACCGAATAGCTAAATCAATCCTCAGTGAAAAGATCTACACAGGGGGAATCTCTATACCAGAATTTAAACTATACTACAGGGTATAGTCATAAAACAGCCTGGTACTGGCACAAAAACAGACCTGTTACAATGGAACAGAATCAAAGATCCAAACTTGAACATACAATTTCGCGCATCTCATATTTGACAAGGGGCAAGAAACCACAATGGAGAAAAAGACAGCATCTTCAGCAAGTGGTGTTGGCAAAACTGGATACAGCCTTGTAGAAGAATGAAATTAAGAACACCTACCTCTCAACCTGTACAAAAGTGAACTCCCAGATGGATTAAAGCCTCAACGTGAAACCCCAAACTCTGAAGTGATAGAAGAAAAAGTTGCAGCAAACTACAAGACATAGGTGAGGAAAAGACTTCCTAAATAGACAGCAGCTGCACAAGATAAGGTGACATTTTGACAAATGGGGTACCATCATCAAACTCAAAAGCTTCTTGTATATCAAAGAAACAATCAAGGAAGTGAAGAGAAATCCACAGAGTGGGGAGGAAACCTTCACTGCACATACATCGCTGACAAAGCATTGATTTCCAAGAATATATTAACTACCTCAATAAAACAAAGTAAAAAAAGAAAATTTATTAAAAAAAAAAAAATAGATGGAGCAAAGAACTGAACAGAGAGTTTACAAGCGAGGAATTAGAGATGTCTGAGAAACACCTCAAGAACTGCTCACATCAACTAATCATTAAGGAAATTGCAAATGAAAACCTTTAAGATATCATCTTACTCCAATAAGACTGGCTAGTCTCAAGAAAAAATGATTACCAAGTGCTGGAGAGGTTTTGCTGGGGAAAGGGGACACTCATGCCACTGCTGGTGGGAATGTAAAGCTTGTACCAGCCACTATGGAAAACGTTGTGGAGAACCCTTGGAAGATCTGGAATGAACTTGCCACCCAACCAGCTATACGACTCCTGGGCATGTACCTCAAGACTTACGCCACACAGAGATACTGCACGCCATGTTTATTGCAGCTACTCCTTCACATGCAAGGAGCTGAAGCAACCTAATTGCCCTTCAACTGACGAGTGATAGAGAAAATGTGGTACATCTACAGCCAATGGAGATCTATGCAGCCGTAAAGAAAGAACGACCATCACGAGCTTTGCAGAAAATGGCTGTAGCTAGAGACATCCATGCTGAGTGAAGTAAACAGTCCAGAAAAACAAACGAGCAGGTATAACTCATCTGTGGGATGCTAGTGCCAATTACCAGTTGTAAGTATTTTCTTGTGTAGGGGCCCCTGAAGCTTTTGTACAAAGCAGTTGGCATAATGGCATTTTGGAAACAACAACAACAAGCAATACTGCATCAAAGACTGACTGAAACAGTGAACTTCTGCTCAAAGCAGCCAACTTCCACATGGAGAAATTTGTTTTAGAAGACTAAAGAGATGGAAGCAATGTTTGGCCAGAATGCATGAGCTCTTGGTGGGGTGGGGGAATGAGTGGGAAAATTGGGTCTAGATTTGTTAAAAATCAAATAAAGTAAATTTATAAAAAAAAAAAATTTCTAAAAAAAAAAAAGCCAGGGTGTGGTGGCGCATGCCTTTAATCCTAGCACTTGGGAGGTAGAGGCAGGTGGATCTTTGTGAGTTCAAGGCCAGCCTGGTCTACAGAGTGAGTTCCAGGACAGCTGGGGCTACAGGGAGACCCTGTCTCAAAAAGACCAAAAAGAAAAAAAAAAAATTCAAGGCCTGCCTGGTGAACTTAGCGAGACCTTGTTTCAAATATTGAAAAAAAAATATTTAAAGGCTGGGGACAGAGACCAGTGGTAGAATGCTGGCCCATGATACAAAAGACCCTGGGTTTTCTTTTGTCTTTTTGAGACAGGGTCTCCCTGTAGCCCTAGCTGGCCTGGAACTTGCTGTGTAGACCAGGTTGGCCTTGAGCTCACAGATATCCACTCTGCCTCCCCAGTGCTGGGATTAAAGGTAAGTGCTATCATGCCTGGCGACCCCGGGTTTTCTATCTCCAGTATTAATAAACAAATAGGGTTAGGGAGAGCTCAGTTGGCAGTGCTTGCTGGGTTAGCTTGAGGCCCTAAGAGCATTTGCCTTTATTTAAAAGGTCAGGTGTGGTGGGGCATGCTTTAATTAATCCTAGCACTGAGAAGACAGAGACAGATGGATTCCTGAGGTTCAATGCCCAGCTGCTTGGCTGAATTAGTAAATCCCAGGTCCAAGCAAAAGATCTTGTCTCAAAAATCAAGGTGGGTGGCACCTGAGGAATACACATGCAGGAGCACCCCTCCCTCATTGAACACACAGACACAGACACACATACACACACACACACACACACACACACACACACACAAATAACACAAGCAAACACAGTGCTGTAATCAAGATGGCTTGGAAGCAACAGAAATTTACCTTCTCATGGTTCTAGAGGATAAACACTCCATGTTCAAGATCTGGTGAGTGACATTTTCTGGTGTGTGGACAGCATGTTCTTGATGGGTCCTTGCATGGCAGAAGGAATTAAAGGGTTTCCCTTGATTCTCTTTTATAAGGGCTATAATCCCATTTAAAAATATTATTTTCATTCTATGTGTATGTATATTTTGCTGGTATGTACGTAAGTGCACCTGTATCATGCAGTGACCGTGGAGGTAAGAAGAAGGTGTTGGATCCCCTGGAACTGGAGTTATGGATGGTTGTTAGCTGCCATGTGGGTGCTGATTGAACCAAGGTTCTCTGCAAGAGCAGCCAATCTTAACCCCTGAGCCATGTCTCCAGCACCTATAATCCCATTTTTGAGGATACTACTCCATGTCCTAATCAACTCCCACAGGCCCACTTCTGAACTCTGTTACCTTGGGGGTAAGGATGTGAACATGCAAATGTGGGGTGCACATGCCTTCTGATCATAGTGTTCCTCAAGCTGTTTCTCTGTTTTCTCTTTTATTCAAAATTTGACCTCCAAATCCGGCAACTTCATAATCTCACCCATATCTCCTACATACATATCATTTCTTCCTTTGGGGGAGACTGTATTTTTTGTCTGGATTCAGTGTTTCCACTGGATTTAGGGTTTGCTGGTGTCACAAGCCTATGTTGTAAAGGGAATTTTCTCCTCCTACTGTTTTCTGTCCACCGCAGCAGTATCAGACATTCCCCCTGCAATCCATCCTTCCATTTACTGATATGCCTCAATTTATGATGGGGTTTTGCCTCAGTAAGCCTGTGGTGAGTTGAAAACATCATTAAATTGAAAATATACCTAATTGAAGACACCTAACTAAATATTATGAACCTCTCAGGACATTGTAGGGTGTTAGTTGTTTGCTCGTATGATTTCTGGATGACGAGACTCTGTGGTTCACTGCCCAGCATCAGAGATAGTCCATCTGTCCCTAGCTTGGGAAAGATCAAAATTCAAAGTGTGGTTTCTACCAAATGCATGTCATTTTCACACCATTGTAAAGCCAGATAAAATTCATAGACCACAATATCCTAAGCCAGGGATTGTTTATTCTGTCACAATAATTGATGATATTTATTGCTTTTAATTTTCAAACAGATAGCCATCTATTTACACCATTTCCTGTTACAATACTCAAGCTTTCAAGTTTGGAGATGGAAGGATGGAAGAGAGAGAAAGAATGGTATTTAATCCTCAGTCAATCAGTTTACCCATTCCTCAGGTCCAGTGACTGGTTCTGGGAATACAACCTAGTCAGAGCCTGTGACATGCAGAGGCTCTTTTTGGGAATGGAGGATGAAGGAGAAAGGAGAGGGAGAGGGGAAGGGAAAAGGGACAGAGAGAGGAAAGGAGGAGGGGGAGAGGTGGGAAGGGGAAGAGGGAGGGAGACAGAGGAAAAAAGAGAGAACTTTCCTGTTAGACTTAACTGAAGGGATGTTAGGTCTAGAGGTTTGAAAAGACACTTGTCCCTGTGAGGGGATTGCCCATCTGAGATGAAGCAAATACCATAGAAGCTGGCTCTGGATTTGCAGAGAAGAATTCGGTCTTTTCAAGCTGTACCTGAGAAGTACCTTGAAGTTTTAGAACATGAGCCAAAGCTATTTGGGATCAATAGTTATTTGTTATTTACAAGTAATATTGAGGACAGGATATTGTAGATGAAAAAAGTCACTGGACTAGGAATAAAAATCTTGAACAAACTTATTCATCCTATCAGTTGTCATTGACCATGGTTAGGTCATGCCTGGATGCCAAACTCCCCTTCTGGAAAAAGGAAAATTGCACCAGGATGCCCCAGCTTAAGGTTTCGGCTGCCTCCCAGTCTCAGTGAATATAACAGTTGTTGAATGTCTTAAATTTGGACCAGGTAGCTCAGTATTTGTATATATCTTTTTAAAATAAATATTTGACTATTTTTGTTTTATGGAATGAGCGTATTGCCTATGTGTGTGTAAGTACACCTGCGTTCTGTAGTGTGCATGGAATCAGAGAGGGTGTCAGATTCCCCTGGAACTGGAGTTGCAAACAGTTGTTAGATACCATGTGGGTGCTGGGAGTTGAACCTGGGTCCTTGGCAAGAGCAGCCAGTGCTCTTAACCACTGAGCCATCTCTCCATCCAGCCCCCCGTATATATTTTATTTCATGATTCTAGGAAGGAGAAATCAGATCTCTTTAATTAGTCTGTGATATTTGGATCCAATCATACATCATATAAAGTACAAGTTGCAGCGTATTGCATTAAAAGCAACAAACACAGTATTTGTGCTCCTAAAAAATGTTTTTCTTCTACCCAGTTTCCTCTTGATTCCTACGGGCTCGACAGTATCTGGCCTAGGAAAATGTGAAAAAGGTGGTCTAGCCTCATCCCGGAGTGTGACCTCAGGCATGTAATTTGTCTGTCATTACTCTGTGGGTGGAGATGACAAAGAAGGTAATTCACAATTGACACCAGGAACTGAAGCTTTTTTTTTTTTTTGGTATGTTTGTTTTGTTTTTGCTTGTTTTGCCTAAATTCTGAAGCTTTATGGATTTCCCCTTCATATGTTTAAACTGGATATTAAAAGAAGTGCTTCTTGAAGCCAGGCGTGGTGGTGCACGCCTTTAATCCTAGCACTTGGGAGGCAGAGGCAGGCGGATCTTTGTGAGTTCAAGGCCAGCCTGGTCTACAGAGTGAGTTCCAGGACAGCTGGGGCTACAGGGAGACCCTGTCTCAAAAAAAAAAAAGGAGTGCTTCTCTATATTTTTGTTGCTAGAAAATTCACACAGCTTTTGCTCTACAATTCCCATTATTGTTTTTCAACATTGTTTTCAAGTTTAACAGTATATTTCTCTAGATTGATTAAATATTTCCAGGCCCATTTGTCTCAAAGCAGCAAACAGAGACTGAGTCAATAAGGAGTGGATTGTCTACAGATGGTCGCTGCATCTGAGCGACAGTGTCAAGGGCGGTATGGTCTGAGTGCAAAATTAAGCTCAAGTTGTCATCGTATGTCTAAAAGTTCATGAAGAAGTGAGTACAGTTTGAGGCTGGAATGATGGCTCCGTGGTTAGGAGCTCTGGCTGCTCTTGCAGAGGGACCAGGTTTGGTTCCCAGCACTCACATGGTGGCTAAGAACTGTCCATAACTCTAGTTCCAGAGGACCTGATGCTCTCTTCTGACTTCCTCAGGCATTGTATGACACAGATGCACTTACATACTTGCAAGCATTACACTCAACCCATAAAATAAAATAGTAGGCCTCCTGGTGCTCAGCACGGGCTGTGTTTCTGCACTGACTGTATAGAAAGAGGAGGCAGAGCAGACCTACCCCATGCACACCTCAGCCTAGGCCATTGCACCTGGTCTGTATTGTGAATGGGGAGACATGGAAAAAAAATAAAATAGTAAATATTTTTAAAAGCTGGTGAAAATATAAAGAATCCTCAGATAAATTTCTTTCAGCTTAGAGAAGTTGGGGCTGGGGAGATGGTTCAGCAGTTAAAGGCACTGGCTGCTTTTGCCGAGGACTCAGTTTCAATTCCCAGCACCCACATGGCAGCTAACAACCGTTTATAATTCTCCAGTTCCAGGGGAATCCAACACCCTCTTCTGACCTCCATGGGCATTGCACAACACAGATACACTTATGTACACTGCAGGTAATACACTCATATACATAAAATAAAAATAATTTAAAAATTTTTAAAAAGAAGTCTACTGAAATCTTTCACTTGACCTGAAAGATTTCTTTTTCTCTTTTGTTTTGTTTTGTTTTTTAGACTGGGTCTCAAGGATACCAGGCAGGCTTCCTTCCCTATCTGCTGGGATTGCAGGAATGCGCCACACTGGCAGACCTGAACATTTTCTTGAAAGTTGTTTTTGGGAATGGAGTTATAGTTCAGTGGTAAAGTGCTTGCTCAGCATAAAACCTTGGCGACTTACCCCAACTGCACTAAATAATAAGTAAGTAAGCAAACAAACAAGTCATTCATATCTACTGGCAGATTCTTGTGGCTCTACTGCAGGAGGATGTCCAGTATAAAACTACTGCCTTTGCATCCACCTTGGCTGGGCTCCTGGCTTCCATTCTCCCTTGCAGTATGCTGTCCACAGTGCAGTCATACTCCGATCCCTGCTCAAAGCTCTCTCGTGCCTTCCCATTGTGCTCGGTACAGAGGTCCACAGCCTTCCTCTGGCCTCCGTGAGCCTCTTGTTCAGCTGCTGGCAGCTTCTCCATCTCCTGCTACACTTCATTCCTGCTTTCCTCCCACCCACCCCAGCACCACTGCCCTTGCCATCCTGTCTGCCGAGAATGTTCTTCCTAGGATACACTGAGAGCTTCCTCCCACATCATAAGGTCTCTCAAGTGTTACCAGTTTCCCTCATGACTGTATGTAAAATAATGGCCACTGTTTCACTCCAGTCTATGTGGTCTTTTATTTATTTATTTATTTTTTGGTCTTTTTGAGACAGGGTCTCCCTGTAGCCCCAGCTATCCTGGAACTCACTCTGTAGACCAGGCTGGCCTTGAACTCACAAAGATCTGCCTGCCTCTGCCTCCCGAGTGCTAGGATCAAAGGTGTGCACCACCCCGCCTGGCTGGTCTATGTGGTCTTATCTGTCTTCATAGCACATAGTCTAGCAGACATTTTATACATGTGCAGCATAACAGGCACTTAGCAAAAGTCTGATGAATCACTGATCTTAGTTTTTAAAGTATTTTGAAATATTTAAAATCTATTAACATAATGGTTATTGGCATTGGGCTTTTACTGTGGAAATGTAACTTTTAGACTGTAAAAGAAAAAAAATTTCTTGAGTCCTGAGTTCCATCTGGCATTAACTTTCCTGTCTTGGGTTCATGGGGAAGGTAGGGATTCTCCACTGAAAGCAAGAACATGTCATCCTGAAGAACTTAGAAAGGGGTCCTGGGGCCTCTTCCTCCCTCTGTTTTCAGAGAGAGGTTTCTGCGTCATGGATTGCTGAAAGGCCTTTACTTGACAGGAGCTGACCGACTAACTGATCACTTGGGCTATGGGCAAAGACTTGGAATTCCCTTGGTACTTTTTTAAATAACAGGGCTCCTGGGGGACCACAGAGATCAATATTTCACATACAGTTCACTTGCTAGCTGTTGTGTGGAACCAGCTCTATGCAGGTTTAAAAAAAGGAGGATGGGGCTGGAGAGATGGCTCAGTGGTTAAAGGCATGCAGTACTCTTCTTGCAGAAGATCTAAGTTTAGTTCCCAGAGCCCATGTCAAGTGGCCCACAACCACCTCTAACTCTAATTCCAAGGAACCAGACACCCTCTGCTGGCCTTTCCTGGCACTTGCACTCACATGCACATACTCCCACACACATAATTAAAAAAAAAATAAATCTCTTTTTTTTTTTAAAGAAACAATTTGTTCTGGGTGTGATGGCACACACCTTTAATCCCAGCACTCGGGAGGCAGAGACAGGTGGATCTCTGTGAGTTCAAGGCCACCCTGCTGAACAGAGCAAGCTCCAGGCCAGCTAGGACTAAAGGGAGACCCTGTCTCAAAAATACCAAAAAAAAAAAAAAAAGACAATTTCTCTAAGTTAGACCAGGCCAGGTAGAGTGATAACAAAGGACTTGGCCAGTTGCTCATTGGCCATGCGACCAGCATTGGTCAAGTGTAGACAAACAGAAAAGTATTTTTTGTTATAGAAACTCGGTTCTGAGGGGCCTTGGGTTGTGTGTCTGGTTTTAGGGACTGAAGTTACCAAGCTGTTCCACAGTCTAGCTGGTCACACACTGGACTGGACTTCATTTTTACCTTGGAGGTAACTGAGGCAAATTGTTGCTGAGGCTTCCACGGAGGTTGTGCCAGGAGAATCCGTTGGTGGCCAAGTTCCTTCTCACTGCGGAATGCCTCTCCCTCATGGTGTGTTTATGGCAGTGCAGAAGGTAATCTCATATGTCAGCATGAGCCTTCCGGAATCCGAGCTTACTCATATTCTGGGAAAACAGGCATTGGGGGTGAAGGTGAGACAGGAAATCTTTCTGGAGGCTCCAAAGCCATTCCGGTTTTGGAGCGTCCCCAGCAACTCCCACAGAGTCAAGTCTTTAAAAAACTGCCTTTTGGAGAGGTTGGACAGACTGTGAGGTCGCTTCAATCTGCTTTTGCCCAGCGTCCTTTCTGCAGACCCTGTGAGAGGGACGGAGCAGCGCCTGGGGGAAAGATCTGAGGAGACTGAGCCGATTGAGGGGATTGAGGGATGTGGGCACAGGGCTGGCGGGCTGCCACCGCCTGCCTGCGAGCAGCAGGGTGGCCTTTCTTCCAGCTTTCCCCACAGAGCCAGGGAGGCTGGGTGCCTGGGAGAATACTTCCTCTGATTAAAAAAAAAGTCAGGTTTCTCTGGCCTGTTCCATGGCCTAGAGCTTCTCATGTGAGGAGCCTTCTGCTAAT